>OX465195.1:1800000-2312411 GCA_949987655.1 Polymixis flavicincta | reverse complement strand
AAATAGATTGCAAAAGAACAAAGTTCAATTGGGAAAATTTGACAGCTTGGGATAGCTTGATGTGCTGGCGTCTGTACAAATGCTTTTATTTTTAAAACTAAACGGGGGTCGGCGTTTCTAATATTCTCTATATATCCTGCTTTACACTGGTCTATTTTCAAACACTCCGTAGCTGAAAGTCAAGTTCGTTAAGAATTAACCTCTATACAGATATCATAACTTATTCAACACTTAATACAACAATTACAAAAAAATAATTACAATAAATTGTAGTAATCAATTTCTGATTTGTATAATTTTAAAATATATAATAGTTAGTCTATTGTGAGGTAACGTATTTATGCAATAGACAATAGCATTCTAGTCTTACTATGACGTATAATTCATAGACAAGACGATGGTCCTATGTATAGTCTATTCCTAAAGTATCAATCGAAGGTGTAAACTAGGGATGCCCGATCTGAGTCGATCTTCCAGAAGATCGATTCAGGGCCATACGATCTACCGATTTTTTGAATCGATTTAACAGGATGCGATTCGCCCGGATCGAATCGTATGCGCCTATAAGATCGTATGAAAAAATCGTATCAACTAAAACCTAAACGTCAACTGCACGTACAGACGCCAGTACATCACTGTATTTTTTTCCACTTGAACATGAACCTTATGCTGATGTGATAAAGTTTAAAATCTATCAAAGAAAATTGACAGATTGGGATTACTTGATATGCTGGCGTCTGTACCGTACAAAGTTACGAAATATAACAATTAAGATTACCTACATAAACATTGAATGAGATTAGTTTCGACTGTTTCGGAGTTACATTAATCAAAAGCGGTACTGTATGAAACATGAAGGTGATACCGTGAAACAAAAATAAACACCTTACTTTGCACATACTTTTAATTTAGATGTGCAAAGAACTGTGGGAGGAGATTGATAAATGAAGTCAAAAGTATAGTGACATTTTTTAAACACGGTGTTTCAGCTTAAGATGAATTAACGAAACTTCAAAAAGAAAACATTTATCACCGAAGAAGCTAGTACAAGACATCATCATAAGGTGGAGTTTTATATGTTACAGCGATTTGTTGAGCTTTGTGATTACGTAAGCACTATGCTTCTGATCTGACAATTGTTGCAACTTTGGCCCTATTGATGGACTATTGATAATCAGCCTTAATAAAGTAAGACTAGGGTGCAGATGATGTTCCAGTAACACGACTCTTGGCTATTAGAAACTTTACGAGTTATATTAAATGGTTTGTCATTTTCAGAACCTTGATAGTATCGCTGATAGTTTTGGCTGCGGCATCAACTTACCATCAGCGTCATAGAGCCAGTGGTGACCAAGCACCAGATAGTTTAGGTAAGATACAGTTTTTTATATATAAAGGACGTTAAAAGAGCAGTGGTCGGCCAGTGGTACCGGCCGTGACTTTCGAGTTCAAACCAGGCAGGCAGTTTACTTTGTTTAAATTATTTCATCACCACTGCTCTCAAAGCGGTGAATGAAAACATCGCGAGGAAACCGGCAGGTCCAAGGACAAAAAATTTCAAGACATATGATATTTACCAACCCACACTGAGCCCGCACGTTGGATTACGGCCTTTGTCCCAGCAGTGGGAACCTTATAGGCTGATTACGATGTTTATAATTACAGTTTTCATTTATTTACTTAATGAATTTTCATAACTTGCTGACGGGCATCTTTTCACCACTTTACGTCTTTGTGTTTGAAGTCGGACAAAAAACATGTACGATCACCAAACGAGATAAGGGACCACGTTCGTCGGATTTTGTCCAAGTTTAGTAATAAACCTATGAAGGTGTTCGAATAAAATGTGTTTAATTAATAGAAAAAGACTGTTCATTAATCGAATTAACCTTCGAAAAGATAGATTGCTTTCTTAGTACATGATGGGAAGCGGAAAATGTAAACAAATGGAGACTTAGATGAATCCTCTAAAAAAAATATTATTTTCCAGATACAATAATAACAAAATCATTCTGCATCATCAAGAACCGCCAAGACCTGGTGAAGGACATCAAGGAAGAAATAAGAGTGATGAACGGCATGAGGTTCCTCACATCAGTGATTGTTGTCTTCGCACATGAGTTATTTTATATAATTTTGGCTGGAGTTGGCAATTCCAAGGATTATGATAAGGTAGGTCCATGACTGAGCAGAAGTGACCCAGTGGTAACCAGCGCGACTTACGTGCTGTATGTAGGTCGTAGGTTTGAACCCAGACATGAGGTCAAAATTGTGAAGGAAACTTGGTGAACTTGGTGACAAATGTCCTGGGACTAAAAACTAAAAAATATTTCATCCACCAACGCGCAATGAGCCTGTGTGGTGGGTTACGCCCCGCTCCCTCTTACCAAGAAGCCGCCTGTGTCCCAGCAGTGGGACCAGTATGTGCTGATTATGCTCAAAACTATACTAATATTATAAATCTGAAGTGTTTCTTTGTTTTTACTTGGACGCACTAATCTCCGGAACTACTATCGGATTTGAAAACCTAAGAGCGTTTTATTCTGAAAGTTCGCAACGTCGCAAATAGCTGTCAAGTATTTACCTGTTTTTATTAATTCGTTAGTATTACTGTATGGAAATATGAAATATCGCTAACTAGTGACCTAAAATATGAATAATGATTTGCAATTATAACACTGAAGTTGATGTTGTAACCGTTTTAGGTGTAAAAAGGGCATTTGGAAAGTTTCCAAGTTCTTTTTTTTACATCTAAAACTAAATATTCGGTATTAAGATATTAATTATTGCATTTCATAATCAATATTTTAGGTTACTAGATAGTAATATTGCCAAATTAATCCAGGAGTCGCTCGCGCGCATCCGAAGCGTGCGCTCGTGTACCTTACTATCGTTGTCCTTATACGATTAGTACTACCGTGCCTTAGCGAGATAATCTAAATTAATAAAATGGAAAGTGGAGAAGGTGAAGAATCTAGTGACGAGGAGAACTCTTTTCACTTACCTATCAACCAACAACATATTGAGAAATCGTTGGAGCCAAGTACTTTGGGAAGTGATATAACAAATGAAAGTGAGAAGAGATCAGTTGAAAAAAGAAAAGAGAGAGAAGATGAGAGTAACGAGGATGATGACTTTATTACTGTTAATAGAAGGAAGCCCAAACGTTTCATTCGAAGCGTTTCATCGGATACGACAAATATGAGGGTAGATGTGGAAAAAAATGTGAGCTTTAATGTGAATCATGAAGTATGTATTACGTCGGTGGAAAATATGCCCAAACAAATGGCACTAGCAAAACTACTGAGATCTGAGAATATCAGAAACATTATAAGAATTAAATTCAAAAGTTATAACAAAGTACTTATTCAATTTCAAGAAAAGGAAGATGCAATTAAACTATTAAATTGTATAAAATTGAAGGAAATGGGATTCAGATGCCAATTGATTAATGAGTTGTCAATATCTTATGGTGTGGTAAAAGGGGTTGATCTAGATTTAAGTGATGAGGAGTTAATGGGTATATTTGAATCTGGCACCGAAATAGCATCCATAAAAAGATTAAAGCGAGTTGATTCGGAGGGTAAATGGATTGACAGTGAGTCAGTGAGAGTTGGTTTTAAAAGTAAATATTTACCGACTCATATTTATGCGTATGAGTGCCGATTTAAGGTGGAGTCTTACGTGTTCCCTGTGACTCAATGCTCGGGATGCTGGAAATTTGGACATGTCATAAAATATTGTCCTTCGAAGAAGAGAATATGCCCAAAATGCGGTGGTGACCATGTGAATTGTGATCTTAAAAATGTCGTATGTCTTAATTGTAAGGGTGATCACCTTGTCATCGACAAAACTTGCCCTTTTTTTTTGAAAGAAAAAGAGATCAGGAATGTTATGAGTAATGAGCAGCTACCATATCGAATGGCACTTCAAAAGGTTATTGAAAAACGACAAAAGAATAAAATTACATTAAATGATACCCCAAAAAACCTCATAAAATCTACAAACTTAGAAATCCGAGCTGAAACCTGCGCTAGTATTGTCTCAAGAAACAAAACAGGATCAATACAAAATCAAGAAGAACCCTTCGAACAGTCAGAGCTGGAAGAAGATGAAGAAATGGAAGTATCACAACCAGATACCATAGAGAATACAACGCAGACAACTCAGAGAAAAAGAGTTGGAAATAAAAAAACCGAAAAGTACGAAAAGACAGAATTCTCTAAAACAACCGATCGAAAAAGAATCAAGAAAATCTCTGGATGAAGAAAAACACAGAGAAAGAGACGGACAATCACGTTATAAGTTTGAACTAAAACAGTTGATTAATAAGTTTAAAAATATATACAAGTCTGAAGGTACTTTTGAAGAAAAAGTTATATTGGTAATTCAGATTATTTATGAAGTAGTTAAGGAGATGTTACTAGGTAGGTTATTAAGTGGTGGTTTATTTGGCAAAATAGATAATTTAGATGGCTAATACAAGTAAAAAGATTAAAATTAACTTATTTCAGTGGAATTCTCAAAGTCTCCGTCCTAAATTGATTCCTTTTTCTGAGCTCCTAAATCAGGAAAATGTCCACATAGCAATTTTGAGTGAAACATGGTTAAACAGTCAAACCGATATTCATATTAGTGGCTATAACGTGTATAGATCGGATAGATATGATTCCTATGGGGGCGTCTTAATTTTAGTGCATAAATCCATACGATCTCACCCGTGTTTAGTTCGGCTTCGAAATAGTGAAATAGAAATTGCGTAAAATTGATAAATTGTAAAGATATTGAAAACGTGGTAGCTATTTACTGTCCATCTTCTGTCCAAACGCAGTCTTCAGATTGGGAACAGGTATTTTCTTTATTTGCAAAAAAAACTTTGATAGCAGGTGACTTTAACGGTCATCACACCAACTGGTCCGTTAAAACGGATACGAGAGGTACGCAAATATTGGACGCGGCACTTGACAACTCATTTGTTTCTATTAATAATTGTGCGGCTACACGAGTTAAACTAGTAAGCGGAAATTTGCAAGAAACTTCTCCGGACATTTCATTCACGTCTTCGGACATCGCGATTAAATTTGACTGGCGCGTATTCAACGAGAATTTGGGTAGCGATCACATGATTATTAAAATGTCAATCAACATAACCGACGATTTTATTATAAATAAAAAAAGAAATTATGCTAAAGCTAATTGGAACGAATACCAGAAGAACTTTACACAACATTTTAACCCACCAAGCGGCAATGTTCAAGAAATGTACGATTATTTACTACTTCAAATAAATAATTCGGCAGATAAATGTATTCCGTATATTAAAAGTAGTTGTCAACCCTCTAATAACTTTAAACCAAGAAAATATTGGAATTCGGAATTATCTAAAATAGTTGCACAACGTAGATTATGTTTATCTAATTTTCGTCGCAACCCGACCCCTGACAATTTGACCAAACTAGAAGAAAAAACTAGAGAATCTCAAATGTTGATCCAAAAAGCAAGGTCAGCAGGCTGGCAAAAATGATGTGACTCCATCGATGAAGTAACATCAGTGTCTGAAATGTGGCGTCGTATGCGTTGGATAAAAGGCTATAAGCAATTTAGAGCTTACCCCCCCATTGAGAAACAAAAAGAATTGCTGTGTACATTAACACCAGATTATGTTTCAAACCAAGCGCCTATATTTGTTTCTAGCAATGAAGTCTTAGAATGTGAATTCAATATTCGTGAACTTGAGAATAGTTTTTAAAAAAAGGATTCGGCCCCGGGCGAGGATGGTATAACATATTCTATGATCTTTAATTTACCTGTCTCTATAAAATTGTATCTACTTAAAATATACAACAATATTTTCAAATTTAGTACGGTACCGCAACAGTGGCGTCATATCCAAATAATTCCAATCCCAAAAGCTAGTAACTCTAATGCTGATCCTAAATTAAGACCCATATCCTTAATCTCATGTTTATGTAAGATTTTTCATTTAATGATAGTAAAACGTTTAGAATGGTACGCTGAAAGAGAAAAAATATTATCAGCATGTACTGTTGGTTGTAGAAGATCTTATTCATGCCTCGATTCATTGGCCCGTTTGGTTACCTACATTCAAATTGGATTTTCGAGAAATATCCCTACATTAGCATGCTTTTTAGATATCCAAAACGCCTATAATAACGTTTCGATTGACGTGGCAGTTAATATTCCAGATAAACTTAAAATTGGATCAAAATTTTGTTCTTATTTATGGGCGTTTTTGAGTGAAAGATATTTAATGATCAAATCTGATAATAGTAATGAGTTAACAGCTAGGTGGACTAATAAAGGGTTGGCTCAAGGCGATCCTTTGTCGCCAATACTTTTTAATTTAATAACTCACGAACTGTGTAAGCTTCGGCTTGATGTAGTTGTTTCTCAATATGCAGACGATTTTGTGCTTTATGTTAAAAACAAAGATATAAAAATATGTGAAACGTATGTACAAAATGCGTTAGATTCCATTGTAGGGGTTTTGGATGGGCTTGGTTTGGAGTTATCATCGAGTAAATCTACCTTTTGTATGTACAGTAGGGGCAAGCGTAGAATACTTCCTTCTTTAAAGGTAAATGATCAACACTTGGTTTTCTCAGAATGCGTTAAATACCTCGGTATGTGGCTGGACAGAAGTCTACGTTGGGGCAAACACATAAATGAAACAGTTAGTAAATGTTTAAAATTTCTGAATCTATTAAAAGTTCTAACGGGTAGCTCATGGGGAATACACACAAAACATATACGTAGGTTGTATATTTCTCTGATTCGAAGTCGAATTGACTATGGGTGTTTTATGTATGATTGTAGTGCAAAATCTCATGTTTCAAAACTAGATAAGTTACAAAATCAAGCCCTGAGAATTGTAGGTGGCTATATCAGAAGTTCACCGATCCATGTTATGGAATCTGATTTGAGTATCCCACCTTTATTTTTAAGAAGAGAGTATTTAGCTTATAAATATTGTTTAAAAATAATGTCATGGTCAAATAATATGACAGTTAGCTTGATTATGGATCTAAGTTCCCTTTGTACTACCAAATATTGGGAAAACAAAAAAGTACCCTTATTAGTTCAAAAATTTAATGATGTAAAACACATAGAGGTTCTTTCATCAGAAATTCATAAAATGTATTCTTTAGAAACTTGGACAACAGCTATTGAGATTAGAGATGTAATTAATGTTGATCTAAAATGTGTGAAGACACCCAAATCCAATTATAATCCTAATTTATTAGTGTTCGATGTTTTAGCTGAATTAAGTTCTATCTATAGTAGTTGGCACAAAATTTTTACAGACGGTTCAAAGGGTTCTCCCGGCCTAGGTGCTGGGGTATTTGATCAAAGCTTAGGAACTCCTCTCGGTTTTAAAGTAAACTGTAATGTATCAATCATGACACTGGAACTCATTGCAATTTATCAAGCGATCTTGTATAGTCAAAATCAGAATTTAAAAAAAGTCGTTATTCTTTCAGACAGCAAAAGCGCACTACAGCATATTGCTCGATGTGCCTCTGGTTTCAGAGGGGCATCGATAGCATATGATATTCTTAAATATATTATTATGTTATTTAAGAATAATATAGAAATTAAGTTGCAATGGGTTCCAGCTCACATCGGGCTACGAGGTAATGAGGAGGCTGACCGAATATCGAAATTAGCAGCAGTAGAGGGTACAACAATTGACTACTTACCTGATTATTGGGAATACATATCTAAATTTAAAATAATTTGTTATAACTCCTGGAAACAACACTTTATAAATATCAGTCAGCAAAAAGGTATATGGTATAGGACCATACAAGGCGAACCTCCTCGTATGCCTTGGTTTGATGTTGATAAATTTGATAGGAATTACGTTAAATTAATACTAAGACTTCGCTCTGGGCATTATCCATCAGCGAAGTTTGCATTCCTTATGAAAAAAGCTGATTCTCCGAATTGTAGAGTCTGTAATCAGATTGAGGACGTGCAACATTTGCTGATGGATTGTGTCCGGAACAGGCGCGAGAGGGAGGTATTTTTGAAGGAATTTGACTTAAACAAATTAAACATGGGATTAATTCAATCCATTTTATCTCAACCAACGTCAGTAGTTGCCCAAAAGTTAAGTCGTTTAATAACAGTCCTTCATCTATGACTCTCATCTCTATACATAGTAAATTGATTGTTTAGATGTTTTAAGTATATACTTATATTATGTATAAGTATTAATTGTATGTAATGTTAAAAGGCACGATGGGGTTGGCGTATCTGTTTAGATAAAAACCCCTAAACAAATAAAGAGAAAAAAAAAAAAAAAAAAAACAAGTTCCATACAGTAATATTGCCAAATTAATCAAAATACTGGTATATTTGTCAGCTATTTGCGACTTTGCCGATTTTCAGAATAAACACTCTTAAGGAGACGATGGGCACGCCACGATTGCAGCGGTAAGACCCCTCTTTGAGGAATGGATTAAGAGGCGCCAAGGCGTCCTCGCCTTCCGCCTGACGCAGGTCCTCACCGGACACGGTTGTTTCGGGAGATTCTTGTTTCGAATAAGGCGGGAGGAAACGCACGGTGGAGCATACGGTCGAGGACTGATCGGCTTGGTTGGAGCACCGCCATGTCTTTGTAGAGGCGATCGGTGGCGGTGATCTCATGCGTTCGGCCTTGGTCCAAGCCATGGTTCGGAGCGAGAGTGCATGGGCCTCCTTCTGCGAAACAGTGATGCTCGCGAAGAGGAAGGCGGCACCACGTGAGGGAGATACAGTATGCGCGCATCCTCACGGCCCTAGCCTCCGCAGGAGACGCCCTGGGCATCAGGAATCCCAGGCTGATTCCCAGCCACCGTAAGCGCGGGCTTGCGGACGGCGAGTAATGGGTAGCTCGCTGTCCGGTAAGCACCAAGCCCGGGTCGACGGCGCGTTGTGTTTCACGCGTGCCTCAATGAGATGTCAGCACCAACTGGTGGAGCCCGCAAGGCAATCGAGGCAAGGCATCGGTATGCCTGCCACGGGTTCGGGTTGTTCGAAAGAGATACCGTGGCCCCTGACACAAAGGCAACTGAGGAAACACGGGTGGGTTTTAGTCAGTAAAAGTCTGACACGCCCTTCTGCCCCACCCAGAGCGGGAGAAGTTATTTGATGATTTTCTACCACTAAAGAAGAAAAAACCTTAGGAGACGAACTAAAGGTAAAAAATCTGAAAAATCTCTAAGCGAGAACGAAGTAACGGAGTAGAGCTTTTGGACATATTTTCTGTTTAAACAAGAAATTTTACGGGGGCCAAAGTTACGGGCAGAAGCTAGTCATACTGATAAGAAAGGTATAAAGGTCTCTACGCTACGTAACAGGCTCCTTGAGGCCCGGAGAGGTTTTTGACTGCAGAACATTTTAGTCATGAAATTGGTACAAAATATGGGTGTCTACACAAATCTATTCCCCATCACAGAATACAGGTGACTTGGGAATCTTCATAGACAAGAACTTCTCTTGGACTGCCCAGCTACAGGAAGTTAGCCGCAAGCTATTTGCATCCGCTGCATCTTTGAAAAGACTGCGTAATTTTCTGCCGACTGCCACCAAGATTGCGCTTGCACAATCTCTTCTTTTACCCATCCTTGATTATGTTGATGCCTGCTATCTTGACGTTACCCAAGACCAACTCGATAAACTTGAGCGGCTTCAAAATGTCTGTATAAGGTTCATATTCGGTTTGCGCAAATATGACCATGTTTCCGAATTTCGTGTGAAGCTCAAGTGGTTACCAATACGCCTTCGCCGGAATGCCCATATTCTTTCCCTTTTATATAATGTGCTCTTTTCCCCTTACACCCCTCTCTATCTTAAAAAACGTTTCCAGTATCTTTGCTACTCCCACACAAAATTGTTGAGGTAATCAGACAACTTAAAACTTAAAATGCCAATGCATTCCACAACTTTCTTCGACAAATCCTTTTCTGTTCAGGCCGCTCGTTTGTGGAATGCATTGCCAGTTCAAATAAAACGCGAGCAATCGTTACCGGTGTTCAAGAGACTCGTGAAGGAGCATTACTTGTTGTTGTGATTTTGTTGTGGGTAGCTGTTATAATCTGTAGTCGTCATTTATTTTCTATGCTTATATAGTTTATATGTATGTATTTATGTATCTATTATACAGCATATTTATGAATAATCTTTGTAGGTATCTATTATATAATAAATTGTATTTATAATTTGTTGCACCAATAATAACCCCATTTTGATGTCCACGCAATCACTATCCATTCAAGGTTGCCTGGAAGAGATCGCAGAAAGCGATAAGGCCGCCCATTGTATGTTTATTTTTTAGTGTTTAATGTTTTATTTTGTCATGCTTTTTCTGGTGTACAATAAAGCGTATATAAATAAATAAATAAATACAGGATGACAGGGACTGCAACGCACAAGATGAAAACATGAATTCAGCACATGATTTTAGACATTTTTTATGTGTGTTTCCTTACAACCGACGAATAATTTCAACGCCTGGGGCTTCAGAATCATGTCCTAATCCTTAGTTTCAATTTGGGTGCGAAGTCCCTGCCATCCTGATGTAGGCGTTATTGTACCTGCTTCGGTTCCAAGCCTAAATTAATCATCGTTTTCCAGCTTGTTGATGGTTCGGCAAAAAATTATCTCCACGTCGATTTAACCGTTGACACATTCTTCGCAATGTCTGGTCTTCTCCACATAAAGGGACTTCTGGGCAACCCCAATAGACAGCAGAATCTGTTCAGTGTGTTATGGAAACGATATGTGAGGTGAGAGCTTCTTTATATTTCATAAACGGAGAACGAGGATTCTACCTACGACTGTACGTATTTTTACGTATGTTCATCGATATTTTCATCAAATATTTTGTGGACCTATTTTGAAAATTCTTATTGTTTGAAAGGGATGATTCTGAGAGGTTCGATGTCAAGTTCTGTCGAATAGTTTTCGAGTTAGCTTCAATAATAGTTACGTATTTAAGAGGCCTTATACGAAATTTAGTCGATTTCGCTAATGTACTTGATTTAAAAAAAGACATGCTTTTACAGTTAAAATACTGCTTTTCCATATATGTATGCACAACACGAAATATAGTTTCAATTAATATCTTATGAATGAGCTCCTTTTTATTTTTGTCGAAAATTATAATACGAGTTTTAGGTTGTTTTGACAGTTTTATACTACCAATTCTTTTTAACTTTTAAAACAGTAAAATAAAATCATTTGTTGGTTTGCAAACATTAGTAATATAGTACATAGATGTTTTATTTTATGAATCCTCCATGCATGCAAAATCAAATATCTAATAAAAATAAAAAAGTAGCTCACTCATTTGATCATGATTGAAATTATATTTCATGTGGTGCATTAAACTTATAGAAATGCAGTATTTTAACTGTGAATTGCGTCTATATCAAAATCAGTAACGGCCATAGTGAATTAAGAAATCCACTATGGCGTATGTTGATGGGGTCCGTAACTTAACTTCGAGAGTCATATGTTCAATTAATGGAAAGTCGACTGAACGATTGTTCGAATGTAACTTATTGCGAATCAACCTTTTATCGCCAAACGCTACTTCGACTGAACTATTCATCGAATATTTATTATTTTATGGACTGCTCTTTCGAATGAGTTTTAGTTATTAAATTGTTTAAATAATTGAAATAAAAAAAAGATTTTTCGTCACATATTATTAACTAGCTGTGCCCGCGACTTCGTTCGCGTGCATGTCGGAAAACAATAATGTGTCGCTTTGACGGTGTAGGTACCACTCCTCCGATCTTTCGATCTATCCTGGTAGGAATCTACCACAGCTTTCGAATGCAGTCCAGAGCCTAGAGACAAAACACATTACTCTTGGCGTTCACGCCAAACGGTACGCCAAAATGTATGGGAATGACATTACCTGCGGAAAGGACACGACGTGTCCTGTCCGCAGGTAATGTCATTCCCATATATTCTGGGGTAGAGTTTAGCGTGAACGTTAACAGAAAGGTGTTTTGTCTAGGCCTGCAGGCGTCTTTAGGGGTTATAATGATATTGCGACGAAGTCTCACTCAGATTTTTAAGAATAAATATAGATCAAAGCGCCTGGTCGAGGCTCATTTTATAATAAATGTGCACCTGCCGTAGGTAGGTACAGTAAAAGCTCTTTATTCGCGAGGTATACGTTCCGTAAAATACCTACCGCGAATACAGAAACCGTGACTATGGAATGGTAATTTATATGGGATTATAGGGGATACGTTCCTAGGTGACAAAAAAAAAACAATTTAATTGAAGTTTTTGACCATATTGATTAATTGTATGAGCGTGATATGGATGCAAGCGACTCTCCAAGGCGTAAACGATCAAGCATTTCTATGCGTTAAACAGATTTTTTCGCGTCGAAAATCGTTTTTAAGTAACAAATTTTTTTTAACATTTTGCAATGAATGGAAAGATGAAACAATAGGTAAAACACGCAAAGCGGCTCGTACCAAAGGATGGAATGTCTATTATGTCGCAGCATTTATAAATGTGGGGGAGGCCTATGTCCAGCAGTGGACGTCTTTCAGCTGAAATGATGATGATGATGATATATAAATATACTTTATGGTGATGAGGTTGGTTTCATTATGTTTGTTTACATTCTCAAAAAACTTTTTTCAAAAAAATACCAACCGACTTCCAAAAAACACTACAAAGTGCAAAATAACTTTAATTTCGGAAGTCGGTGACGTTGGATGTGTATTTTAATTATTTGTCACCGCCTTCCTTTTTTTTAATTATTTTTTTGAAAAAAGTTTTTATTTTTCACTTTTTTGTTACCAATTCGAAATTTCATCATCCTTTGGGTCAAAACAATGCATACTTATTTATGCGATAGCAACATTCGCGGTTGATTTGCTGTAATTTTTTGAAGAGTTCCGTTGTCTGTTTCCGAAACGCATCATCAGATCTATATGCAGGGCCCAATCTAAGGGGGGGCAAGCCGGGCAAATGCCCAGAGCAGCCAAAATGAGCGGCGGCAAAATGTATACTTACAAACATACCTACTCTCATGAATTTTTGTATAGGTACTTGTTCAGAAGCCGTAGTAGACTAACGTATGTGAATATTATATAGTTAAAAGAATATCACATAATTATAGTCATACCATCTTTGGTGTAAAGAAGCTCATGACTTAGGTATGTGGTTTTAGTGCAAAGGGCGGCGAATGTTATTTTTGCCCGGAACGGCTAAATAGCTAGATCGGGCCCTGTCTATATGAAATTTCAATGGGACCATTTCGGAGTAAACCCCTTTCGAAAAAAAAAGAATTTTGCAAATCCGTCTATATACGACGGAGTTATGCCTGAACATACATTAAAAATATAAACATGTCGAATTGATAACCTCCTTCTTTTTGAAGTCGGTTAAAAACACCGAACGCGGCGAAGGCAGCTATTGTAGATGTCAAAGGCCGAACGAATACAGCGGCGATATCATTTGACAATGTACTTTAGGCAAAGTTGTAATGAGGTCTATTTTACTTTTTTATAGTCCATCTGACGACGCGTTTACAAAGGATATTGGGTTGGATACCTATTGGAATCCTTTTTGTTATTTGTTAATATGTATGTACCGATGTACCGATTAGACCCGCAAATAAATAAATCTTTAGCCGCGGTTATAGGAATTGGGTCGCATTTTTTTAATCCGCGAATAGTGAAAACGCGAATGAAGGAAGCACGAATAAGGAGCTTTTACTGTACTTACTCAATAAATCGACTGCGCGTCTGGTTGAGTGTGCTGAAGCATTATTCCACGCGGGGGCGGGCGCCTATCTCGGCCCGTACAGGCGCGTGTCTTTTAGCTTTGTTTATCAAACGTTGACCACTGAATAAAACCACAGCAGTGGGAATGCTCTGCACGGACTGCGATAGGCCTCGACAGGTAGCAGTGCAGTAACACCTGACGCCACCTGTCAGTTAACGGCCCGTGGGACCATGGCGTTATCACGATGAAGAAAGATCAAACTGTAAAGGTGGATACTGACCGGCGTCACGGGTCAAAATGCACCTAATATGTTACCAAGCAAGTATTCGTGCAGTCAGTAGTACCTACGGCAAAACATGCGAGCGAGCAACACTGATTTTAGCACACGGCGTAAAGACATGCTCGCTGCGAATGTTACATTACCTACGCCCCGTAACGTCGGTCATTATCCACATTAAAAGCGCTGTTGAAAAAAAAAAACCAAACCAGGCAAAAAAAACTATTTAATTGTATAGCACGGGTTTTCTATGAACATAGTAAGTACGATGTTGTTGCTACGTAGTGCCATACCGCGCGCGCCCCCACCTCTCTCCCCGCTGCTGACGCAGGCAGCAGGAAGAGAGAGAGCCCGATCCCGAGGATAATGGACGTAACAGAGCGATCCTCCGCAACTCTCAGTTGCGATGCCTTTTTATTGTAAATTGTAATCAAAAATGTTTCAGTGTTTCTTTTGTTCAGCCATACATTTATTTGTAGACCAATAAATAATTATATTTAAAGAAGCGACTTTAAAATTGTCAATATTTTACTATTGTGATTTCTATTGTTCCTATGTAGGTAATGTATCCTTTGTTGGAGTTGCCAAATGGATAAATAAATACATTTTTAAACTTGTTTTAACTAAGAAAATGCTTCTCTGTAAGCGATGTTGCTCGGAAGAGCACCGACATAACTACAGTTGCCCGTGTGAAAACCTATCTATTTACTCAAATCCACCAGTAGTTATGGTCGCAATTTTGGTTTTTTTTTTCCTGATTTTCACCATCCGACCTCGCTTGAACCCCTCCCCACCTCGAAAACTAACATCACGAAAATTAGCACATAAGTATTTACAACTCTTTACTCGCAAAACTCCCATTATTTGAATCGAGTAATGCTGTAAACACGCATTTAAATTTAACATTATCAAGTTTCGCGCGAAATCAAGTTGTTGTCTTTGCATATTTGCTATTCAAACCTAGATGGCGTTACTGACGCTAGAGATTAAGAATTTCTATGGAGATGTTCCTCTAGCCGCTCTAATTTTGCTATATTATGCTAGATGGCGCTACTAAGACTTTTATCACAATTAAAAATGAGATTTCTTCCCCTCTATTTGTATTAATTTGATTGATAAAACTAATAAATATTTATCGAACATTGCATTCTAGGTATATGACTCAGAACACTACGTCAGTTACTATTATCACAACTTTTTATTTGAAATTCTTTTAGCTTTTTTGATTCGTGGGAATCAACCACCAACGGAAAGCGATTTTACTTTTTGAAATAACACAGACACAGTAAGTAACTTAAATGAGAATGACGTGTTAATATTAAGTATTCGTTAGTACCGTTTCACGCCAATAGATGTCGCTAAGTGTTTCAACATTACGTAAATAAATTCTTCTTGAACACTTTAAATTATTTAGATAGGTTGACCGAAGCGATTGCGATGAAACAAAGACTAATATAAACTCTGAGTTATAAACAATATTTGAGTATGAAAGATAACCAAATTAGTTTCGTTCTTTTGACGTGATACTTGATCTATTCAACATAGAAACGAAAAACCGAGCTACAGACAAAAATTTTGATAAGGGTTAAAATGTCGTCTGTTGATTATCCCTTACCACCCCAAGCAATTATTTTCGAAATATTTTAAATGTACAGAAAAAGTTCCTTTACAGATTTATTATATGTATAGATATAGATAATCGAGGAAATCAAACACTTTTAAGATATCTTACGTTCTTCCGGTATTAGAGAGGTATACACATAACACAACATGGCATCACCGCTGGAATGGGCTCCTAGGAAGAAGTGGAACCTGCTTAAAACCATAAAAGAAATGGAAAAAGAAAAAAAAAAACGAGTTTATTATAGAAAAAATAGAGCCCAAGATGAGTCAGGTTCTTCGACAAAAAAGAAAAAACAGGTGGAAAAAGAAAAAAAACTGAAAAACTTTTAAATCAAAAGGAAGACATGGACAGGATTGACTTCATGAGCTCGATGGCTTACATTTGCCACTTTAAAAAATAAAACAACGTTGAAATTTGATGAGTAGTGATTATTATTTTATGGTTGGATTATTAGTGGAGTTATCAGGGCGTTAAAAACCCTTATCAACAAATAAGTTTTGACTACCTTAATTTTGTGCGAAAATCGTAACGAAAATTTTTTTTTTTTTAATATAATATCACTTTTTACCCTTCATTTGTGCTTTATTATCTTCATTTTCATCAAATTTCATGTTTCTAAATCTACGGGAAGAACGTACGATATTTTAAAAGTGTTTGATTTCCTCGATTATGTATGAAATAGTATGTGACGAAAAATCTTTTTTATTTCAATTATTAAACTATTTAATAACTAAAGTAATAAAGTTGTAAGAGAACCCATTTCTCAAATAAAAAAGGAGATGAAATAATATCAAACCCTAATATAATAGCCGAAATCTTCTAATAATTTCTTAATTGACCAGATTTCTGGTACACCAAATCATACGTCAGGCGAAACAATTAACATAACGTGGATCACGATACCCTTTCTAACCAAACTTCACGCATACGGTATTCGTGGCAATGCCCTCAATTGAATAAAAACGTACCTAAAAGGTCGTAGACAATGTACGGAGATTTCGAGCCTGTGTTTAGGATCTAGAAAGGAATTAAAATCTACATCGTCTTTTAGAGAAATAAAATATGGTGTCCCGCAGGGCATCGGATCTTTGTTATTTTTATTATACAATATTATTATATAAATGACCTGCCACGTCATATACTTCAACCTATGGTATTATTTGCAGATGATAGCACATCAATTGTTTCATGTATGAATAAAGAATCATACGTAAATTACATTAACAGTACAATTAATAGTTTAATAAGGTGGCTTGACAATAATAATTTAGTTATTAATCTCCAAAAAACTAAAATCATCCCGCAAATTTCAACGAATATTTGCGGGAGATATAGATATAAGCTACAATGGTCAAACTATAGAAAAAGTAAACAGTACATTTTTTTAGGAATTATAATTGACAGCCAGTTAACTTGGAAACCGCAAGCAGAAGATTTATGTAAACGTTTAAGCATAGCCGCGTTTATGTTGCATAATCTATCAAAAAAGTCAATTTACCGACAATATTAATGAATTACCTACATTCTAAGCAAATAAAGACATAATTATTCTATTCTATTCTAAAACTCATTAGAAAGAGCAGTCCATACGCTATTTCGACTGAACGATTTATCGAATATTTATTCGATGAATCGTCCAGTCGAAATAGCGTTTGGCGATAAAAGGTTAAAGGTTGTTGGTTGTTGATTGGTTGTTGTTGTTGTTGTTTCGCATTGTTCGAATGGAATTTATTCCATTCGAACAATCGTTCAGTCGACTTTCCATTAATCGAACATATGACTCTCGAAGTTTAGTTACGGACCCATGTTGATGATGTTATAAAACGTCCTGTCACTGTTGTTTACAAGACGAGTAGTATACGAACTTGTTTAGAGTAAAAAAAATATGTTGCCCTAGTTACTACCAATCTTATGAGTTGTAATACCGTTAATTTTGATAACCGTTCCTACTACTCCAGTACTGAGCTGTTAGAAGGGAAAAAAAGTCAGTGTTACTACAGTAAATACCTAACTGGATTACGGACCCCTTAAAAAATATCTATACGTCAAATTTACACATACATCCATAAACGACTACGTTCCTTCATACACCTCTTTCCACGTTTTTCTTCATTCAACAAAAGGCCAAAACTCGTAATTATAAATGTACAAAATCTAGTCGCAGTCTCAAAAACTTGTCAAAAATTTATGGAAAGTCGAGGTATTTTGGACATATTGAAACTGAGATCAGACTAAACCTTCTTATAATTACGAGATTTGCCCCCCTGGTTATACACGGCTGCTGGTTGCTACTACGCACTTGAGCTTTCTAAAGAACATCACCAATAAGGTCACATACATATGTCCTCCGAGGGTGTCCCGAGGCGTTTCCACTAACGCTCAATTTATACGTTTTAATTTCAGGTTAATAGGACCCTTCGCGTTAGTAATTTTTTACTTGATATCAGTATCAGAGTACGTTGGTTCTGGTCCGATCTGGATATTTGGCAACGAGTTAGAATCAGAAGTTTGCCTCAAGACTTGGAGACTTAGCTTCTTAATGCTTAACTCTGATACGAAATATACCGTGAGTAGAAAATAATATTAAATGTAGGTCGTAACAAGTATTATATTTTAAAGAGTGACTAGCTCGTTAGTTTTGTGGTCGCAAGTGCTACTGTTGAGCATGAAGTCCTAGAGTTGATAGCACTCGGACCCCACGGCCCAAGAGATTACACCCCAAACGAAGTAATTTTGAAGTAAGATTAAAATATCTGAAAGAAATTCCAGTACAGCTCAATTGAGCCTAACATATTGGTACATAGTGTAGCGTTAAAAAATGTGAAGTGAAACACACTGCTATACAACACGTTTAATTTTGATTAATAAAAAAAAAAATAGAAAAACACAGGTGTTATATAAAATATAAAAAAGGGTGAAATTGGGTAAGAAATACTACTACAGCTATTGAGACATTTGGTTGCGTGGAGAAACTTAGTGGAAAATTTTGTGATTTTTTTTTAAAGGAAGAAAAAAAAAAATTTTTTTGGTATACGACCTATCAAACCGAATCGGTTAAATCAAGGCCTATATACGCAAAAGTACGTTTGTTTTACGATAGAACATAAGTAAAACCTACGCGTCTTGCTCTTGGTAGACTTAAAGTTAAAGTAGTTTATCATATACCTTAAAAAAAGAACAGTAAGCAATCAAGTCCACAATATAAATATTTTTAGTCACGGTATTTGTAGTAAGGTAAGAAACCAGAAGGCCAATTCTCGTAATTAAAAATGTTCGCAGTGTCATCTCAGCGACAATCGAATTTCAAAAATTTGTCAGAAATGTATGGAAACTCGACGAATTTTTGACAGATTGACACTGAGATCAGACTGTGAACGTTCTTAAAATTAGCAGAATTGCCCTCAGATCGGCGGAGCATGCCAGCCTGGCGGATTGAAGAATGAAATTTTCAGTATTTTCTCAAAAACGGACGTTGTACATGTCTCATCGGGTCCCAAAAACGTAGTGCGGTTGTCAGAAAGCAAATATTTGACGATTTTTTTCACAAATTCGAAGTTTAAATGTGATCATCAAAAGCTACGAGTATGAAGAGATTTTTTTATTGAAAAGGTTAGACTAGAAATCGAGGAGGTTTTAACCGTAGCGGACTTAGGCTACAATAGGTTGGCGAGGTGTACAGCACAGGTAAAAATCACTTTGCTCAGAGCCTACTGCCAAAGCTTTTACACTAGTGCCAAATGAGCCAACTTCATTCAGTAGGCCTACAATGTTCTGAGTACAGTATGAATTCTGATGCATCTATCTCGATTTTGCAGTGCCTCGGTCACGTTTACCGACGCAAAGGGCAGATAAGTTTTACGCTATAATGCGCAAAAACTCAGCCTCAATCATTCTCCGACCCGAATTTTTAATCCAGAAAATGATATCTTTTCAGTGCCATGTCGTCACCTGGTACGTCCCATGTGACTACCAGCTCGCGATCTTGGGAACAGTTCTTTTTTACTTTTACCAAAAAGACCGGAGACTTGGGTATGCTGCATTCGGTACCGCTGTAGTCTTGTCCCTGATCATACCGGGAGTTCTAACGTATTGGTACCAACTACCGGCTATTCACTTCCTGGATTTAGGGTAAGATATCATGTTTATTTTTTAGGGCGTGAGGGCACGAGCCGTGTGCCCGATGGCCTTTAAGCGGGAATATTTTTAAAAATCTTTTTAGCGAGAATATTTTAAAAAATCCTTTATAAGTAGTCATTTTGGAAAAAAAAATCGCGGTTTGAGGCGATTTTTTTAAAACATAAAACAAGTTCTTGTTGCCTCTATTTGTTTCGTCGCTTTTTTTTTTTTTGTATTTCCGTTCTTTGTTTTATCCAAACGGACGTATCGGCCGTATGAGCCATGTTTCTGTCTCTAATAGTTAAAGCTATGCGATGAGCTAGTCTTAAACTAGTTAGACACTTTCCAATGACCCTAAAGTTCTTCTTCTTTTCCAGCAAGTTAATCCGTGAGTTGCGCGATTACCGGGAGTTGAGCTACACCTACACGCCGAGCTATAGTCGCGCCGGCTCGTATCTAGTCGGCGTCGCTATGGGATACCTCATGACTCTGTACAAGCCTTCTGAATATAGGAAGACTGTTTCTAAAGTAAGTTTTCGAGGTTCCCACACACAATTTTTTTTTTGTTACCTGTTGAATAATTTATTCTTACACGTCAAACATATGTTAAAAATTAGATGAGGTCGGCATTTCCTATCTGACTGGAAGTAAGGCCGAAACAAACTCAGAGGTCACAGTCTCTTTTAAAGTCCAGACATAATCTTGGTCAGATCCAAGTTGGTTGTTTTTGTTGGGAATGGTACATAACCAAAAAACTTCTCCCGCTCTGAGCGGAGCGGGAGGTGTCAGACTTCTACTGACTAAAACCCACCCGTGTTCCTTGAGTTGCCTGTGTGCCTGGGGTTACGGAACAACCCTCACCCCTGGCAGGAGAACTCGTAAATATTTGGAGAGTCTGTTTACAAATGATGAAAAGATTGATAACGATGTGGTACCTTTAGCCACCATTTACTTTACTTCCCGCATTTGCTCTCCGAAAAATTTGATGTCTTAAAAGGCTTGACTGGCTGTTCACAATTGTGTGCTGGTGCCTACGCTTTTGTAAATGAACTTAACACGTTCGGGCCCGCGCCGCTCTCGTGAAGTGCGCACGTTATGACACAATATTTTCTCATACAAAACGGACATACGTTCAAAAACGTTCTGCTCTTCAAGTATCCTAGAGTGTTATAAGATAAAACACAACGTCAATAGACGTCGACGTCAGGTGACGTTGTTCCATATACGGTCATTACAACTGCATCCAATTTGGACACAACGTCTGTTCCCGTCAACGTTTTCAAACGTTGCGTCTTGAACAATGCGTAATGTTATATTGTATAGAAGGACAACGTATTAACACGTCACCGTTCATAGACGTTGCGTCATGAACAATATAGAATTGTCATATGTACGAGAGAACACCGTCTCATCACGTCGGCGTTCATAGACGTTGCGTCATGAACAATATATAATTGTCATATGTACGAGAGAACACCGTCTCATCACGTCGGCGTTCATAGACGTTGCGTCATGAACAGTATAGAATTGTCATATGTACGAGAGAACAACGTCTTATCACACTGACGATCATAAACGTCGCGTCGCATTCAATAATCAAAGTATCGTAACTAAATGCACAACGTTGATACACGTCAATATGAAAGACATTATATTCTTTTATAAACGTAATAAAATAGTTATTTTGGAGTAAAATTGTATTATTCCTGAATATAATAACAAAATAATAATTGCCCAGTCTGAGATCAAGTTGTTCTAATTATAAAAAAAAAGAAACAAAATCAAATACTTCTTAGTAACAAAGTTATTCTAAACATAATCACGTTAACTGTTTTGTAAGCATCGTATTATTCTCACTAAGAAAAGTCTTCTTTTAATAATTGCTTAATCTACTAAAGGCACAAGATATCAGCTAGTAAAACAAATCAAGATCAATAGTAAAATCCAAATAAAAAACGTAATAGCCGAATCAAAATTCTGTCTTAGAAAGTTATTTTTGCTGGCTATGCCATTCTTCGAAACAAACCGCACATAGTGCTGGTTTTTCCTCACAACCCTTACATCTAAGACTAGTCTCTCTCCTAATCTTCTTTTTGGAACACATCTTACATTTCATACAATATGTAGTTTTTTTTAGAGTTTTGCCTTGGTGGAATCTTCTCGGGCCAGTGACCATTATTTTCAACATTTTCATTAACTGATTGTACGAAGTTAATTCTTTCTTTTAAACGGTTGTCAAATTTATTATTCCTATTAACCATCATCTCGGGTTTCAGGTTTGGAGGCAATTTTATGAATGCTTTTATCAAGTCTTCTCGAAAAGTTTTGAATTCGTAAGCTTTGTTGGCATTTTTGAAGTGTTTTTTGTAAAGATAGAAACTGTTCCATACGGAAAGGTCGAGAATATGGAAAAACACCTTTTTGTACCACCTGAGTGTCTTTCTAGGTGTGGAATAATAAGAGACCATCTGATCTGCTCTGTCAATCCCCGACATAAATTGGTTGTACGTTGAAACTTCTTCCGGCTTCATACGTTTTTGTCCACGTTTGTTGGAAACTTCTATAAGTTTGGGATGATTTCCAGTCGTCACCATGAGAACCGATCTCTTGTCTTGCCATTTAGATACGTACACTTTATTTTTGCGTACCCAAAAGTGTTCATCCTTCTTTATTTTCTTCGTTAGGAGTTCTTTCGGATTCCCTTTTCTATTAGACCTCAGAGTTCCAGTTGTATGAGTTTTCAAATCCAGTAGTTTTTCTGATAATGTAATAGAATTATAAAAATTATCCATGAAGAGCCAATGCCCTTTCAATAAATAAGGTCTCATCAGTCGCATTACGAGTTATTCAGTCTTTTTTCCTGTATCATTATCATTGCTATCATCTTTGCCTGCGTACATTATCACATTGAGCACGTATCCGTCAGATGAGGTTAATTCGTAAAATTTTATGCCGTATTTGGCTTTTTTGGATTTAATGTATTGCCTAAAAGATAAACGTCCTCGGAATAAAAGCATAGATTCATCCAATGATAGTTCTCGTGAAGGTTTGTTACAATCACGAAAATTCTTAGTTACATACAGCATCAATAAATTTAACAATTTTGTCTTTACCTTTTGCTCCTCGCTCAGAAACACATAAGCATCGCAATATCTGTTCAAATCTTCGCGCTCGGATGGTAGTATAACAGATCGGTATAAGTAAATAGCTTCTTCTTTTTCGGGACGTTTACTTGTCCCATCAGTAAACACAAGCCCAAAAATTTTAACATTTCTTCGCAGTTTGTATCTTTGTAACGGTAGTTGCATGAGTGCCTTGTCACGGGCCTATTTGTGGAACATAGTGCCCTTCCATACTCATTTGTAGAAGTTACTATGTAGTCTATAATATGTGGTGGAAAAATCTTAAAGAAGGCGTCCTGGACCGAAGCGTTTGGACCAAATTCAAATTGGATGCCTACAGAAATATTGTCAAACTCAAACATCGGTATATCTGCTGTTGAATTTTCCCAAGCACCAACCGGAGAAGGCGTCCGGCGCCTTCGACGCCCATGCTGTGGCTGTCTGGTAGCATCTATCTCTAGTGGAAGTGGCGGTAAATGAGAAGTAGTTGGTAAGTGATCATACTCTACAGGCAGCGCTGATGATACGACGGGTACTGCTGGAGGCACCTCCACCGGCATAGGCAAAAACAAGGTATGCATTTCAGCAAGCATCTCATTACATGCTGACTGTGGCAAAGCGGGTGCAGTAAGGTAATTACCATTTTCAACATGCGACGGTAGTACGGCAGGCATTGAGCTATTCTGCACCTCTGTAAAAGGCGGCGATGGTAATGGAAAAGCAGATGAGTATTCATTAATCTCTGCCGTCTCTGTGGTTTTTAGGATAACTTCCAGTTCTGTAGGTGATGCAAGAGGTGCATTATTTTCTAAATTACCCTCTGGACGAGATTCGATCGAAACAGTATCCGCCTGTTCTGTATGTATACCACAATTTGACGAAACTCTGCGTTGTTTCGTTGCACGAGTGTCAAAAATACTACCGGAACTTCCGGAGCATTCAGAATCCTCAGAAAGGTCTGATGCCGAGGTCTTAATCTTAGACGTAGATGGTTGCAAATTATGCTGTGTGACACTTACGGAGCTGTCGCTGTCACTGACGTCACACGGCCCTGGTCCTGGATCATAATCGCGATCTGTTCCGTACTCTCAATCATCACTGAAGGGGTCAGGTGTAGTTTCTCGCGACGAAACATCTTCGAAAAGCTTCAAGGACGCCTTGCTACACTGCCGGTTTTTATCCATCTAAAATAATACAATTTGGATGGTTGAATAAATTGTTTTAGTGATAAATTCTATACAGCAAATTTTTTTATTGATAACCACAATTGATTGAATATCTATAGCCTACCCTCATAGGTATGCGTATTCAAAATACATTGTTTTTATAAAAATAAGTATGAATTACTTACGTTTTATCGTAAAAATTGTCCGTCTAAGATACGTGCGGTCACGTATGCGGCGCACAGTGACTGGTGTGGGGAGCGTTGCTGCTCCGCACGACGTGTTCGGACGTTGCGTATGTGTGCGTACGCGCTTGCAAGTGTGTAGTAGACGACCACAATAAACCGCCAAAATTCAATTTGTTGTGGCTCAAGGTGTTTGACACTTGCAAGTGTTGCGGCGCAAAAGTTCAACTAATGGAATTTACTATGGCTTCCTGGCGTTGTGAGACGTAGTGTAAATAATGTAACATTTTTATTAGGCGTGATGAGACGTTGTGTTAATAATAAATTGTACAAATTTGACGTTATAAGACGTTGCGGGTCCGAACGTGTTGTTGGGTGTAGTTTGGTCAAAAGACACATAACGATTTATAATCCTTTTCATCTTCATTCCAGACGTGGTCCATCCTCGGTACAGCAGTATCTCTAGTTACGATGCTGTACTTATTATCATTAGGAGCGTACTTAATGCACCGGGAGTACAACCCTATCGAAGCAGCCGTGATCACGTCGACCAATAGGATCGTGTGGGCAGTGGCAATCTGCGCCATTATTGGGTTGTGTGAATATGGGACTGTGCGTAAGTATTCACCGAGTTGAGCTACCAGATGACTGATGCAGGTATGCCGTCTCTTGGGACAGGTCAGATCGAAGCTGTAATGGCTCTTTCTTCAAAAGACCTTTATAGACAAGGCCCTGCATTGTTACACTAACATCAAAATCAAAATACTTTATTTCACATAAACCTACATGTGGGCACTTATGAAACCTCAGAAGCCAGGTGCACGGTTCCAATTGTTTTTTTTTTTTTTTTTTCGAAGTGGAAGAGCCTGCGAGAAACTCTACGGTTAGTCTTTTAAAAATAATTGGCTTTTACAATGGTGGCAAATTACAGTATTAATAGCGTAGTTATGAGAGGACAGTGCGGGCTAAGTACCTTTGACTTAATAAAACAGTAAATGGTCTTCTAATCCACAGTCTACATAAAATACTAATAATATAATGTTTGGACTTTAAAAAAGACTACAACCTTTGAGTTTGTTTCGGCATTTTCTGCTCAGGGCTCAGTCAGCTAGGAAAAGCCGGCGCCATCCATTTTTTATATATAGACCAACAACATGTTGACGTGTAAAGTTGTCTTAAAGATCTACTTACATACATAAACATTTCATATTATATAAGTACCAAGGTTTTTGCTCCATGTCCAGTTGAGGAAATTAATTGTTAACCATGCTGACACCCTACGGCAATTAACCGTATCATCACCACATTTCATCCACTTCATGCACTTTTCATAAAATGATTATGAAATTATCCGGAAAATCACCGGAGTCACCGACATACCTTGTAGAGTGAGCAAGCTGAAGTGGCAGTGGGCTGGCCAAGTTTGTCGAAGGACCGATGGCCGATGGAGCAGACGAGTCCTGGAGTGGAGGCCACGTATTGGCAAACGTAGTGTGGAACGCTCCCCAGCTAGATGGACCGACGACCTTAAAAAGATGGCTGGGATTGACTGGATGTGGAAGGCGGAGGATAGAGTGTTGTGGCGCAGCCTGGGAGACGACTATATCTAGCTGTAGACTACGATAGGCTGAGTTGATTGATAATTTGCTTGTTTCCAGCGATAGTTACCGACATTCTCAGCTTCTCCTACTTCACGCCTCTGAGCCGCCTCTGCTATGGCATCTACATGATCCATCCTCTCCTGCAGCAACGGACCAAGTTAGCATTGCGATCGCCTTTGAAGTTCGATTTGTTCGCTAATGTGAGTATGACCTAGCTTAGACTCTTCAATAAAGTCAGGTAATTCAGATAAGCTGTAATTTCTGTATTTGCCTATAACAAAGACGCGAAATACCCAACCTGGCCTGTTTGCGAGCATATTCGTAAGAAGCTGGCAATATCTTCACAATGTACATGTTTTCGTTCTACTTGTATAAGCTTGTAGCGCGATAAACTCTACCTACCAGCGCGATGCAGGATTTTGCGTGACGCCTGTCTGATGTGTACGAGTAGTTCGCATGTGGCGATGTAGATGTCGCTACGAATCCATATTGGTAACACGTTGCGCGTCGATGTTCACCCTGTAATATTTCCCATAATTATGTTTTCTTACATTATTTTACACGTCTATTCCAGTGTATGGACACCATAGGGACGTTAACTGCATCCATTGGCATTAGCTTTGCGATGTGGCTGTTAATTGAAGCTCCGTTAATCAACATAAATAACCATTTCCTATCTAAAAAGTGAGTACCTATTCCGTAAGTTTGTATTCATCTTGAAGATTCCTTGTTCACTTAGGGCAAATTTTTCAACACTCAGATAACTTTAAACTGAGGAATAAATATTGCGATTTGATAGCTTTTGTATAGAAAATATGTCAAAACTATCAGATTTATCTTTCCGATAAAAGTTATTAGACTATTGAAAAATCAGCCCTTATTCGAATAGGTGACGGAAGTTTTAAATAAACCGTCACCCACCTGAAATGAGACTACTTTATGCCAAGTAAAATCAGCATTTCGTACAAATATGAACCTTAATGCATATTAATTATGAACCATCTACATTTCGTGTTCGTATTCGTATAAGCGAATGTGAGCATACCTACTGTTAAATATGAAAATTAGTTTGATACAAATAAAGTTCAAATGCATATGAGACGTTTTCTTATATGTAAAGGTATATTATTATTTATCAATTTTGGCTATAACAATACACACAACTGCAATGTTTAATTTTTATTTTGTCATCATGATATATTTGTTACGGTCACAAATCATATTTTAATCAACTTACAACCTGTCACTAAACCTGCAAATTGCAAAAAACCTAAGAAGAATTTAATATCGCATTGGAATTACTGATATTTATTCATACTGAGTTTTGTACTTATTTTCAGGTCAAAAAGTACACAGCCAATCAAATCAATCAAAGAACCATATAAGAATGGAATCCAGCAAGAGAACGGACAAGATAAAATCAAAGCCGCGTAGAACTAACCTTACATCTCTGTCGCAGATGGATTGACGAATCCGCTGTTTTACAAAACAGCTTCGTCATGTAAAACAGCTGAATAAAGTTCAGCTGTGTTGTCTTGCGTTATGAGCTTATCTGCCGTCACTATTAGCGTTTGGTGTGGCTATAACGCCGAATCAGTCACAGAAACTAAGCACCCTGAACAATTGGTTTAGGTTAGGTTATATTTGTAATTTGCAACCAACCGCGTGCGAGCTGGTCGATCGCTACTAAATTACTGCCAAGTTGGTCACAGTTACTTGGCTATTTAGTGTTTTTACGACTGACTTTCATTGAAGTCTGATAACTGTATATGTAAATTGTCCTTAACTATAATTATTTACTGCTCACTCATACATATTACTTGTTGTAGTTATTTCTGTTTTGGATGTCATTATTGTTGTTATAAACTTATGACACAAAGCCGTTGTTTTACATAATCTCTAATCGTTGAACCGCTACGCCGCTTATGCAATTCTTCGTGTTAACATTCAGTAATTATAGAAAATAGCTATATATGTCGTGGTATTGAACGGAGCTGTTTTGTAAAACTGCTAGCGGCCATGTAAAACAGCGGATTCGTCAATCCATCTGCGACATATAAAAAAAGTCGCGTTACATGGCGTGTGTATTTGAGTGATCGGTTAAACATTAAAAGATAAGATGCATTTCAGATATGCTTTTAAATAAGTAATTCAGAATACTTTAAGTTAATGATATTACCTTTTTTTTTTTTGGGGTGGGAAATCATCAAATAACTGGAGCGGGCGGGCGTGCCATACTTTTACTGACTACCCTGGCACATAGGCAACTGAAAAAACGCGGGTGGCGTTCCCTCAGTTGCCTGTGTGCCAGGGGCCACGATATCTCTTTCGAACAACCCGCACCGCTAGCAGATGAAATTATCTTGTGTGTAAAAAACTTTTTAATAAAAAAATTAAACCGCCGAAAAACCGAAAAATAAAAAATAATAAACTAGCTTTGTCCAACCCCAATAAATAAAAGTTCGGAAGGCGGTGACATATAATCAAATACATATCCAAAGTCACCGACTTCCGAACTTTATCAATCTTAATAAGAATTATCAAAATCGGACTACTCTGGAAAAAGTTATGCGTGGTCATACATAAAAAAAAAAAAAAAAAAAAAATATACGCGTCGAATTGAGTAACCTCCTCCGTTTTTTCGTCGGTTCGAAAATAAATATAAGCATATACTCTCTGCCAATCCGTCTTTTGTATAGTTTTACGTTTTTGGGAGTAGTCGACAAACATTAATGTCACATTACATAATTGATCATTGGCGCTAATAATTTCATAAATTTGATGATATTACACAAAACAACTTTAAGGCGCTAATGATGTTTTCTTTGTGCAACAAAAACTTTGACAGATTGCCTCGTTTGACACTTTATTATTTAGAATTAAAGATCCAGCAGAAAGCAACATTAGACTCTATTAATTTAATTTTAGAGTCTAATGTTGCTTTCTGCAACAAGTTAATGGAAGATCAGTTTTTAATGACAGCTTTAACAGTTGAAGTTCTTTTCTGCAACTGGCTGTTAGTCTAACAGTGGACGTGTTTCGTCTGAAATTATGATGACGATAGAAATGTAATGTTATATTTAATTGTAGGTAATAAATATTTTATTTTTTGGGAGAAGCTTTATCTTTTATTTATATTACTAACTCGTCACGATGATAGTTTTTGGCGGGACCGCGTAGGAACATATCGCACGAATTTTCATTTTCATGAAATTTGTGTGAAATAGCGAATTAAATTGCATTTATTTTGGTAGTGAATTATTAAATTTAGGTACGTGTTAGTGCATAAGTGTAGTGAAGGTGAAAAAAAGTGACTAACGTGGACTTTTCCTATTCCGCCCAAAAACTCCTAATAGGTTGTTGTAAAGTTACTACCGCTTTACAATAAGTTTGACTTAATTGACTAAAGACGATGACTTTTTGTAACTTCGTGCCTGATAATGGGCTATTTACTTGATCGAAAAGAAAAATTACTTGACACTGGCTAAATGCACAAACCGTGCGAAGCCAATACCCAAAAAAATAAACTCGTCACGATGTCGTTTTGAGCGCAGTGGTGGCACTGCGGAAAAGGGGCAACTTTATGACTTGTAGGTCAAAGATTCGAACCCAGGTAGGCACTTCACTTTGTGTAATAATTTACACAAAGTGAAGTGCATTCATCACCACTGCTCTAAAAATGGTGAAGGAAAACATCGTGAGGAAACCGGCATGTCCTAGAACCAAACTTTGGACGGCCCACTCCCTATCACAGAGTGGAAGCCTGTGTCCCAGCAATGGGGACGTCATAGGCTGATTATGCTTATATTACGCAGAAAAATCGAAATTTCAACCAATTTCCAAAATAAAAGAAACTGAGTCTGTATCGCTAGAGCTAATCAAATTGGAACGTTAGCAAAGGTAACGAGTGTTGGTATTGGCAGGAAGCCAGCTCCTGTGGTGTATTTTTTAGTTTTAAAAGAAATGTATTTTCTGTCGCTACGCTGTGTTCCAGATTCACCGTTTTGACAGCAGTAGTGGTGATATAAATTACAATAAGTTAGTCGCCTGTCTAGTTTCAGACATACGACGTACAGACGCCAGCACATCGAGCTACCCCAATCTGTCAAATTTATTTGATAGATTTTCAACTTTATTGCATAAACTTAAGGTTCATGTTCAATTGGGAAGATTTGACAGTTTGAGGTAGCTCGTTGTACTGGCGTCTGAATAACGTAAGTCGTGGCCTGTCGGTTACCGATGAGCAATCTGCGTTGCTACCTCTAATCTTGCTGTGGAGTGCCACATTGGGCCAGTTGTCGTAAGAGCATGATATTCTGGGTTCGATTCCTGGTTTGGACAGTGTTGTGAGGTTTTTCCATCAGGTAGCTCTCAGTGGAAGCCCGGAGGACTTGTCTGGTTGATAGCAAAAGGCTTCAACATAACTGGAGAATTGTATGTGTGTGGCGGACGTATCTACCTACCTTTAGAATTAGGTAGGTACACCTCGTCCTTACCCTTTGGGAATTACAGGCGTGATGTCATGTTAATCTACCTTATTAACCTTTTTTCAAATTATGTTGATATAAGTATCTTAAATCCCTACTTAACATTTGAAATGCGAAAGTAACTCTATCTGTCTGTTACGCTTTCACGCCTAAACCGCTGAACCGATCGTCATGAAATTTAGCAAAGATATACCCTGAGATATGGAGAAGGAGATAGGCTTGGGCTAGGGCTAGACTTTTTACGCCATAACTGACATCCACGCGAGCGGAGCCGCAGGCAAAAGCTAATAAATAAATAAATAAGTACACATCTTCTTTTAAACTTCTAAGCATCGTTTCCTCGTGCTGTTTTCCTTAACCGTAACCGCTACCGTTTGGATACAGGAAGCGGTACTCCTTGCCCAGCAGCAAATACAGGGTCAAATTGAATTAAGTAGTCCTAACACGTATTGTTATTAAGAAATGAGTTTAAGTTTTTTATTTATTTAAGTATTTCAAAAAAGGAGGGGTTTCAGAATTCGTTGGTAATATGTTTAATATAAATCTGTACCTCGATATTTCCATCAGTTGCGGACTGCTTTTGAAAATTATTTTCTCCTCGTTTATTGAACGGTCGGTTAAAAAAACCGACCGATTTTTTAAGCCCGTACTTTTAGTTACTTCGAGTATAATACCTGCAATCTTTAATCCCAAAACAGAGGATTTTTTTCATCTTGAGTTATCGAATCACGTCTGTACAATTAATTTGATTTCAAATACAAAAGATCTGAAACCAATTATTCAATACAAAAACTAAATGGCCAGGCAAACCCGCTTGCAAAACCCAGTTCACAAAGAGAAACCGTGAGATAGGCCCTTGAGATAAATCCTCAATACTCGAGATCTTCGTTGATTGTGATCACCCCCCCCCCGCACCCCTTCTTCACAATATAGACAGGTACAGTAGACCGGCTCCGTACAACGTTCGAAAATGCACTATGCGAGTATGGACTTCGGGAATCATCGTTTATCTTCGAATATACAACCGCGCGATGATGGAGCTGCAACAAAATTAAAGAGCAACAACTACACAATTAAAGCAATGGTGGCCCTGTTCTAACCCTGATAAACGATTTACTTTGTTTAAATTATTTCATCACCACTGCTCTCAAATCGGTGAAGCAAGACATCGTGAGGAAGCCGGCATGTCCTAGAACCAAGAATGTGAAACGTGTGACATTTACCACTGCCCGTGTCCCAGCAGTGGGAAAATAACAAGCTGTTTATTAATAAAATAACTACGCAATTCCAAAAACTTTTGACTGACAAAAGACGATCTATCTGCAGCAACAAACGCGGCAGTACAAAACTTAAAAGCATTGCCTCCGTAGGGGTAAATCTGTGGAGCGACATTCGTGCCAACTCGGAGACACGAACATTACCGAAGCGCACACCTTTTCTGCTTTATCTATACGTGACGTGTGTATGTGTGCGTTCGTGTGGAACCGACACCTATGATGCGCCTTCATCCTCCCAGCCTCATCTCTATAGTAACTTACTATTTGTTTCTAATTATGAGGAAAAATGACGATATGGGACCAAAGTAAAAAAGCTCGGCACTACAAGCATTGTAGGCCCATAGTTACCCTTAGGCGCGACATTCGTGCCAATTCGAAAACACGAACATTACCGAAGCGCACAACTGTTCTGGTTTACCTGTACGTGAAGTGTGTCTATGTGTGTATGCGTAAGGGCCCAACCTTCTCGGTGCCTATCTATTATGTGCCTTCCTCCTCCCAGCCTCATCCCTGTACTAACTAACAATTTGTTTCCAATTATGTGGATGCGAAGAGTTTAAACAATGTCTAAGGCAGATTGTTTATTGTGAAGCTGTTCAAGGGTTTTTGCTAAGAATTGTTGTGGTTAGGTACCTAAATATTTTGTTCTAGAATTCTAGTTGCTATGTGGCTTGTAATAAGGTATTCTAAGTTAAATTCAGTGAGATCTTTTTTTTCTTTTTACCCTACTATGGTGGGAAACGGAGGGTAACTATTTTTACTGGTAGGTATGTATGTACAGTAGAACTATTTTCATAATGTCCCTCGCCAAACTTCGTGCTTCTCAGTCGTCGGGTTTCTATCGGTTGCCCTTTGCACTTGTTGTAGTCCGGACGTTCTCAATCGACTTGGAAGTAAACAACGTGTAACGTTTAAGCGCAAAACCGCATCCACCCCAATTAGAGTATTGAATTAAAAGCATAATACAATGTCCAAAACGTTTCTTTTTTAAAGCTAACAGCGGGCTTAGCATGACGCTTTGTATTTCTACGAAGAATAGACAGTGCTTTTTCAATACAAAGTGACATTTCGTTCCTACATTTTTGTTATCGCACCGTAGATATCCTTCTACAATCTGTCATTTAGTCTTTCGTTTCTAACGATTTTTGTCTAGGTCCTTATAAATGTAGACTATTTCAGAAGAATATTTCTTCCCAAACTGTCAAAATCACACTGACAACAAAACTTTCTACTCGACGGCCACAAAGTATATACGATTATCTACAAAATCATGATTCGTTTAGAACGCATAACTGTGATAATGATTAGAAAAACATAGCTATCCTATCCTATTGTACCTACATCATTTAGTTAATAGTCATGTCTATTCTTCCGTCGATAAATCGGTGCTCATGCTAAGCCTGCTGTTAGTATTAAGAAAAACGTGTTGACCCAAGCATTTCTTAATGCATTTAAAATTAAGTCTTATCGCTTTGAAATAAGATTCAATTTTCTTTGGCTCAATCAGTGGTAGGTATGGCAAAAAACATAATTTAAAAATAAAATACCTATGTTAAAGTTACTGAAATTGATTCACTAGTCAATTAGGTAATTATTTTTAGGTTTTGCGTATATTTTGTTACACCTTGTATAGAGTTGTTTAACCTAAAGTAATTTATTTTAAAAATGGAAGGAAAGCTCTTTTGTATTCGGAAATGCGATGATTCCCGAGGGACATTAAGAACAAAGTTGTACTGTATGTATGTTGTTTATCTGTTCAAACATCCTTTAGTATCGTGTCTGCACTTTAAAATATTGCATTACTTCTAAACTACTTATATTCTACTCATAATTCGAGAAATCGAGGTATCGTTGGAAGCGTTTAGATCTTCTACTGATTATAGGCTATGTGACGTCACATTAAATTGAATATGGCGTCCTCTACCACTTAAAATAAAACAAGAAACGAATGTAAATCTGTAATTTTTAAATGGTTATTTTATACAAAAGACTAAATCATTTTATAATTTCTTAGAAAGTAAAAATATTCTTAAGTATTTCATTTTACGCACGGTGACATATCAAGCTATCCGTTTCCAGTATACGCTGACTTCTCGTTGTACGTAAGGCATATACAATGCGAGGTCAGTTAAACTGGAGATGTATAGCGAGGTACCACAAAATACGTAAACATGAAATAAATTGAATACAACAACACATACAATGGGCAGCCTTATCGCTTTCTGCGATCTCTTCCAGTCACCCTTGGCCAGTGATGGCGTGGACATGGAAAATGAAAATGGGGTTGTACAGAGGCCAGCACATCAAGCTACCCCAATCTGTCAAATTTCTTTGATAGTTTTTCAACTTTATACAAAGGAATAAGGTTTGTGTTCACTTGGGAGAATTTGACAGTTTGGGATAGCTTGACCTGATGGCGACTGTACATAGATACAATATTCTATAATAGATACAAAGATAATATACAACACAAACATAAATAAGTTTCACAGGGTGGCAGACATCGACGCGCAATCTGCCACGGATTCAGGACAAGATCCTGGACCCCTTGCTTTGACATCACTCGACGGTTATCTATACTTAATATTATAAAGAGGAAAGATTTGATTGTTGGTTTGTTTGAATTAAATAGGCTCCGAAACTACTGAACCGATTTGAAAAATTCTTTCACTGTTGGGAAGCTACACTATCCCCGGGTGACACCGCGGAGCGCTGCTAGTTAAAAATAAATTGCTGTTCTTATACGTTTTGACTTCGTAAATTTTCTTTTTCATACCCTGCAAAAAAATCTACTTCCGCGTCAATGTTCATGCCATACTGTAATACAGAAAAATTAATCCAAAGTATTTAATAAAATATTGACTATAAACAAGTACACACGTAATTATAATAAAAGTTAAATAAAATAGAGTCTATGTCTCTTAATTATATCCTACTAAGCTTCAGTGAATTATTTCAAAAGTTCTGATTCTGAAATGATTAATTTATCTTTGGCATTCTATAATACGATTACAATAACTTAATCTCTAACAATGACTTTGGAAACAAAAACAGCAGAAAATTAAGCCTCTATCTTAAAATCTAAAATACGTATTTTAATTAGCAATATGAAACATTATAATTAAAATAAGGTCACGGTAATTTATTTGAATACACAAAGTACTTACACACTGTAAGTAAAAGTAAGTACCTGAAATTCTAATTTGAACTCTTTAGAAGTGGTTGTAGCCGCAATCATGTGGGGGGCTAAGTAATATTAGCCACAAGCCAAAATGCACAAAATGTCTTGTCGCGCAGGTGTCCCTTCGCGCAAAAGTCCATGCGCGGAAATGTCTTTTCGCGCAAATGTATTTCGCGTAAGTGTCCGGATACCGATCGGCTACGCTTGCCGCGGTTAGTCCGTGAATGGGTGACCATCTTTACTCACCAAGACCCGTCCGTCCCTCGGAAAGCACGTTAAGCCGTTGGTGCTGGCTGTCATTTATGGATCTTTGACAGTCGTTACGGGTCGTCAGAAGCCCGAATGTCTGAAAACCAGTCTTTCCAAGGGGTATCGTATTACCCAGTAACTGGGTTGTGGAGGTCAGATAGGCAGTCGTTCCATGTAAAAACTGGTATTCAGATGCATGCGGTTAGACTGGAAGCTGACCCAACACAGTTGGGAAAAAGCTAGGCAGATGATGATGATGATGATGTAGTGGCTGATGGCCACTACATCATCATCATCATCATCTGATGTGATCATCTCATGTGATTTGGTTTAAAAATAGGTTCTATAAGATCAATGCATGGTAAAATGGTAGCGCCTGTCTTAGTTCCAACCCAGACAGGTGCATTACTTTGTGTAAATAATTTCATCACCACTGCTCTCAAAACGGTGAAGGAAAACATCGTGAGGAAACCGGCATGTCCTAATTAATATAATAATTCGAAGACATATGACATCTACCAACCCATACTGGGGCCGCGTGGTGGATTACGGCCTGCTCCCTCTCTACGAGGCCTGTGTCCCAGCAGTGGGAACATTATACACTGATTATGTTAGGCTGATGATTTATCTTTTTTATTATGTGGATTTTTTTTATATTATGTGAATGTGAGAACGTTGTTGGCCCTGTAGACAGTAGATTTATCGACCATTTTCTATTTTATTAAGTACCTGGTACTTTTTGACAGGCCTACACTGTCCTCTCAAACTTTTAACTGTCATTTGAAAACATTGTACGTATCTCTAAGGCAATTATTATTTTAAAGAGTAACCGTGGTGTTTCTTGCTAGCTCTTCCCTATAGGCAACAACCATTTCGAACCGTGCGCTTAGCTTCTGACGTTCCATAAGTGCCCATGTAGGTTTATATGAAATAAACTATTTAGATATGATTTGATAAAATTAAGATATGTTTTCTCAAAAATGGAAAGTCTTGAGCGGGTTACATAAATACTTGTAATACTAAGAAGAATAAAAAAAAAACAGAATATTGGGCACGCAATACCATTGGACACTAACTTAGTTTGCAAGTCAGCTTATACATATTGTGTACTTTCAACAATATCAGATAGGTACAATACAATCATAAATCATCACGAAAAAGGTAAAGGAACACTCATTGAATAATTAACACTTCATTCAGGATCACAATGAGTCACATACAACCTTAATAGTACAAGAATATTTGAATACAATAAAAGTTTTCCATTGATCAATAATTCTCATCCATCAATAAATTCAACCTATTGTAACACACAGCTTGGCATGGGCCTCTGGCCGGTACGTCCAGCATATCCTAAGCTGTCAGCCCCGCTGATATTTTAGTCATAGCTATTTATTAGTAAGGGATTCTTACGAATCTTCGAAATAAACATAATTACATCTTACAAGTTAAATATCAAAATTTCCAATTAACTAAACTTTAATACAAATAACAAGAGTTTGAACATAAGTCAAATAATCAATCAGAATCATTTAAAAAAATCATTGAAAAGTCATAGTATTCTTATTTATCTATTATCTTCAACACGGAATATGATATTCTCGTATCTACTGACAAAGAAAGGGCATAATAGTAACGTATTCTCGATCCTTCTGCATCGCATTTAGTAACTTAAAGGTAGCAGCTTTGTATTTGCGATTTAACTTCATACTGGTCGTCTTCTTCTTCAAGCAAAAGCTGGCTGGTATAGGTACAGCTGCATCAGATTAGGCCGGAAGCTGACCCCAACATAGTTTGAAGAAAGGCTAGATACATAATGAATATCCAACTTCTTCTACTGTAACTTTTTCTTAACTCTAATTCAGTCACATCTTCCAATAGCCTTCTTTAGCGGTTCTCTTTTCCAAAAAAATTCAGAAAACAATATCGAAAGATAATATCGAAGCTCTCAAGCACCAATGCTGCATTGTCTCAAAAGGCTATGGCATCTTCCACATCAAACTTCACAAAATTATTCTTTTGCCTCATAAAATGTGGGACGAAAAAACTCTCTTCTAAAATTTAATCAATAACAAAGTTTCATTAATAACATCGTTCAAGTAATTTGCCTGTTACACGATCGACTTACTATATATCCGTTGTTTCATTATTACGTTAAACAATCACTGTTTCTTGTTTTTTACGTTAACACTTCACATTGTCTTATCAACCTTCACTAAAGGTAACATGTTTCTCACTTTTAGTCACATTATTACTACTATCAACAGTCACATTAGTTCTATTACTAATCAAATCAATATTTTCTTCACTTTCCGTAGTATTCACTTCTCTAATCTCAACATAGTCATCATCACTAAATATGCCATCACTTACGAGTCTTTCTCTGAGAAAATTGTCGTCTAAATTGGCGAAAATCGTCTGATCATTTTCTATGTCTTCATTGCAGCATCTTCGGAAAAACACATTTATGACTGGTTTGCCATAAATGGTACTTAATACTGCCACTAAGACAAGCGACACTAGTACGCAGAATGTAAGGAATCTAAGCCACATGGTACCGTTTGGTGATAGAGACGTTAGTACACTGAGTGTCATTCTTATTCAAAATCGTAATACGCTGATTGTTCTGTTATTGAGTATCGGTTTTGTAGACTTGCGACTTTTTTTGTCGTGAAATATTTTGTGGTGAGTTCTCTTGACCTTGCTAGTGATGTTCAACCTAACTTTGATTAAAAATAAACAAAATTATAATGACAAATAATAACACAATACAAAAATTTTGTTTACTTCGTTTTTTTTTTTTCTTTTTATCTTTATCTTAAACAAAAATGTTACCTACGTGAGCAGTTTTATAATTTTGATGGACAATTAAACATTTAGAACAAACTAAAGGCAATTATTTGCATGATACCCTTTACCATCGTGTATTGTGGACAAGCAGCTTCATTAGAAATTTCCGGAAAATAACAACTTGTGGACATGGTACGACAGTGACGACTCTGACATCATCTCTTATTAGAAGACCACCGCGCAACCATCGCTGCAATGCTCTGCTAGAGTGACTGTCACCAGCCAGGGTCACTCTTATTCGACCTTGTCGGTGCTTCCAGTAACTTTGTAACAAACGAGGCGGTGCCACTTGCTACGCCGTCAAATATCTTCTTCTTCGCCGTTCCTTCAATATTGACGATCGCGACCACAAACGACACTTCTCCATATTATGCGATCTTTTGCAGTGTAGATCGATTGATAGATGCTACCTCCAATAGCCCTCTTGAACGCATCTGAACATCTTGCCGGTGCTCTGCCTTGAGTGCGTTTTCGGTCCTCCCGGGCCAGTTTCATAAGCATTTTCCGACCATGCTTAGGTGAACGCATGCATATGTCCAAAAAAACTGAGGGCACTCTCTTGGCATATTTTAGATAGCCGCTTGTTGCTTGGCCGTCATATATAGGTATCAATAAATTTTAGTTACATGTACACCTGTTTTATAATAATACTCATGGTTGCGAATACAAAAATCTATTTTCTACAGCCCCAGTACTAATCCTCAATGGGAAAAATGTAAAACAAAAATAGTAATAGCAAGAAAATCTCTTTGAGAGAAATCATTGAATGATTCACTCATTTTCCTCATCCACTGGGCCGACCTTTAACCAGTTATAGTGATATTAAGCTGGATATTGATACCCTGAAAGAAGGATCGACAAGGAACATCCTTCTTAGAACTTTCCAGAATAACAAGCAGGATATATACAAATAAATGACTATTTACAGCTAAAATATCTATTACGTTGATGCTATTATTGTTACTATCTCAATCTTGTTTGGGTTGATAAAATGATAGGAAATATTGTGCCAACTTTATTTCATTTAGTGGAACACTCTCAGGCTAGCAGGAACGACGACCTTCACAGGCTAGCCGGTAACAGTTCAGAAGGTTGGTTGATGATAGTAGCCAATGATCGAGCTATTATGATATATTTCCTACAATTAGAAGGGCCAATGCTGCGGTCCACTACTGGACAGCTGTGGAGTGATTTTAAGGAGAATGCCCTAAGGTAGCCCGCAAATTTGCGACTATTCCTTGAAAAAGTTGAGCTTACAATGAACTTTAGAAGGTCATTTTGATGAAGTTTTGTAAAACCATATTTACTTGTCTCTCTCCTTGCCTCTATTGCTGTGTACAACAGCAATAGAGGCAAGGAGATTATAGATTATTGTGGATAGATATTATTATACCAGGTAAATTAAAATCATGCTAAAATTTATGTAACTATTTAACAGCACGGGGACTCTTTTGTTTGATGTCCTCTAGCGCTCGAGTGAATTGAAATGAAATTGTTAATTCTGTAAATAAGATTTCGGAATCATCATATTTACACGTCATATTATTTTAAAAATAAGGTATATGGAGTCGACGTTTTAAGGGTCAAATTCAAGGATCAAAGTGTCTTTTAAAGTCCAGACATATTCATGATCAGATCATGTGAAGATCATGTGGATTAGTGTCTGAAATGGTCTTTTGAGGAAAGAACCACACAGATTGAGTGGACCTGTCCATTCAGTGCACGCATTCATCAGTAATCATACGGCTCAACTCAGGACTTGAGGTCGATTCCGTTTCCCTGATACTAAAAATAATCTCAGCGACTAATCGCATCCTGTCGCTCGTCTACCCAAACTATTGACGTCTTCAATATCGGGTTCGGAATAAATGAAGCATGGTTGTACAATTTGTATTCACTATGCGCCCGTCCGCCATATTTCAAACGTGTCTGCCTACACCCAATGCATATTAATGGCGTGATGATAAAAGTGTGAGCTGTTGTTTATACGGAAGAGGGAAGGGTATGAGGAAGATATTTTGTAGACTCTTCACAGTTCCGGGTGCTTAGATAACTCTTCGTTTTGTTCCTGTGTGGTCACATTATTTTTTCCAAGAATATCGATTTGTTGTGCAGACAAGGACAATTTTTGATAACGTAGCTTTAATGTTTATTATTTTTTACTTTTCGGTTTTTCGGCGGTTTAATTTTTTTATTAAAAATTTTTATTTTAAATTTTTTTTTGGCTATAATCTACTAATTACTACATGCTTAATTTTTGATTACTTTTTGTAATACAAAACCCAGTATTAAATCTGTGAGTAAACAATCAATAAAATTATCCCCTGTTTTCTTACCCTTAGGGTTGGAATTTCTTCTCTTCGAAATTTATGTGGGACCAACTTCGGGGTATACCCATTCCAAAAAAAAGAATTATCAAAATCGGACTACTTTGGAAAAAGTTATGCGTGGTCATACATAAAAAAAATATAAATATACGCGTCCACTTGAGAACCTCCTCCGTTTTTTCGTCGGTAAAAAAAAAGACAAAATGCACAAGCGCACATTATCGATGGCTGCAACTGCTTCTGCTGTTGACGCGCGTTGCTCGTGTACCTATATGCACACGTAGGCGCAGGTGCACGTAGTATTGTAGTCACAATAAAATAATCACAATTAGCATTTCAATGGTTAGGTATTAGTTCTCAGAATCATTACGAATGATTGATATAGGAAGCTGTGTCAATGTATTGTCCTATTAGTAGTTTATGTTTGCATTCAATCTAATGAAGAAGAAACTGTGGATTGCATAGAATAATAAGCGATAGACGCTTTATACTTCCATTTCCGTTGCCCAAAAGTCCGGCCAAGCTACAGGGTTATCCAGTAACTGGGCTGTGGAGGACAGATAGTCGCTCCATGGCAAATGTTGGAATTCAGTTGCATCCAGTTAGACGAAGCCGACCCCGAAAATTGTTGAGAAAACGCTAGGCAGATGATCTTGCTTTATCCAATACCTTTAAACCAGCAATTCTTGTATACAGGGTGTAACAGAAACCCTTTTGCTATCCTTAAGCACTAAAGATAACAGCTGGTATCGACTCCCTATACTTACATAGTTTCAACTCAAAATAAAATATTCTAAGAATTGATCCCAAATTTTCGGTTTCATATGTGTCTTCAATTAAAATCATAAAAAACGTGTCACCGCACTACGTAGGTCAATAACTTTCCACGTTACTTGCCAATATCATGATAAATCTCTTGCGAGTGATGTGTTTATTTCAATTTGTAAACTTCGGTTTCTGATATCAATGTATTAAAAAATCTCATAACTTCCGAACATGTAGAGATAGGATAAAAAAAAACACTTGAATATCGTTTGATAACATACAAAGAAGCCATGCCCTTGGTATGTGTATACCCTTACCGTTACACGTTGTATAGGGTGACCGGTAATTAGTGACCGGTTTTAAACACATGACAAACAACTTTCTTTGTACTCATCATAACAAACAACTTTCCCAAAGCAACAATTTTTTTATTTATTTAACTAGCGCATGTCCCCAATCACTATTATAATATTGAGTACTTATCAAGAATAATACACCATGAGCTGTAATTTAGTTTAGTTATCTACAAAAAAAAAACCGCATTCATCAAGATAATATAATACTATAATGATACATTGCTTGAGATACCCGCTCTGGGCCTAGGTGGTGGATTACGGCCCACTCCCTCTCACAGAGTCGAGGCCTGAGTCCCAGCAGTGGGAACATGCTATTCACTAATTTAAAAAAAAACATGGGCAAAAATTTCTAACATAAAAACACGTATATTTACACTGAAGTCAAAGTTACTGACATACGGGTTCCGCAAACAGACCAAACACACAACAAACGTAAAACTCTTCCTACTATGTACCTCTCTCGTCACAATTTATTTAACACTAGCGTTTTCCAGCAGCTTCGCCCGCGTGGACGTCAGAATTTATCTCATGGGAACATACCACCGGGTTAAATCCTATACAAGTACATATGTTCCTCATTAGAAGGCTGTAAAGAGCAATGGAGAAGGCTATTGCTTGGAGTTCCCCTACACGATCGAATCAGAAATGAAGAGATTCGTAGGAGAACGAAAGTAAGCGACATATATAGCCCCAAATCAATCAATCAATCAAAATATTTTTATACCATATAAACCTGCATGGGCACTTATGAAATGTCAGAAGCTAGGTGCACGGTTCCAAATTGTTGTTTCCTATGGAGAAGAGCCGGCAAGAAACTCCACGGTTACTCTTTTAAAAATTGCTAAACTTAAGTGGTACTTGGCAGGGCACATTTGCTTGCAGAACAGGGGACAAAAGGTTCTGGAGTGACGACCGCATACCGGAAGATGTAGCGTTGGAAGGCCACCTACAAGGTGGACCAATGACCTGGTGGAGGCTGCAGGTATCCGTTGGATACATTTTCCAATCATTTTATCTGTAGTGCGATTGTTGACGATTCCTTCCTTTTTTACCTTGGCCGAAAAAAATGGGCTATTTAATATGGTGTCATAGTAGATACGCCTGGCTTTTACAAAAATATCCAAAAAATTGGCTAATGTCCCTTTGGATGTGCTGTAAGCCTTTACAGCATCCACGAGGAGGCATTTTTGCCAATTTTATACTCAATAAAAATTAAATTAAAAATTTAAAAAACCCCCGACCCAAACAAAAAGTAAAAAATAATATTTATAGGCCTTTTAATTTGAACGTAATATTTTGACCAGGGCATTGTCAAGTCGGGGGACGGTCAATGAAAACGCCAAACAGAGGCCTAGCCGTCCCCCGACTTGACAATGCCCTGGTCAAAATATTACGTTCAAATTAAAAGGCCTATAAATATTATTTTTTACTTTTTGTTTGGGTCGGGGGTTTTTTAAATTTTTAATTTAATTTTTATTTCTTGCTTTTTAAACTTAATGTCTCCCTTAAATCAGCATTTATCTATAATCTATTCATTGAGACCTTTTCAATGAGCCCAAACACGATACTTCTGCTGTTTGTTGGTGAATAACTTGGGTTTCCTGGAAATTCCAGGTGTTGCTCCAGCATCAGTTCAAGGTTATTTTTTTCATCTAATATCATTGAAGTAATAGAATCCCAAATTTTGAGTTCATCAGACCCATGGAAGTGGCTAAAATCCCTTTTTCAACCAGAAAAGAACTGATAATCTTCAAAAGGCTGAACCGATTTTGATGAAACATGTCTAAGAACACTCCCGACTAATACACCTTTCAAACAAAAAAAACTAAATCAAAATCGGTTCATCCGTTCGGGAGCTACGTTGCCTCAGACAGACACACACATACACACACACACACACACACACACACACACACACACACACACACACACACACACACACACACAGACACGTCAAACTTATAACACCCCGTCGTTTTTGCGTCGGGGGTTAATAAATGATCACTTTTACACTGACGTGTATTACTAGAAAGGAAACGGCATCGACTAATCGTACCAAGCCTTTTCCGTCCTTGTCCCAACCATGTTGGGGTCGGTTTCCATCTAATTTAATCCAGCTGACTACGGGCACAACCCAGTTACTGGTAACACGATTCCGTACGATAAGACAGCATTCTCTAGTATCATTTTATTAAAATATACTTCCCCTTATATCAAAACAAGGATTTCCCTTAGATAAGGTATAAACCACCGAGCCGGATTTTCAATTTAGAACCCAGTAATTATAGAAATGCAGCTCTTTATAAAAAAAACTGACAATTTAGTCCGTTGCTATACTGTCATTTTTGTATTAAGAACTTCACAGAAATCAAAATAAAGATGGAATTGCAAAAACTGGCTGGCTAGAACTAAAGTTCACGTTTTGTAATAAGATGGCTTAGTTTTTGAGTTTTTGGCGGGATCGCATTGGAACATGTCGCACGAATTTTCATTTTCATGAAATTTCGTGAAATAGCGAATTGAATTGTATAATTTTGGTAGAGAATTATTCAACTTATTTACGTATGAGTCCACAAGTGTAGTGAAGATGAAAATAAGTGACTAACGTGGACTCTTCGTGATCCCCCAAAAACTCCTAATAGGTTGTTGTAAAGTTACTACCGCTTTACAATAACTTTGACTTAACTTTGACTGGCTATGACTTTTTTGTAACTTCGTGCCTGATATCGGGCCATTTACTTGATTGAAAAGTAAAATTACTTGACACTGGCTGAATGCACATACCGTGCGAAGCCAAAACAAAAATAAAAAAAAATATAAGAAGGCTTGGGTTCTACAGATTGGTGACAACAGCATGTTCACCAATAGCGGTGATATCATAGAACCTACAAAGTTTATATAGGCACATACGTACCTACAAAACCATTATCGGAACCGATCACAGATACAAAACGTAGAAGGAAAACCCATAGCCTGTTCAATGTCATCGCTCAGACTTGACAAAACGATTATAATGAAAAACAATTGATGAGCGAGTCGTATTATCATAGTAATGGGTTTTACGTACATAAATATACGTACCTACTTGCATTTAAGTAGGTACCCAACATTCCTACGTTGTAAACAACGTTATTAGGTATTTATTCTAAAGGGTTTTATAGTTAGGAGAGGTCAAAAAACGTTTCCCGGATACACGGAGCATATTCTTTTTCTTTTCGTTTCGACGCGGACGGTGCATCAAACAGGTTTAGCGTAGTAGTTTGTTGCACCACTTCTTCTTCCCAGCTAAAGCACTAGGAAGTGGTGAAGGGGGACTCATTCATCTACCTAGCCTTTTCCCAACAATGTTGGGGTCGGCTTCAATTCTAACCGGATGCAGCTGAATACCAGTATTTTACATGGAGCGACTGCCTATCTGACCTCCACAACCCATTTACTGGGTAATACCCCTTGGTAAGACTGGTTTTCAGACTTTCTGGCTTCTGATGACACGTAACGACTGTCAAAGATCCACAAATGACAGCCGGGACCAACGGCTTAACGTGCTTTCCGAGGCACGGAGGTCTTGGTATGTAAAGATGGTCACCCATCCACGACGCAACCGCGGCAAGCGTAGCTTAACCTGATCGATCGACCTGTGCGGCCAATATTACTTAGCCACAAACCCCGGACTGGGACTGTCTTGTGTAAATGTGATGATCAACATGGTGTTTATTTTTTTTGTTTTGAGTGTGTTATTTGAAAATACAAATATAAATCGCATTTTTTATAAAAATGGATGGTGATGGAACAGTACAGACATTAAATGTGGGAACTAGAACAAAGAATGCCTGCTAATATTCAAATTCATCTGGTTCTGAACCTTACTTATTTAAGACGAAAGGTACAATAAAATTACTATAAATAAATGGTTAATTTTTATCTGCAGCATTTAACATCAAAAGCGTTAATCGAATTTCTTCGAATGCGCAATCACCCAACCGATTTACTCGACCAATGCACTCCGACGCCCCCGAGTGATAATCGTACACAACACATAAGCATGTTTATTTCTCCCATTGTATAATTTTTTATTATATAATTTTGTATCATTTGGACCGAAACCCGGCCATATCTGGAAATCAGCCAACACTAATGACGGACAACCGTATCACACTGGCTGTTGGCAACTATTTAGTAACATTACTACAATATGTGTCGGAACCAACCGAGCAGGCTTACGTCACATAGATGACCACGGCAAAATTATATTGTTAGGCCGTTAGTCTAACGCCACGTCAAAGGGACGTCGAGGAAAATGAGATGACGGCGCCTAAAAAAGAGATACATACGGCAATCCGACACGACTGAAGAGTGATCAGGCGCAGGACCAACCGGAGGTACGAGGAGTATCACACCGCTAATTCTCAAACTCTGCGCTGTTACTAAGAAATTCCGCATGGAATAATTAAAATCACTTTGCCCGAACCGGGAATCAAACCCAGGACCCCGCGCTCTGTAGTCGCGCCTGTGACCACGAAACCAACGGAGCAGATAAGTTTTTTTTTTAACACGCTTTTATTAGCTTCTTCATAACCGACTCCTTTGGATTTGATTTTGATCCACTTCAAAGATTTCAGATGTCAGATTTCATATAATGTTTATGAACTTATCGAGGACCGATGACAATTCAATAATTTCAACAAAAAAAAAACACGCTATTGTAGTTAATCTAAAAAATTGAAAATAAACAATAGCTAAAAAAAAAGCAGAAAATTATTTCAAAAAAGCGCGGGGTACTTGATATTAATTGATCATAAAAATACCTCAAAAAGCTCCCCGGGCTTTTAAAAAATATTTTTGCTTTTTAGTTTGATTTTTAAAGCGTGTTTTTTAGTCATTTTTTTTTAATTGGAGATGACTACGTACGTAAAAGTAAATCGTGAGGAGTGAAATAAAACACACATCTACAGAATACCATTTTTAAACATTCCAACTGTATCATCGATCCATTTTAAGTAATTCGTCAGCGAGGTGTAGCGAACATCCTTGGAGAAACAAATACCCCGGTTGGCTGGGTCGCCGTAGAATATGCCGCTGAGACACCACCGGTCCATCTGACGCGACGCGAAGATACCTCCGTAGCTGGGACAGAACGGTACATCTGGAAAATAACATACAAAACATCACGCCTTGTTTCCCTGAAGGATACGGCAGAGGTGTACCTATAGCCCACATTTCGCCAGTTATGTTTAAGACCCATACGGCGCGAGCCTATTGCCATCAGACGGGCACAAATCCAGACTAAGAGTGCTACTGAGAAATTCCAGATATAAAAACCCAATAACACTTTACCCGACATGGGAATCGAACCCAAGACATCTTGCTGAGCAAGTAGCTTTTGCTTTTGTAGTAAAGATGAAATTGTGATTCCAAAATTTAGATTGACTAAAACTAGCAAGTCATTTCTAATAAACAGTATCCGCTTCTATAACAAGTTGCCAAAGTCAGTTACAGAACTTAGCGATGGAAAGTTTAAAACGCACATCAAACGTGTCCTTATCAAAAAAGCATATTATAAGATAAAAGACTACGTTGAAGACAGGGAAGTTTGGCATTAATTCCTCCTGCACATGTGGCTTCCCTGGTACCTCATTAACAGCATATCTATGTGAAAGTCTATTAACTGCTCTCAATGTTCTTTTTATTCTTTTTATTTTTACAATGCTGACATATTCTCGTCATTATTTGACATTATACATCAATTTTAATATCAACTATTTTTTAGTGATTGTCATGTTAATCATGTCACTATGTTTAATTAGGTTCATTTTATTTATGTAGATTATTTTACATATTGTGAATGGGAGAACGTTGTGGGCCTTACAGACTGTAGATTTGTAGACGATTTTCTATTCTGGATTCGTCTAAGTACCTGGTACTTATTTACAGGCCTGCACTGTCCTCCCATACATTTTATATCTGAAAACATTGTTAAAGCCAATCATTTTTAAAAGAGTAACCGTGGAGTTTCTTGCCGGCTCTTCTCCATAGGAAACAACATTTTGGAACCGTGCACCTAGCTTCTGACGTTTCATAAGTGCCCATGCAGGTTTATATGAAATAAAAATATTTTGATTTTGATTTTGACTAGCACGAGAACCGTAGACAAGTTTTCGTCGAAAGAATAGACAAAAATGACGTTAACGTACAGACGGTTAACAGTTTTTCACCGAGAAATGTAGAAAAGCCATTTCTATTCTACAGTAGAGTAGAAATAGAAACCGTCATGCTAAGTCTACAGGAATGGCGAACCAATGACGTGCCTTTGGTGGCATGCAACAAAATAATTTGAGCATGGCAGCCTATGTCACGGTAACAAACATAGAAATCTGAGCGTGATTAGCTATGTCACATGATTCCAGTTCAGCTTGCATTCTGCTAAAAGTTAATATACCTATGAACTTAATACCAGACACCAGAAGTTGCACTAATTTGTTCTTTGATATTAATAAGCTGTTGTGATTACTGTGTCTATTTCTGTTTTCAAATAAAGACTACGAATTATTGTGAGCGTATTCTTTTTTTTTTCTCTAGTAGCTGGTAGTAGCAAAAGCACTCCTTAAATTGTAAGGACCTCAGGGGATTTCTGGACATTAGCTTTTCAGATTCCAGTTTCGGTTTTTTTATCAGGAGGGAATTCGAGACTTTACTTTTTTTTTATTCCAGTTTTCCCCCTCAACGGCACTTTCAGGGAGGATCTGTGGAATAAGTTTTTTTTTCGATTCCAGTTTTCCCCCCTAAGGGGGATTATTAGGGGGGAATTCAACACTTTCTTTTATAGATTCCACTTTTCCCCCTAAGGGGGATTTTCAGGGGGGATTTGTGGAATAAGCCGGCCACTTCGTGTTAATAATTTCATCACCACTGCTTTCAATAACGGTGAAGGAAAACACCGTGAAGGACTAGAAATTCGAAGATATGTGTCATCTACCGACCCGCACTCCCGCTTACATAGCGGAGGCGTTTGTCCCAGCAGTGGGAACAATATAGGCTGATTATGCAAATTTTATTTTCACGAGCTACCCTGGCTTTCCCCCTATAAACGTTCAATCAAATCAAATCAAATATTTATTTCACATAAACCTACATGGGCACTTATGAAACGTCAGAAGTTAGGTGCACGGTTCATTTTGTCGCTTCCTATGGAGAAGAGCCGGCAAGAAACTCCACGGTTACTCTTTTAAAAATAATTGGCTTTTACAATGTTTTTAAATTACAGTGATAGGTATGGGAGGACAGTGCAGGCCTGTTAATAAGTACCAGGTACCTAAAGGAATTAAAATAAAGAACCGAAAATCATCTACAAATCTACAGTCTGTAAAGCCTACAACGTTCTCTCATTCACAATATGTAAAAGAATCTACATAAATAAAATAAAATGAACCTGTTAAAACCAAGTGACATGATTTTCCCATGACAATAACGAATAAATAGTCGAATGAAAAGACAAACTCACTATTTCCATATGTAGCACAGAACACGTCTTCATCTTTGTCGTAGCAGTGTTCACCCTTTTCCCTGTTGAAGAATATTGGCACCAGGGCTCCGTCCAATCCCCATGCCGTGGTCTGTAAAAATAATATTAAGCTCAGTACCTATTCAAGATAAATAGCTTCAGGTAGCAGTCACTCCGTGTAAATTACTGGTATTCAGCTACATCTGGTTAAACTGGAAGCTGACCACAACAAAGTTGGGAAAAGGCTAGGCAGATGATGATAGTGGCCCTTAATATCATGACACATGTCATGTTTGAGCTATATAATTACTATCAAAATTCGACAAAACAAAGATTTCATTTAATTACATTTTCACAAACTAATTACACTCGCAGCTACCGTCACATAAACTAGATAAAAACTACTTTATTACATTTCCGACGCCACAAAATTTAAGCCATGGCATTTAAAGTCGAAAGCGGTGGTCAAAATAATTAATTTTATCGCACGCAGCAAGAATCTCAAATGAGTATCAAATACGATTCATACCGGGATATCAAAATGACTGCCAGCCAGTTTTATGGCATTTTAATAGTTTAACGTAAATGTAGAGTGAAATGATATGGTATATGTACAGACGCCAGCAGGTCAAGCTATCCTAAACTGTCAAATTTTCCCAATTGAACATGAACCTTATTCCTTTGTGATAAAGTATCAAAGAAATTTGATAGATTGGGGTAGCTTGATGTGCTGGCCTCTGTACTTTACAAAATATATGACATTACATGATACAGGGTGGCATGGCAAGGATACGCAAACGAAATCCAAGATACACTAGATTCTAGACCCAATAGTGTAAAAAAATGCTGTTCCATAGAAAAGTGCAATAGGTACCTACGCGACCAAAATGTATGGAACAGAAAAACAATTGTTAATAATCCACGAAAAATTCATCGACTGCGTTGAAATTTTTGTCAGTTAATTTACAAATCAATTGTCGGTTGTGCCAGTGGGTTGCGTTAATGGTAGTTGCGAAAGAAATTTCTACAACGGTTCGTCTTAAGTGATTACACCAAAACCGGTTAGTGGGTCGTGTTAGTAGGTCACAGGATTACTACGTCATTTCTAGCCAATCGGGGGACCTGAAATTTGCCTTTCATTAAAGATTCGACGTCTGACAAATAAACAGAACGTTCAGACCAAAGATACAAGCAGAATCTTTGATGAATCGAGCAAGAATCAACGGTGTGTGTATGTGTATGTGTGTGTGTGTGTGTGTGTGTGTGTGTGCGCGTGTGTGTGTGCTGAATGTAACTGGGCATCATGAAACGCTACTTAATAGATATTATTTTCCTCAAAGTCGTAATTTTCTAGCCAGTTAATAGTAGTTTTTTTGTCATTGGTAGGTGTTTAGATTTTTATCATGTTACCCAGTAACTGGGAAGTCGAGGTCAGATAGGCAGTCAATACTGCATCCGGTTTGGCTAGAATCCGACCTCATCATAGTAGGGAAAAGGCTAGGCAGATGGCGAGTTGTTTTGATTTGTAACTTGTTTGATGAGAACATTGGGTTTATAATGAACCTATTGAAACCATTCCCTTTGGTACACTATGCGTGATTTTATGTCATAAACAAATACTCACCGCAGCTTCTGCAAGGCTGTTCTCCTGGTGAATGCAGGCAGACTGTATGTTCTGCCTGAACTCCACTGCCTCCTCCAATACAAGGAGAGCCAGGTCGTTGGACACTGTCCGCACCTCTGAGATCGTGAAGTTCGGATGGATGACTATTGAGTATACCTGCAATGAGAACAATATCATGTGGTAAGTGTTCCGGACCCTAGTCTCCTTCCCAGCCATCTTCAGCCCTACCCCAGGCTGGAGAGGGGCTCGTGGTTGAGTGATAGCACCGGTCGATCATCAAGAATAATCAACACTTGTCGAAGTCGGTTCGTGAGTTCGTGAATGGCTCACCATCTCTTTCATACCAGGGCCCCTCCGCGTCTCGGTCAAGCACGTTGAGCTATTTATTGGTCTCGGCTGTCATTCGTAAATCTTTGACAATTTAACGGGCAGTCAGAAGCCCGAAAGTCTGACAACCAGTCTAACCACATCTCCATGTTAAAATACTCCAACCCCCAACCTTATTGGGGAAAACGCGAGGCGAATGATGATGTAGAATCTCGAGCAAATACATAAGATTCAAAAGCTCCTTATTAGCGACAGTGTTATGAACTAAGTTAATTTTTTGTTGGATTGGAAAATTCGTTCGTTCATTCATTTTTTTTAACAGACTTTTAGTCCTGGCCGGGTCTTAATGTATGACATATTATATTATGTACAAGTATTTAAAAAAGGAAGAGTAAAAAATTACAGGGCATCAAAAAGTTTTTCCGCATCGCTCTGAACAGGCTAAGTGCCCAAAAAGCTGGCAACAGATGCATGACAGCTGTGCGTCTATGTCCCTACCTGTAGATAAAAGAAAGTCTTACCTTATGTACTTTCTCTTCGCCTCCAAAAGTTTGCAGGTTCACCTTCCCGAGGAAAACCAACATGTTGTCAGGGTCCGAGGTCTTGTTGCCGACGACAATGCATCTGGCATCTGGAAATAAACAATACATAATTTAATTATCATTGCACATTGAAGCCTACTCGGCCTTAAGAAACCGTGCCGTGCACGAAGGGCCTTACGAAACTGAGCCGTGCATGTAAGGCCTTAAGTAACCGTGCAAAATCAAAATCAAAAGTCATTTATTCAAATTAGGCTGAGAATCAGCACTTTTCGAGCGTCAAAATACATAAGACAGTCTCTCAAAACGCCCGCCCTTCACCACTTCCTAGTGCTTTAGCTGGGAAGAAGAAGTGGCGCAACAAACTCCCCAGCAGCACAGCTGTCGGATGTCAGCTTTGTTTGGTCGGATAGACTTGATTCTATACACATCTAGGCCATACAAGTCCACATTTTTTCCATACAAACTTCGGGAGGGTTTTGCTCCACTGTTTGACAATGTATGTACATCCAACTTAAATATGGTATGGTTTTGTCTCATTATTAATATTGTCGGTACTGAAACAGAATGCTAAAATAAAAAGCCATTAAAAAGTTATGAGCCAACAAGATTCGTTTTTCTTGCTAATTTTACCTAACTTTGGGCGTGTTTAAGTAATAAAAGAAGTGTAAAATCTCCAAAATCAAGTCAGTACCGGCAAAGTTCAATTATCGATAAGTTCAATAAACTTTATTGGTCATTGATTTATGCCGCGGTTTTTTCACAAAACCCGATCTTCCAAAAGACTTTTCTTTATTTTTTCGCGAATGATTTGCTATAAATGCTCCTGCATCTCACTCAATAACGTTGTGCGTGTAGACTAGTTTCTAACTGTTCAACACTGATACTACCTCTGTCGGATACGAAGCCTGGTGAGACAGCGTGATTTTTAGCCAGGCCCACCAGTGAGTTCGAGCCCGCGAAAAGTGTCCCCTTAAGAAATCGTGGCTTATACGAAGGGTTGTGAGATTCGGCAGTCAGCTCAGCTACCACCGTGCTGTCTGGCTAATATTATTATCACGAAATCAACCATTCGTGCATGCGAGGAAACTGGCTACGTAACACTACACGGGTAAATCGATCAGGTCAAGCTACGCTTGCCACGGTTGGTACGTGGATGAATAACCATTTTTACGTACGCACAATACCTCTCCGTGCCTCGGAAACCACGAAAAGCCGTTCAGCAAACGCGTCACGGTTGTTACGGGTCGTCAGAAGCCCGAAATTCAGACAACCAGCCTTACCAATGGTATCGTACTACCCAATTACTGGGTTGTGGAGGTCAGATAGGCTATCCAAGTAAAATACTGGTATTCAGGCTGGATCCGGTTAGACTGGATGCCTAACATATTTCGTAAAAGGCTGCGCCGAAGAGATGATGATTTTATCAAATAAGAATTTGATCCAACTGTAAAAACGTCAAAATAATACATCTATTAAAAGAAAGTTTCTTTTAACTCATCATCCCCTTCCCTGCTTGCCTCGGGTGGTATAATTAATCCCGGTATAATTGTGTGCAGCTGAAAATTCTTATATATACCCGCAAAGTAACTGATGCAACCAATTTCAAACCCTGTTATTTAAAACCGAGCCATATTCAAAAGGACTATACATTTACTTTTTTCTAAACCTCTAATACTGAAGAAAACGGAAATGACATTAGAGGGCAAACGCTGCAAGCGGAAGGAGGTCTGTAATCAAATTAGTGCCTTGCCTCCCCTTGTTCGAAGGCGATGTGAAAGAATATAAAAAGGCAAGACAGAGGGGAGTTGGGTTTAAAAATTAGAATTTTGGTGGTGAAGTCTTTAATTTTAAGAAGAAGGTAGGTACATCATATTATGTTCGAAGCAATATCAAAATTAAATAATGATGTGTTCATAGTGAGACAGACCATAAAAAGGATCAAACGCACGTCACAGTTTTTATTTTCTGCCTACAGGCTAGCACCGAACACCGTTGGAAGAATAGACAAAAATTACGTTCAATGTAGACAGTTATAGAAAGTTTTCTGCCACTGTTAAAACAGTCAGTTGTCAGTGTGATACTGACAGCGGGATAGAAAACTTTCTTTTGAAATAGTCTACATAAAAAGGAATTAGACAAAGATCGTTAGAAACGAAAGGATTTCTACAGTGCGATGTCAAAAACGGAGAAACGAAATGTCACTTTGTATAGAGAGCTGTCTATTCTTCATATAAATATAAAGCGTCATACTAATCCGGCTGGTGTAAAATTCACTGATCCTCCACAAAAAAGTGAGATTCTCATACCCAGTTTTGTCTGGTGGGCAACTGGACATTTGATGTCGGCGCTTGTATATAATTATGATAGTTGCGCGGTAAACTCGCGCGGTAAACTTTTTCCATGACGTCAGTATGCTGAGTAGTTCGCATGTGGCGATGTAGATGCCGCTACACCCTATTTAACCTCTTTGGGAGATGAACTGTCATAAAGTCATAAATCCTTCCTTAGTACTCATTTTCGCTATATAAGAAACTCATGAGCAAAATTATGTTAGGTACTCCAACTTCGAGAAAGAGTCGAATCTGACCCGGCTGTTCGGCAATATCTTGTCGTCCCAAATATCGCAGTGACTCAAGACGAAAGTCTTGGCACTGGAACATGGTCGCTCACAATGGGCCTTATTAGAAGGCCTAAAGTCACCCAAAGGGCAATGGAGAGGGCTATGCTTGGAGATCCTCTGCGTGATCAAATTAGGAACGAAAACATCAACAGGAGAATCAAGGCGACCGACATAGCCCGAAGAATTGGGCAGGGCACATTGCTTGCAAAGCCGATGGCCGATGGGGCTGGAAGTTTCTGGAGTGGCGACCGCGTAACGAAAGATGTAGTTAGAAGGCCTCCCACGAGCTGGACCGGCAACTTTGCAAAGACCCCAGGATTGCGTTGGATGCGGGTAGCGCAGAACCGGTCGAAGTAGCGTAGCTTGGGGGAGGGAGGCTTATGTCCAGCAGTGGACGTCTTTCGGCTGAAATGTTGAAGAATGATGATGTGCAAAATTGTATGCTTTATGATCCAGCGGTTTAGGCTGTGCGTTGTCAGCGAATGAATGAAAAATTATCTTCCTTACCAGTAACGATAACCTTCTCAGTGAGCAGCACGCCATCGCAGAAGTAACTGAACTGGTTCTCCTGGTTCCTGTTGGTGACGAAGATAGTCGCGATCCACGGGAAGACTGTCCTCGTGAATTCTAGGCAGTAGGCGTCGCCATGGCAGATGGGGTCCGGCTGTGGAAGATGAGCATAGGACTTTTGTAACACAGATCCATTTGTATTGTCTTTGGTCCCTAGCCCTGCATCAACAAGCAATGTACACAATTGTAAAACCTTTTCTACCTGAATACGGGACTTTTGGCTACTTTGTATGTGTGCATTAAATTATATCTTTTTTGTAATGTGCGTTTTGATTGTGCAGACTAAACCATTTTTAACCGATTTCAAAAGAAGGAGATTATAAATTCGACATGTTTTTTTTACGTATCATTACGGGCTTAACTTCGTCATATACCTATAGACGGATTTAAAAAATTCTTATTTGTTCGAAAGTGGGGATGGTCCCATTTAAATTTCATGTAGATCTGATGATGGGTTTTGAAGACAGACGACGGAACTCTTCAAAAAATGACAGCAAATAAACCGCGATTGCTGCTATTGCATAAATATGCATTGTTTTGACCCCGAGGATGATGAAATTTCGAATTGAGGTAGGTTAGGTAAAGAAGAAAGAAGAATTGGGGAATTGGGGTTCCTGGATCAGAGATCCAGGAACCCGCAATTCTTCAACCAATCAATCAATTCATGTATAGGATTTTCTGAAGCAGGTGAGATCCAGAAACACCCAATTTCATCATTCATAACATTCGAGACAAATGAAATAAAGTATGGTCTACATTTCGCCTCAGTTATGTTTCAGTCCCGTGTAAGGGCAGCCTATTACTAACTACTGGACAAAAATGCGGTGAGAATCGGAAAATGGGATCGAACTCAAGACCTGATGCTCAGCAGTCATCATTCCACTATTCAAGTGTGCATATTTAGGGTAGCAGTAATACACAGTGCCTACTCGATACAACACGACACTGCAGAACATTGAATATGGAATGCTCTCATGTTGCCCACTGTTGCCTTTTTATAGCGAAGTGGCTGTTTATGCTAAACTGTTTTATTAAGTACCTATTTCACATTTTTTTTTATGGTAGAAATAAAATGAACTTTTTTTTTAGTTTAGATTTATTTTAAACATAACAGTTTAATTATGACATTTTACATACAGGTGATTTATCGACCTATTTATTACCTCATACATTTAAACACTTATATTTTACAGAATGGTACTTAATTATATTTAATCTATGCTTTTGGATCGATGTCATCCTGAATTCTTGCTATTAATTCTCTCGTACTGGAATAAATATCATCAAATAATATGTTTTTTACAACATGCTGAACACACACATCAGCTTCACAGTCACACATCGGCTGTTCGGATTTGGGAAAACTGTCTGTTTCATAAATTTCAATCTTGATTATTTTTCTCCCGTGAATGACAGGTTTCTTTATATATTGAAAAAATGTTTGATCTGTTTTTGGTTTCTTACGAGCAAGACCGAGCAATTTCTGTCCAGGTGTTTGTTGAACTGCTGGTTGATTCATAGGTACAAAATTGAAAAGGTCTTCCGTGTCCTGAAAAAACAAAATGCTTTAAGTAAGTCTCAAATATTAATACAAACATTTTGATTGAAACAAAGCGTAATACTGAAATAAATACTGGTGTACTAGACACCTGTACTAAATAAATGATTAAGTACATATTAATGCTTTTATTTTGATTGTTAGTTATAATAGGTACTATTAAAGCAAAATATTATTAACACTGACCGACATTTTACGATAATAACGTTCTACCCGCTCAGGACTCACATGCAGAAATTGAATGATCGATTTTACGGTTTTTCTCCATTTATATATAATTTAATTTTAATCAATAGAGTTCAAAGTCGTACGTTTTTTGTTAGACGAATATCTCTGACAAAAATGGTATGGTGAAATTGAAACCTCAAGACATCACGGCGCCAAACATTTCATTGTTTATTGTAAGTATTTATTGATAAAATAAGTAATACTGTACGTTTGTTCGGTGTAATCTTTTCATACATTTTATTGAGAAGATACGGTAGGCAAATTCATCGTATGTAAGTAGTATGTCATCGTCAGTGATCTTGCAAAGTTCGTAATTCTTTATAAGGAGACGGATCAAAACAAAATCACAAATCGATATACTATTGTTACGCCTGGTTTTGCCTACTATTATTATTATTTTCAGACTTAATAAAAGAAAGGTATGTTATAGGTAGTAGTTTTTAATTTTTAATATAACTGTATGCTTAAATTGAGCACAAGATTTACTGAATCGATAGGTGATGTGGTTTATACCCTCAAGAAGTATTCAAATTAGTAATGGGTATCTAAGTATCTCGTTTGCGTGTTTGTTACTTGAGTACACACAAAAACTGGCTGAACAGATTCTGATGAAATTTAGTACACAGATAGTTTATAATCTGGGTATGCACCTATTTTTTCCAATAACCATTCAAAAGGAGGAAACAAATCCAGGTGTAATAATAGTATGTGGTAGACGAACTATGTTATTCATATCTCCAATTCACTTACATCGATTTTATATCCTATACGATGTACATAAAGTTGAAATTACGTGATCTCGATACTTTGTCAGGTAATTTTTCTGCAACTTAAACTTATTTCATATTTGGGTACATCTGACAAAGCATTTTAGTTACACGTGCCCTAATCCTTAAATGGAAAACCATCACGCGGATTTACTACTATTTAAGAGCTATCCTGAAGAAACTGGATCATAACAATTCTTCTGCTAGAGGCAGTCACATCTTAACTTCAACCTACCTAAGAAAAATCAATCTGCTAAAATGTAAGTACTTACCAACCCATTACTTTTTAAAGTTATCTTTTTTTTTTTTTTGTAACAATAACTTCCTAGTTATTCCATTAGAATTTCTGATTGATGCATTTCTTACTATATTCACAGTATTCAATAGTAGTCGTTTTAGTATTCTTTCAATCAGGTGCAAGTGTAATTATTAAATTCATGTTTTATTTATTTCTTAGCATTCAATCATTCAATAATTAGGTACATTCCTCCAATTGTTCGATTAGTCAATTCATAATTGTGACTTATTCTTTGATTCCGTATTTTACAGGTCCAAGAACACAGCCGACCATCTATTCCCATCGGAAGACGAATCGCTGAGTGACACACCAGTGAAAGCCAAGCTTAAGGTGCATAAAAAGCGTAAGCAAGCGTCAACAGGCAGCTCGCAGCCGTCCACCAGTAAGAAACAGAAGATTCATTCCATCACCCCTGTGACCAAGGCTACTGCTCGTGAGCTGTTTGGAAGTGACAGCGATGACGACGCACTTGAAGTTAGTGGGGAGAAGAAGCCTCCCCCTATTTACTCCTACATTACAAGGAGATTGGCAAACGGTTTTTCCCGTCAAATGGATGAACAGAAGAAAGGTGCGTTCTACATTGAAGTAAAAATTTATAGGACAGATGAGATAGAACGTGTACATCCCGTAAATAGATGGCGCCATTCCATCATCACCATTAAAAATAAAACCGATGAAGATTCAGAGTCCTGGAATCATATGAATGCGTTTATCACAAGCACTAGAAAAGAGTTAAAAAAATGTCCACCAACATTTATAAGCTCCTATCAATAAAATAATATAATTGTATTACCTATAGGTACCATTTAAGTACATAGGTATTCACGGCTAAGTAATGTAATCCATACAAATATTTTATTGTTATGTTTATCATGTTAAACTATCCATATTAGTTATATAACGTCTTGTAATCGATTACTCCTACTAATTAAACTATGTAATTAATGTGTATAACATTCGTTGTTTTTTATTGTTTCCAGTTCAACCTGCCGATCACATCTCGCAAAGTTCTAAAGTTATTATTAATAATGAAACAAGCCAATTTGATATCTCAGAACAAGAATATGATACGAATGTTTATGAACCTAATTGTTTATCAAAGACTATTAAATGTGATAAATGTAAACTTGATATTCCAGAACATAAATACAGATACCATAAGAGAACGAATATCCATAAATCGAATTGTTTAATGAAGTCAAGGTTTGAAAATGTTGAAATTATAGCAACAGCTTTTAAGAATAGAATTATGACTTATCGCTTAAACCCATCTAAAGAAGACGAGAACCTCATACCAGAGGCGTTCTTAGATGATAAGCGACAATATATCTTAGAAATCATTAAATTTTTAGTGTCGAAAAATACATCTATCAAGGTAAACTTTGAACTCTTTGCTTATTTTATATTACCTAAATCAAATGAGCAGCAGTTAAAGTCATTCAATACGAAATATGAAGTTATATACAATAGTACTGATGTTAATAAAATATTCTCAAATATAATAGAAGGATTTAAAAGAAAACTTACCGAATTCGAGCATTGTGAATCTGGATGGTCATTTGTTTCCATAAGTCATTTGGAAATAAATATTAATAAATATTGCCCTTTGCGGGGTGGTACTTATTTAGACCTACCTGATGTTATTAAAAATACAAAAAGTTGTTTGAATATACAGAATAATGATAAGTTTTGCTTTTTGTGGAGTATAGTCGCAGCGTTACATCCAGCCAGAAATAATGTCTGCAGGACGAACTCCTATCCACATTTTAGTTCAATATTTAATCTAAAAGGGGTTTCATTTCCACCTTCACTTAACGATATCAAGTTATTTGAAAAGAATAACTGTGAGTTAAGTATTAATGTTTACGGATTAAATGGATGCTATACTGTAACCGGACCTCTATATGTGACGAGCTGTAAGAAAGATAAACATATTAACTTACTGTATTTTGAAAAAAACAATAAAGGTCATTACTGTCTAATTAAAAACCTTTTACGTTTGGTGCGACGACAAGTTTCAAACCATAAAGGTCGAATGTATTTATGTGAGACTTGCTTGCAGTTTTTTTCCTCCGAAACAAAGTATAATTCACATAGTTGCTCCCAAATTTTAACCATACTACCTAACAAAAACAGTGCATTACAGTTCAAAAATTATGAGCGAAAGCAAAAAATAAATTTTGTTATATACGCTGATTTTGAAAGTATATTAATGGACTATGAACTAGAACAGAGTGATAATAAAAATACGATAAAAAAGAAACTACATCAACCATCTTGTTTCGCATTTTATGTCTGTTGCTCACATGACAGCAGTTTAAATAAATACGTAACATATAGAGGGCCTAACTGTGTGGAAGTATTTGTGAAAAAAATGATAGAAGAAGCGAAATTGATTCATAAAATTTTGATGACAAAGAAACCAATGCGTTCTATGACAAGAGAGCAAATTAATAATTATTGTAAAGCAACTAAATGCCACATCTGTAACCAGTTGTTATTCGATGATAAAGTTTGTGATCATGATCACATTACATCCGAGTACAGAGGTGCAGCACATTCGCATTGTAATTTAATTTATAGAGTGTGTCCCTTTATACCTATTATATTTCACAACTTATCTGGCTATGATTCTCATATATTTATAACAGAATTATCAAAGTATGATGGTGAGATAAAAGTTATAGCAGAAACTAAAGAAAAATATTTAACTATAACAAAAATAATAAATACGGGGAAAGGAGGTAAACCAATACAGATAAAATTCATAGACTCGTTTCAATTTCTTAGTTCAAGTCTAGAGAATCTTTGCAAAAGTTTAACAGAGAATGATTTTATTCATTTGTCATCACATTTCCCAGACAAAAATCAATTTAATTTACTGCAAAGGAAAGGCATATTTCCATATGAATACATCTGTTCATGGCAAAAATACAATGAAACACAACTGCCCGCTAAGGATAATTTTTATAACACTTTACAAATGAAACATATAACTGACGCTGAATATCAACATGCTCAGACTGTGTGGAAATATTTTAATATAAGTTCTCTCGGTGAATATACAGACTTGTATTTAAAGTGTGATGTACTATTATTATGTGATATATTTGAAAACTTCAGAAACATTTGTCTACAGCATTATAAACTCGATCCTGCATATTATGTAACTTCACCTGGATTGAGTTGGGATGCCATGCTACTTTATACAGGTGTGCAGTTAGAATTAATTCATGATTTGGAAATTTATGAAATGTTGGAGAAAGGAATACGTGGAGGGTTAGCTCAATGCTCTCACCGATACGCTAAAGCTAATAATATTTATTTACCTCAATTCAATAATTCAAAACCATCAACATATTTAATATACTTGGACTGTAATAACCTTTACGGATATGCTATGACAAAAAAACTACCGATATCAGGATTTAAATTAATGTCAAATAATGATGTGAAAAAGTTTAATGTACTTAATGTTCCTGATGATGGGGAGTACGGATACATTTTAGAAGTAGATTTAGCCTATCCAGATCATTTACACAATTTGCATAGTGACTTACCTTACGCTCCTGAAAAATTCATACCCATTGGAGGGAAAACTCAAAAACTAATTGCAAATTTATATGATAAATATAAGTACATAATTCATTTCGTGCATTTAAAAGAATGTATTAAAAATGGTCTTGTGTTGAAAAAAATTCATAGGATTCTTTGTTTTAAACAAGAACAATTTTTGAAAAAGTACATAGACTTGAATACTAGATTACGGCAAGCAGCGTCAACACCATTTGAAAGAGATTTTTTCAAACTTTTAAATAACTCCATATTTGGTAAAACAATAGAAAATAAACGTAAGCATGTTGACGTAAAATTAGTTACCAAATGGAGTGACACTTCAAATAAAACAAATAAATTAATTGGTGCTGAGAAATTAATCACAAGACCTAATTTAAAAAGTGTTTCCATATTTAATGAAAATTTTATAGCTATACAGCTTAGTCCTGAAAAACTTGTTTTAGATAGACCAATATATATTGGATTTGCAGTACTAGAATACTCTAAGCAACATGTATATAACTTTCATTATAATTTCATTAAGAAAAAATATGGTAGTAAAGTTAAATTATGTTACACTGATACAGATAGCTTGTTATATTTAATACATACCGAAGACTTTTATAAAGATATGTGTGATAATTTGTCGGAATTTGACACAAGTAATTTTGAAGATAACAATCATTACAGTATTCCTAAGGTGAATAAAAGAATTCCCGGTTTGTTTAAGGATGAATTAGGTGGAGACCCAATTACTGAATTTATAGGTTTAAGAGCAAAACTGTACTGTATTAAATCATTAAATACACAAATTAATAAAGCTAAAGGCGTGTCTAAACCTATTACAAGATGCTTAAAGCCACATAACTATAAGGAGGTTTTATTTAAAAACTTAACACTTAAGCGTAAAATGAACATGATTAAATCAATGAAACATGTGCTTTACTCGCAAGAAGTAAATAAAGTAGTCTTGAACAGAATAGATGATAAAAGACAAATTGTATCAAATCAAATTGATACTGTTCCTTGGGGACATTTTAATTACATATGTTAACTGGTTTTATAAAATGTTCTTTGATAATAAATTTAATGCTCGTTATATTTTTTTAATAATTACTAATAAAATACTATTCACAACACAATACTTGACTTTTCATTTGTTTCCTTACCTACCTAATACCAGTACCTTTCACTCACTTTATTTTGTTGCTTTAATTAAGATTTTTTTCTTTTTTAGTAATAAAAGACAGATTATAGAGTTTTTATTTTATTATATTGAACTTATATTACACATTTGGTTATAATAAGCTCTAAATAGATACAATCTTACACAGACCTAATGAATAACATTTTAAATCCATAGGTATTATGAAGTCGAACTTAACTTTTTAACTATTTTACTCACTAAATGCTCAGTTTCACACATGATATCATCATAATCACTTCTCACTAAATACTGTACATTCACACTTGCACTTTCAGGTTCAGTGTCTATTTCATCCATGTCGCGACTGTCCAAATCATGTATAATTATTTTTATTACTTGACGAATATGCCCTAGCTCTTTGCGTATTATAAAGGAGTTGTTTTTAAAAGATTTTGATTTAGTTTTTTTCTTCCTCTTCTGTTTTTGTTCCTCTATTTTTTGCTGTTGACTCTCCTCACACACACACGCTGCTACTTCAGTACACCAACTCTCTTTATCTTGAGCATAGTAGAAAGGATTTATAACGGGATCGGTGACCAAATTCTGAAAAAAAAAAAAAACATTTTTTTACGTTAATAAACAGCACCAAATATGAATTTAATTGATAATACCAAAACTAGCTTAGATACTTACATTACACTGAGGGTTAATTTGATCTAAAACAGGACTGTAGGATGGTGAGCGTGACATGATGCTGAAAAAAAAAAAAGAGAATGCATTATTTATTTATTTTCTTAATAGATCAAATAATAAAATAATTGAACAACAAACTTAAAAATATTTACCTTGACAATGTCCTAGTAAACGAAAGCGATATGAAACGACTTACTTATGGAAAAGAGGGCAGCGAAGTGAAGTGATTGCTTATTTTATAATAAGTACACTGCTCACCACAGATTAGGTACATATTATGTATAAATTTGAAAGATGAGAATATCATCTTTCTTGTACCTACTCAACACAAGTCTCGACTTGTTAGTTAAACATGTATATATGTGCATGTTAAGTAGTTTTTTAATTAATAGGTAAGATGAAGTTGATTAAGCAAGCCTTATCTCTCAATGTTAATAATATAAAATTAAGTGACTCCGTTCACCACATCAGACATAGTGCTTTATTGCCAAATACTATTCGCTGTATAATATGCGGTCCATCAGACTGTGGTAAAACGAATGTTATGATTAGTTTACTGCTGCATCAAAATGGGCTCAAATTTAGAAATCTTTATCTTTACTCCAAAACTACTTTTCAACCGAAATACCGTTTCTTGACTGAAGTTTTGAAAAGAGTACCGCAGATTAACTTCTACGAGTTCAGTGACGATAAAGATGTAATTTCTCCGAATGAAGCTTTAATGAATTCTGTATTTATTTTCGATGATGTTGCGTGTGAAAATCAAGTAAATATCCGCAATTATTTTTGTATGGGTAGGCATAAACAAATAGATTGTTTCTATTTATCTCAAACTTATTCAAAAATTCCAAAACAATTGTTACGTGACAATGTTAATTTTCTTATTTTATTCAAACAAGATGATGTGAATTTAAAACATATTTATGAAGAGCATGTTAGTTCTGATTTACAATGGAAAGAGTTTAAGAACATCTGTCAAACTGTTTGGAGTAAACCTTATAATTTTCTACTTATTAATAAAGAATCATCATTTAATAATGGAAGGTACCGAAAGAATTTTGATATATATCTAAAATTTGACTGACTGTTTTACATATAAGTAATTAATATTCAGAAAAAAATCAGTATAGTTGGTTCTTTAGCTGAAAATAGTTGTTTTAATATAACATGGAGAAAAATATTAAAATAGAATTAATGAAGTCTGTAGACTCCATAAAGAATAAAATTAAACAATTGAAGGATCAGGAACACTTAATGAATTTGTCACTCGATAAAATGCTAAAACCTGTCACAGATCCCCTTAAAACTCTAGTTGATTCGAATATAAATATGGAAAAATTAAAACATTTAGAAAATACAACACTCGCTAATTCTGGAGATATTGAATTGGATGACATAAATACTAGCTCATCTACAAAGTTTGAGGATTGTTACGAACCAAAACTTAATTCTACACAATTGGTTTATAAGTCTCCTAAAATGAAATTACCAGATTATTTAGAAATTTCATTAGAAGGTCCTGATATCAATAATATTTATGATGATTTAAATGTACCGTTTGGAATAAGAAGTGAAAATAAAATGTTTTTAATGGGAAATTCAGTAGTATCTTTTTCTAAAATTGATAGTTTGAATAACGATAGTGACATTTTGATTAAAATCAACGATAAATCCTACAATTTAACTCCTGGCTTGAAAGAACTTTTACTTCGAAAGAAACCTGATTTAAAATTAATATCAGGCAAGGATAAACTTGTCTACAAGGATATATTGCATTATACAAATGCTCACAAAAGAGACTTCAATCCTAAAGGACAAATAAAAGGTGATAAAGGAATTAAATATCGGGAAATAATCAAACCATTGTTTTCCGAAACGTCGAATGATAATATTCATAATAAACTTGGAGGAAGCTTGCCAAAGTTAAAGAAATACAAAAACAATACTGACCTGGTATATTGGGACAACCCTAATGAATTGGTTGAGAGACTGAAACTATTAATAGCTTCAAGAGATGCTGGTAATACAAACCACGATAATGAAATTTTATCAATAATTGAAGAATTAAAAGAAGCTGACATTATTAAAGAATAAATAGTAGCGCTAACATGGTTTTCTTTCAGTATCATTACAGGATTCAAGACAAATCTTTATATACTGAACTCTAACCATGAGTAAAGCCGATGTGGTAAATGAAATTCATAAAAATGCGAGGGTAAACTTTCCACGAAGACATGTTATTATGAAAGATATAGATGACCTTTGGCAAGCAGACTTAATTGATATGCAATCAATTTCTAAAGAAAATAAAAAATACAGATTTATTCTTACTGTTATTGACACATTTTCGAAATACGCTTGGACCTTTCCATTGAAAAGTAAAACCAAAGATGTTGTATGCAACTCTTTCAAAGTTTTATTGGATTACGGGCGTGTTCCCAAAAATCTGCAAACGGATAATGGAACAGAATTTTATAATAATAAATTTCAAAAACTTATGAAATCTTATTACATAAATCATTATTCAACTTTCTCAACAAAAAAGGCATCTATAGTTGAACGATTTATCAGAACATTGAAATCTAAACTGTTTAAGGAATTCAGTTTAAAAGGTGACTATAACTGGATCGATAATACCCTTAATAATGTTGTTTACAAGTACAATCATACCTATCATCGGACTATTGATGAAATCCCCGCAAATGTGGATGATACTAATAAAGAACGCATTTTAGGGAGATATTTGAGTTTGGTGAAAACCAATAGTATAAAAAGCAAATTTAAAGTTGGTGATTATGTACGTATCAGTAAGTACAAAGGTACATTTGAAAAAGGATATACCCCGAACTGGTCGACAGAAATATTTAAAATTCGAAAAATACAATACACAACCCCTATCACATACTTAATTGAAGATGCGATCAGAGATCAACCCATTTTAGGTGCATTTTATGTGCAAGAGCTACAAAAGACAAAACATCCTAATCTTTATCTAGTCGAGAAAGTTCTTAGAAGAAAAGGAAATAGGGTTTTAGTAAAATGGCTAGGTTTGACTTCTTCTGAAAACAGCTGGATTGATAAATCTAATATTTATTGAGTGTTCAACTCAGTATGCATCAGTCTTGTGATGGGTATTGGAGAGAGCAGTCTTCTCAATTGGCTTATAAATAATTTACCTTTTGAATTACATTTGCCAGGATACAATTATTGTGGACCTGGCACTAAATTAATTAAAAGGCTTATAAACGGAGATAAAGGAATTAATCAATTAGACGAATATTGTAAAGAACACGACATTGCCTATCACAAGTCATCAAACTTAAAGGATCGCCACAAGGCAGATTTAGTTTTGTTAAATATGGCTAAAGAGCGAGCAGTTGCCTCTGATGCGAGTCTAGGGGAAAAACTGGCAGCACGTTTAGTAAGCAGCGCTATGTTAACAAAAATTAAAACTGGTTCTGGCCTAAAAAAGGGTATCAAAAAGTGTTCGCCAAAAGTTACATCTGGTAAAGGGTTGAAAAATAAATTTAAAAATGTTATCAGCAAAACAAAAAGACATTTCAAAAAATTTAAACCAAAATGCAGAAAAGTGGCTATAGAATTAGCTATGGCCGCTACCAGAGAATTAGCTAACGATTCATCCATTAAACTCCCTCGTGTTATCCCTATACCAAAAACAGGCGGAGTATTACCTTTGATTCCTATTTTTGCTGGTTTATCTGCGGCAGGTGCCCTAGCAGGTGGTGCAGCTGGTATTGCTAAAACCATAAATGAATTCAAGATGGCAAAAAAGTTATATAGTGAATCGAAGAGGCATAATGAAAAGATGGAGGCTCTCTGCATCGGAAAGGGGCTTCACCTTAAACCACATAAAGATGGGCTCGGAATTTTCGTATCGAAAGAAAAAAACTAAAATATCGGCTACCTAAACGAGCCTTGAGTAATTTGGACATTTTGAAGTATGGTAATAATATTCCCCACTTTAGAGGTGTATTTATGAGAGATGAGCTCCCTAAAAAACCCTTTAAAAAAGAATGTGGAGTTATTAACCTAGATAGTTCTAAAAATCCTGGTTCTCATTGGGTAGCCTATGTAAAATACAATGATTATATTGAGTATTTTGATAGTTATGGTAATCTTAAACCTCCAAAAGAATTTATAAATTATATGGGTTCCGAAGTTCACTATAATTATGATAATAAGCAGCGTGATCATCCTTTCAATTGTGGACATCTTTGTTTAAACTTTTTGAAGGATTTTTGGCATAGTGAAAGAATAAAATAAACAGAATCTTGCAAAAGAATTCAGTATACAAGTATGTCTACTACGATTACCATCTCTGGAAATAAATCGGAACTCGTTACTTACTTTCAACCACCACTACATTTATCGGACCAATACGAGTGCGGTTTGATATACTTTTCAGTATTAAAATCAAGACCTAATATTTCCATTAATAACGGCAGTCTGTCTGTGATCAGAATCGAATGTGATCTTATTCACGGTTCGTACTGCAACGGATTACCAACTCACTTCATTCATGAATTTGTATCTGATACAGCTCCACTTCATCAGTGCATGGAAATACCGCAAAACGTTATTTACTATCCAGTAAACAAAAATATAATTTCATTTATATCTATTAAGATTGTTGATCAATTTGGTCATTGTATTAACTTTGGAGAAGAATATATTCAACTACGTCTTCATTTAAGAAAAACGAAATGATCGCATACTATAAAAACACCCTCACGAAAACAAAACGGGTTAGTTCTTCTACGATTGCTAAAGTGCAGAGACGTAAAAAAGTTAAGAAATTAACTGAAGCAAATAAACATTTTCTTAAAGCCCTAGGGTTTAAAGTATGAATATACTAAATATTACTGAATCACCACACTTCGACACTTCGATAGAAAGTTATGAAGTCCATTCATACAATCCCTACAATAACAGCTTTAGAGAAAACGATGAAATCAGAATCCCCATTCACCAACAAGACATATACGTGCTACCATCAGCCAGTTCAATTTACATCGAAGGTCAAGCAAAACTCTCGGGAAAAGATGGGAAGCCAATCAAGAAAAATGTTACATTCACTAATAACCCTGTTATGTCTTTGTTTCAAGACATCAGGTACGAAATAAATGGTATTGAAATAGACCGTATTAAAAATTCAGGAATAACGTCAACAATAAAATCATACATCTCATTAAATGAAGCAGAAAATAAAATTGCTGCCCTATGGGGTTGGAGTTTAGAGGGATTTCAAAATGATGGATATTTTAGTGCCGTGGTACCATTAAATAAGGTTTTAGGGTTTGCAGAGGATTACAATAAAATAGTGATAAACTGCAAACATGAACTTATATTGAATAGAAGTAACACTAACTTAAATAGTGTTATTCTTACTGATGATATTGCTCAATTTCAAATAGATATACGAAGAGTTCAGTGGAGGGTGCCACACATAAAAGTATCAGACCGAGAACGACTGACACTTCTAAAACATTTAGAAAGAGATAAACCTATTCAGATGGCGTTTAGAAATTGGGATTTATATGAGTATCCATTACTACCTAAAACCACAAAGCATTCTTGGTCCGTTAAAACTGCTTCACAATTGGAAAAACCCAGATATGTAATTTTTTGTTTGCAAACTAATCGAAAAAATAATAAAATTAAAGACAGTTCAGTATTCGATCATTGCGACGTAACAAACGTTACACTCTTTTTGAATTCACAATATTATCCATATGAACCTTTAGGTTTAAAGTTTTCTGAGAACAAGTATAGTTTATTATACGAAATGTTTGTGAAATTTCGTCAGTCGTATTACAACTGTCCAGCAGACCCGTTGCTTGGCTTACAGGAGTTCAAGGAAAAAGCCCCTCTCTTTATCTTAGACTGCTCAAGACAAAACGATAGCCTAAAAACAGGTCCAGTGGACGTAAGGTTGGAGATTGAATGTTCTACAACAATACCTGATGAGACGACTGCATATTGTTTGATTATAAACGATCGACTTGTGGAATACAAACCTCTCAGCAACATTGTGCGCAGGTTATCATGATCGCCATTGTGGATATTCAAGGCTTTAAAACAGAAACAAATGAATTTATAATAAAAGAAATCGCTATATTGTATGATAAAACATTGCAAGTGTTTTTAATTAAGCCACCATTTCCATTTGAAAAATTAACGAAACAAGAAAAAAAACAAGTTAGTTGGATCGAACGTAACAGAAAGATACACTGGCACGAAGGATTTGTACCCTATTATAATTGCCAGAATTTGGTTATAGATATTTTAAGAGATAAATGTATCTATGTCAAAGGTTCAGAAAAAGTGGTGTGGTTAAACCATATTTTAGAAAATAGTAATTGTAATATATTCAATTTAGAAGATAAAGGTTGTTCTAGTTTGATAAGTTTATACGATCAATATAAATATTCTCAAGATGTATATAACTGTATTTATCATGACTCTGTATGTGCTTTAAAAAATGTGATGTGTTTAAATAAGTGGTGCTCTGAGAATAAAATTCTAAAATAAATATTTTCTTGTTTTGTTTCTATAGTTATGTAAAACGCATCTTAAGGATTTGTATCCCCCCCTCCTCCCACCTCTGTCCGGTCTTTATAAGAAGTTGACAAAAGCTGGAAGACATCATTATACATTTAAAATTGAATTAGAAAGTTAATAGAATATGTCTCAAAATGAATACAAACCTCGATATGACATGTATAACACGTTTAAAATGCGTGAATTTTCATTTCATTATTACTGGGGAACGATTAATTCACAGAATAGGTTAGTGAGGGAAATGGCCGACGCTGGATTCTTTTATTGCGGAGATAGAATAAATGACAAAGTGGCATGTTTCTCCTGTGGCGGTGTTATAGAAGACTGGGAGATTTTTGACGATCCTTGGATGCAACATGCTATACATAATCCTCAATGTTTTTATTTGAATGCTGTGAAAGGAAGAAATTTTGTAATTAAATGCCGGTATCTGTATAGCAGCATTCGCTCCCCTTCTTTACAATAAGAAGTTTCCATCTTAATTATATAATTGAACTACTGATTATTTGAATGAGTACTGAGTAGAGTGAATTATAAACAAATTTTTATTTTATATTATTGATAGATAGCTCATTTTCAAGTGTGGAATTGGGGTTCCTGATAAGTTCTCTCGGTGAATATACAGACTTGTATTTAAAGTGTGATGTACGATCTCACCTGCTTCAGAAAATCCTATACATGAATTGATTGATTGGTTGAAGAATTGCGGGTTCCTGGATCTCTGATCCAGGAACCCCAATTCTTCACTACTAATATCAAAGGTTTTTCTTTCTTTCTTTATAAGTAGATAGGAATACAGATTATGTATTAGGTATGTTGAAACTATATGTACTCCATCACACAGGTGGGCTTGCGTGATGGAGTACACACAGTTTGATGTATTTGATGAATTTGATGCCCACCCCATATTCAAAGAGAGGGGGTCTATGTCCCAGCAGTGGGAAAATAATAGGCTGATTATAAATGTATTTTCTTAGTTCAATATTTAGTACCTTTGGGACAAAAAGGCAACATTCACTGACTTGACTTTACTTTCGTAAGTATAAGCATCTCCCACCATTGCATTGTAAACTTTATTCGTATAACTGTAATTCTCATATTCGTATGAAACGTTTGATTACATTCGGATAATATACGAATATAAACATTATACGCGTAAGAATTATGGTTCTAATTTTATGGTATGAAACGCTTACTTTACTTACCAAAGTCCGCGAATAATGTGCTTTTACACTTATAATATCATTGCTAAAACCTAACTTCACCAATTAAAATAATCATTAGTCAGAGACCTAACCTATAAACTTACAAAAGTATTACCATATAGTAAAAAGAAGATTCACAATAATAAATACCATTTTTTTTGCGAATCCCTTCCATAATTCAAAACGTGGTGAGCACTCAAATTAAAAATTAAAAATTCAAATTTTCCCAGCGGCCATTTTGGTATGGTGTTTATGGCAATAAATTATGTATAATGGTTGATTATGACCATCTAACGGGCAATAAAAAACAGACAGAGAAATGTGGGATTTTAAACTACGATTCCATTGTTTAAACTATTTTTAAATAGACGGAGAGATTTCGGATTAAAAACTACATTTTCATTGGTTGAAGTATCTTTTAAATCCCATCAGGAAAATACCGTCAATTTGCCTTACCAGCACCACCAACCATTTATTTAGTTATTTTTGTGAAACTTTAAGAACACAAAAAGGTAAATTGGCGGAGTTAATGCCTTAGAACTACCAGTCAACCAAGGATTGGTGGTGAAGTGATAGGTGGCAGGCAGATGCTTTGGTTAAGAGGAACAATGATAAAGAATAATTATTAAAAGTTGAATCATAAATAAATTATGTACTCAAGTGGATACATAGGTTATTTATAATACGTAGAAATACTTTATTTATTATATAAATAAAAAGAAAGTCCTGACTGACTGATTGACTCATCAACGCCCAGCCCAAACCCTTAGACCTAGTAAGCTGAAATTTTTCACAGAGTTTCCCTTTATAATTTAGACAAGGAATAAGGAAGGATTTTTCGATATTCAACCCCTAAGGGTGTTAAATAGGGGATGAAAGGTCCGCGCGGGCGAAGCCGCTGGCAAAAGCTAGTTTCCATAACCAGTGTTCGTACAGTGGTCGAAATTCGACCATAATTAATTTCAAAGGTAATTTATTTCTAATGCATTAAATATCAGCTTTTCGCATTCCTTCTCCATATTCATTCTAACTGTGCCAAATTACATACTCTTCCGTCCGCGTAATTTTCCTAAAAAGGGGTACAATGTTTTTGCTTCACGCATCAATATTTACTACTATAAGATTTACGTATATGATATACACTGTGATATTTTAGTCGTCATACAACGGCAGCCCACTGCATGTATACAATGACTACAATACATTTAAATAATAAAAAATTGAACATATGAACAATTTATAAAAAATATCATTCACTAAGACGCATGACGTAGGTTGAAACACCCTGATATGTAGATGGAATGTAATGGTATAGGTACTCGTATCTTCTACCTTTTGATACGTAAACATTATTAAAAGGGTTGTAGCGGCACTACAAATAAAAAATGCTTCGTAACAAAATCGAAAAACGTAAAAAGAAAAGTGGCGCCATCTACAATGCAACAGGCGAACTATCTAAGCAATTCTACATCGCACAATCAGAGTTTACCACGACACTCAAACATATACAAAATCCCGACATCAACTGTCGGGCAGTTGCCCGGACCAGACACAATACCCGTCTAGTCGGACGATCGTCCTTTACCATCATAAGTATGAGTGAACTTTACACCCTGTTCCTCATACCCCTAAAGGGTGTTCCATAATTATAAAGCATTATTTATTATTATTTGTACTATATCTTAATTAATGGTAACAATTTTTAAATAGCACCTAGAGGTATTTATGTCGGACACATTGATTGGACCATCTTTGTAAGACAACTAAAATGTCACGGTGTATATGTACATATATAAACATTCAAGGGAGAGTGATGTTTAAATGACTCAACGCTATTTGTTCTGAAAATAACTCTGCAATTTCCAAATCAAGAGGCTTCCTCTTCCAAAGAAGAATGGATAAATAATTATTGAATGGGAAGAAAAGAGCAGAAGATTATTAGCAGAAGGCAGAGTCTTAGCGGGAGAAGAACATGGAGTGAGAGAGTTGAGAAGGGAGAATAGCGTGGTCAAAGCACGAAAATTTCCACACCGGAGGCTGCTATTGGGAAATTACTGATTCAAAATGAAATTACACTTTGCCTGACTTGGGAATCGATCCAAGGACCTCATGTTTAACAAAAGCGATAATTACCACTACACCAACGAGGCATTATATGAAAATGCCGGATTATTTTACAGAGCGACCATTCTTCTTAAAGCTTAATTAATAAAAAACCTCGACAAGTGCGAGTCGGAATCATCCACCGATTCCGTACAATTTTTTACGTACTTTAAATAAAGACTATATTTTTTATTATTTCATGACAATGCTGGATGTGGGAAGCACAAGACCGGTCGAAGTGGAGAAGTCTGAGGGAGGCCTATGTCCAGCAGTGGACGTCTTCTGGCTGAAATGATGATTAAATTACAAATGTATAGTTTTCAGATTTTTCCTTGTACTTGTAGTATAAGACATTTACACAGAAATGTCATAGTTCGAGGTCAATGGGAAGTTTATAATCCGTTGAAATATACGATTTTTGCAGCTTAAATGGCCGTAACTTTTTTTACGTTAACTTAGCAGTTTAATTTTTTTCATAACTTCAAGGGACTGTAGACTTGAGTACATGGTTTTAATTTCAACTCGATACGTCCACGCATTCCTGAGATAAAGGGTCTTGACAGACAACAAAGACAGACGGGTCCTAGCAGGATTCCGCTTTTTCCTTTTGAGTTATGGAACCATAAAAAGTAAGTAAAATATATTAATTATACTGCCTTTTGACTTTCCCAATTAGCAAATATTATTAAGTTTGCGTAAAGCCATGAATTTCGTCAAGATTTTCGTGAAGATTGCACAAAAGATGACAAGTACAAGGATTGGCACTTACAAAACTTTATTCAACTGTTTCCAAAGGGTACCACTTCCTGCTGTAAAGTCGTGAAGTTTATGTTCTTGTAAGGAAAGTAACTTAGGAAGATGTTGGTGGAATTCTTAATTACTGTCAACTGTGCCAAATACTCGCGACACCGTAGGAAAATTCAAAACACTGATGACAATAAAATTATTATTAAAGATTCACATTTGCGTATACTTTTATTCAATAAAACTCATTGTATTGTTATTTTAACTGACTTCACTAATTTAGGAGCTTTTTTTAGGTATGTTTAACGTTTTCCTATCGCTTGTTGACGGTTTTTTTTTTTTTTTCAATCTTGCGCGGTGGTCCCATATAGATTTTATTAAGTTTGCTTGAGAACTTTTGAGTTTTCTTCAAAAAAACCTATTTAATCCATATATTGTATGTAGATGATGTTATAACTAGAAGTCGTATACTTCCTGTCACCATTTTTTTTGCAGAGCAAGTTATGTCCAAATTGGTGTGGAGTAGGTTCAGAGGTCGCAACCCAGTACTGGGCACGCCACGATTGCGGCGGTAAGTCCCCTCTTTGAGGAGTGGTGTGGTGGACGCTGGTCCTCACCGGACACGGTTGTTTCGGGAGGTTCCTGTTTCGGATGGGGCGGGAGGAAACGCCCGGGTATTTCCACTGTGAAGATCGGCCTGAGGACAGGGCGGAGCACCGCTGTGTGCTCGTGGAGGCGATCGGCGGCGGCGATCTCTCGCGTCCGGCCCTGGTCCAGGCCATGGTACGGAGCGAGAGTGCATGGGTAGCCGTCACCTCCTTCAGCGGAGCAGTAATGCTCGCAAAGAGGGAGGCGGCGCACGTGAGGGAGAGGCAGTTTATGCGCCCTCGCGACCCTAGCCGCCGCAGGATACGGAGACGCCCTGGGCGTCGGGAATCCCAGGCTGATTTCCGGCCACCGTAGGCATGAGCTTGCGGATGGCGAGTAATGGGTAGCTCACTGTCCGGTAAGGACCAAGCCCAAGTCGACAGCGCGTTGTGTTCCACGCGCGCCTCAAAGAGATGTCAGCACAAACCGAAGGGGCCGTGATCTGCGAATTACAGCCAGGTCTACGGCTTAACGTGGTTTTGGAGGCACGGAGGGATCGTTTTTTTTAAACAGAAGTCAAACGTTTAAACTGAAAACCAGCGCTTATACCTTTTAGTTCCGGTATTATATTTTTGTGTATACAGGATAAGTTTTTAACCAGTGCGCAAACAGTAACCACTAATTCAGCATAATTCTAGACCCCTCAGCGCAGAAATTTTACGTCGGTTATACAAACAAAAATCAGCTGTTTCATAGAAAAGTCCAATACCTACGCGGTCAAAATGTATGGAACAGCTGTTTTTTTTTAATATAACCTTCGAAAAATGTCTGCGCTAAGAAGGGGTCTAGAATGATATGCTGAATTTATGGTTACAGTTTGCGCACGGATTAAAAAAACTTATCCTGTATGTGTACTACTAGCAGTAATACTGGAGACATTAAACTTTATTCTATTCTTTTCTATTCTATCTGGATATGTAAAGCTCGTCAACCACCGGACTAGAAGATGACCCCAACACAGTTGGGAATGACTATACCGACTAACCTATCTTCTTTGCTGACATTATTAACATTAAATCAAATTAAATGAACTAAACAAATCTCTCGTCATGCTCATCAATTCTCTCAAATCTTCCCAAATGACTGACTTTAATAATAACAAAACAGAACTCCTTAAATCTTCCTCTTTTATTAATAGTCACACATTTACACCCAGAAGGAGGTCGTATGTTACGCACAGCCTTCGCGACAACGATGTGTTTTAAGAGTAAACATTCAGATAATGATGGTGATTTAATTCTGAGGCAGAGATTTGAGATCGGGGAGATTACGTCTCAAGGGTACCCCTGAGGGTGTACGTGAGTTTGTAGGGTGTAGGTACAGTGAAGATTGTCTGCAAAAGTAGTACATTTATGTTGTACAGGCTGGCGATAAAATAACTTTTTTTCAAAAATTAGGAGGTTCTCAATTCGTCTCTAAGTTTTTAACCGACTTAAAAAATGTTCTCAATTTGTATGTTTTTTTTTTTTTGTTTTCTTTTTTACGCGATATATCCATTAACTATGAATGGATTTCGAAAATTCTTTTTTTAATGGATAGGATATGCTTCAGGGGTGGACCCAGATAAATTGTATTAACTTTGGTTTAGTAATTTTTGCGTTAGCCTCGATAGTACGTTTTTTAATCCACTTTATGCACCTAGCAATGCAATGCAATGTAATAATGTATTTTTAGTAAGTAAGTTTGCACGCTTTAGTTTTAAGCAAAACATGTTTAATCTATATTTTTCCAATAACACCTTGTATAGCATGTTTTATGCAAATAAAATATCTTATCTTATCTAGCTTGGGGGAGGCCTATGTCCAGCAGTGGACATCTTTCGGCTTAAATGATGATGATGATGATTAATAAGTATCTCGAAGACATGCTGCTGCTTCCTGCCACTATTGTTTACACAGCAAGTAGTGGTATACGAATTGGTGTGGGGTAGGTACCATAACTAAAAAGTGAAATATGTCCAAAGACACCGACTTCCAAAATTAAAGTGATTTTTCACTATGTACTGTTTTTTTTTTTTCGGAATTCGGTTGTTTTTTTTTTTTTTCATCACACTTGCTTGTAAAGTGACTCTGGCAACGCATTCATAAGTCAGCACAGAGTGCATCTCAGTGCGTCGTAAATGAAACAGTGTGTTTTACTGTTCGATTTTCAAATCTCGGCGCTTAGCAACGCATTGAAAATAAAGTGCGCGAGAAATTCCTACCGCGATTTTATTACGTCCTTGTGAATGTCGACTGACCTTATTCAGAAAATGCGACAGGAAAAATTACCTACTGTTATCTTTCGATTCTTTTCCTAAACGTTATCTCGCAAACTTTCCCTCTCGAATAAGGAAACACATCTAAGAGCCTCTTCATTCATTCACTCACTCGTTCACTCTCTCGTTAATCGGGATCTAATTGCGGTAGATCAACCATGGGAGGAAAAACTTGTTATTTTTTCAAACATAATTAAAGGTACGACCTTGGTGGACATAGAGCTACCATTTTGTGAGCAAGGAAGTTGGATGCGGTATTTTAACTATAATTACATTTTTGTTTGTTATGTTTAATTATGGATGGTTACGGTTGAAAAAATGCTGTGAAGTGAGCAAAACAATGTGTTGTTTACGTTTTTATGAATCAATTACTACATGTTTGTTTTACAGCTACACAACATGTACGTTGTTACGCCAAATTAAAACCATTTTTCATCGTCATCCTAATTTCAGCCGAAAGACGGACGTTTTTCGGCTGAAATTAGGATTGTAAGAGTACGATTTTTCTAGAATATCTGCCTCATAAGAAGGCTTAAAGTCACACAAAAGGCAATGGAGAGGGCTATGCTTGGACTTTCGTACCTACGTGATCGAATCAGGAATGAAGAGATCCGCAGGAGAACCAAGTTAACCGACATAGCCCGAAGAATTGCCAAACTTAAGTGGCAGTGGGCAGGACACATTGCTCACAGAACAGATGGCCGATGGGGCGGAAAAGTTCTGGAGTGGTTACCGCGTACCGGAAGACGTAAAGTTGGAAAGCCTCCCACAAGGTGGACAGATGACCTTGTGAGAGCCGCAGGAGTCCGCTGCATGCGGGAAGCACAGAACCGGTCGAAGTGGCGGAGCTTGGGGGAGGCCTATGTCCATCAGTGGACGTCTTTCGGCTGTAATGATAATGATGATGATTATAAAGAGGTAAAATTTATTTGTTTGTATGTGGGGGTAATCTCTGGAACTACCCGCCGAATTTGAATAAAGTTTGTTTGCTTTTGGTAGCCCAATACTTGAGAAAGCTTATAAGCTATTATACCTCAGGCCAAGACCCTCGGGCGACGAGCATATACCAAATATAATAAGCAATCATCATCTGCCTAGCCTTTCCCAACTATATTGGGGGTCAGCTTCCAGTCTAACCGAATGCAGCTGAATACCAGTATTTTATATTGAGCCACTGCCTATCTGACCTCCACAACCTAGTTACTGGGTAATACGATACCCCTTTGGGAAGACTGGTTGTCAGACTTTCGGGCTTCTGACGACCCGTAACGACTGTCAAAGATCCACAAATGACAGCCAGGACCAACGGCTTAACGTGCTTTCCGAGGCACGGAGGGGTCTTGGTACCTACGTAAAGATGGTCACCCGTCCACGGACCAACTGCGGCAAGCGTAGCATAGACTGATCGATCGACGGCTGTTATAACTCAAAGTCAGAGTCAAAGTCAAAGCATTTATTTCAATTAGGCACTTAAAAGGCACTTTTGAACGTCAACATTTACATATAAACAGAATTGATTCTAGTCGCCCATTCCAAAATGTAGTTTCGTATGGAGAAGAACGGGCAAGAAACTCCACCGTTACTCTTTTAAAATGTTTTACATACAATTTATCATAGTACATTCATTATATAATTATATGTGAAAACGATGCACCCAGAATAAAATTACTATACCACAAAAGGTAACAAAATGCAACTGAAGCAATAAAGATAAATTATTTCTATGATAGATACATGGTGCCCACATATTTACAAACATTGTAAGAATAAATATACGATTTTCCTAGAATATTAACAAGAAATAAGTCAGTGTGTGAGTGTAAATCAATGTCATAAATATAATTATTTATTTAATTCAATTAGCAACCAGTTTGATTTTGTCTAGACTCTAGATTGTCCTATGGAGCAGGACCAGCATGCAACTTAGCCACAAGCCCCCCCAAGATATAATAAGCATATCAGCCGAAAGACGTCCACTGCTGGACATAAGCCACGCCACGCCACGCCACGCTTGGCAGGCGGGTTGGCGATCGATGGTCAAATGCATAGAGAATGCTGCTGCCTATTCTTTTACGTCTGACGCCACACGGAACTAAGAAATATAATGTATAATAAGCAATATAAATAAAATAAGACCATAACGGAAAGTACAGCGTCTGAAATAAATTATAAAAAGGTTATGTAATAAAGTGTAAATATAAAATCTTGAACACACCACATCAGAACATTCGAACACGGGGTAATGCAAGAACGCGCGTAGTCCTTTGTGCGGGTGATTGATGACGCACATCGCGTGATACCGCTATCAGTCTATCAGCACCGAGTACAACAGAACAAGTGATTTGGTATACAGTCTGAAATATTCATCTTTCGACGACACTGCCAGTATTCAATTTGAATGTGTGCGTTATTCAAGTTAACTTCTTTTTAGCGAGACGATGGCAAAACCGTCAGAAAAAAACGTAATTTCTTAAGCTTCTAAACAAGTTAACTAGCTACTTGTTTCTGACTGACTCTGTTGACAGATTAAATGTGCCTGTAAATGCTTTCAGTTTGAGCTTGACGCTTATAGCGTACTTAGGTAAAACGTACAGGATGGCAGGGACATCGCCGCACAACCTGTTGAAAATGCTGCTGAAATTTTTGCTGTTCCCATACGTTTTGACCGCGGAGGTATTGCACCTTTCTATGAAACAGCAGATTTTTTGTTTTGATAACAGATGAATAATTCCTACGCATGGGGACGTAGCAGTAGCAGTAGCAGTAACAAGATACAAGATATCTTCCTGTATACCAGATACCTTGTTCGACTGTACTACGAGGAACTATGCTCAACAAGGATTACTCAGTAGGACAAAGGGCTTGAACACAAAGTTTAAATGACACACATCACGTGATACTGATCAGCTCCGTCTACCAGAGGAACTACAGGTTTTTTTTTTTAATAAAACTTAATGCACAAGTAAATTAAAACACCCGACACCAACAAAAACTCTAAAAAATAACGAAATAATATTTATTGGCCTTTTAATTTGGTCAAGGCATTGTCAAGTCGGGGGACAGCCAATGAAGACGCAAAACACAAGAGGCAAACGCATTTTTAACTTAAAAGGCCAATAAATAATATTTTGTTACTTTTAGAGTTTTGTTGGTGTCGGGAGTTTTTTAAATTTTGAAATAAACTTTAATTTCCTGCTTTTTAAACTTAATGTCTCGCTTAAATCTGCGCAACGTTGCGTATGTTTCCCACCGTGAAGTTTGTTACTAATTTATCCTAAATCCTCGTCCTGATCACCATGTAGGAGACCTTTTGAATGAGCCCAAACACGATACTTCTGCTGTTTGTTGGTGAGTAACTTGGGTATCCTGGAAATTCCAGGTGTTGCTCCAGCATTAGTGGAAGGTTATTTTGTTCGTCTAATATCATTGAAAAGAGCTGATAATCTTCAAACATCTGAACCGATTTTTATGAAACATGAACACTCCCGATTGGTATACCGCCGTTTACCCGAATTTTATTTGCCCTAATATCATTTGCCATAATAGTCAACAGCCATAATATCATACGAAATAATACTCATTTGCCCTACTCTCATTTGCCATATTAGTCACGTGCCAGAATCGTTGTTTCCCATAAAGTCACTTACCATAACATCATTTGTCATAATCATTGTAAGCCCTAATTATCACATGCTATAATTATGATATGCAATAACATAATTTGCCATCGACATCGGGTGTGTAACGGTTGTTTATATCAAGAGAAATTGGATGCAATTGGGACTTTAGGGCACCCCGACTCGGACAGGTTAGGTTAGAAGTGGTTATTTTTTTATAAACCACACAGAAGTAGGAGCCCCGCGAAGCGGGGCTCCGTCGACCTAGCCCACCATCAACCATGCACAGAAAAAAAAACCATGCACAGAATAAATAAGTAAATATTATGCCATTTAAATATTATGTCTAATAATTATTATGGCACATAAAAATAAGGCAAACAATACTTATGGCATTCGTATCTTATGGTATCTAAAATTCGGGCAATTAAAAGTATGTCATATGTCTTTTAGGGCAAATGAAACATTCGGGCAAATGAAATTCGGGTAAATGAAATTCGGGAAAATGATGATTATGGCATATAATCTTCGGGCAAACAATAGACAACCCTCCCGATTAATTCACCTTTCAAACAAAAAAAAAAAAAAAACAAACTCAAAATCGGTTCATCCGTTCGGGAGCTATGTTGCGTCAGACACACACACACACATGCGCAAACACACACACACACACACACACACACACGCACACACACGCACACACTTACACGCACGCACACACACACAAACACACACACGCACGCACACACACACACACACAGGTTAACCTACCTCCAATTAAGCCATAGAAAATTCACTAAGGCGATAAGACTCAATTTTAAATGCATAAAGTACCTAATGCTACGGGTCAGCACAATTCTCAATTTAATTGGGGTGTACTCGTATGAGGTTTTGCGTTTATTATATTTCATGTTGTATTAACAAAGGTTTTTTTGTTTCGGAAAGATAGACAGGCATGCATTGCATGGCAGGCGCGATGCTGTAAACACTAAAGCGAAGTATACATTTAAAAAAACACTACAAAGTTGTTTTTGTATTATTCTATCCCGGTACGGAGAATCTCAGGTTCTCACAGATAATGTAATAGACACAACTCGGAATAAGACGGACGTTAAGGGACGAAAGATTTTTATTTATTTACCTATATCATAGTCACTTATAGGAAGAGCTAGCCTATGATGTTCCCACTGCTGGGACACAAGTCTCCTCTCTGTGAGAGGGAGTGGGCCGTTGCAGGCCGTTATCCACCACGCGGGCCTAGTGTGGGTTGGAAGATTACACATTTCTTCGAATTTTTGGTTCTAGGACATGCCGGTTTCCTCACGATGTTTTCTTTCACCATTTTGAAAGCAGTGGTGATGAAATAATTTACATTTCTCCTTTGACTAGAATTATTTAACACATCTTTCGCAATATACGGAAAGAAAATAATAATTACCTTATAGGCAATTAATTTTCATAATAATTGCCAGCTAAATACTATCTTTTATAGCTCGTAATTGTACGGTTTATATCATTTTAATACCCAGTAATTAATGTTTTTATTATTTTTATTAAGACGATGACTATTCCGTTTGTTTATATTATGTTCTTCCTAAAAATATTTATTCAATCTGCCTGTGCCTACCTTAATCCCACTATGATGGGGTCGGCTTCCAGTCTAACCGGATGCAGCATAATACCAATATTTTACGTGGAGCTACTGGTTATATAACCTTCACAACCCATTTACTGGTTAAAACGATACTCCTTGGCAACGCTGGTTGCCAAGAAGCAACGAATGACAGCTGGGATCAACAACTTATCGTGGTTTCCGAGGCACGGAGGGTCTCGGTATGTAGGTAATGCATGGTCACCCATCCTCGAACTTACTGAATCGATAATGTCTACAGATTTGGTACTCAAGTAGGTCACAGCAAGGACAACCTCCACAATTGGGGATTCATGGAAGGCTCAGACCTCCGATGTGTATGCAGCGTCTCTCCACAGATAATGGCTCACCTCCCATCTTGCACCGCATGCCGTCACCTGCACATGTGAGGACCTAGCGGCTGCGTAAGCGAACGGTATTTGCATTGCTGAATTTTGGGCCACACTAATTTAGAATAGTATACATTTGCATACATTTTTCGTGTTATTTTTCCATCGATGTGCTAAGAAGAAGACTGGATCGATTGCCCCGTGTGTGGTTTCCTCTGACCTTTAAAAATTCCTAAACCCAATACCCATTTGACATCCACAAAACCCTAAATACATAACTTCTTTTGATATAGTCAACCACAAACCATCAATCCTTATCAAATGGCCGGCGAACACACAAAGAGACCACAAACGGACAATACCATGGAAAATGCGCCAAAAAGCCAAAAATCCAACCAGCCAACTCCTACAAAGGCCAATGGAAAATTGTTTTTCACGCGTTCAAAAAAACGCGTTTGTTTTCACCCGCGCCAGCTCGTATTTTTGCTACAGAATGATTGATTTGAGCTCTGGTTGAACTGAACGATTGATACACATGGATGTTTTGTTTGGACGGCTTCGATGTTTTGTTGGTGAGGTTCGTTTGACCAGAGAGCAGTCAGGATAGTCTATGTAGCATATACAACACTACATGCGAATTATGCATCAGACTGATGTCACGTCACAACAACCGTGCATCGCACAAGCAGAGTTTTCCGTACAACTAGTATATTATATACAACGTCTCGACTTCAATCGTCAGGTTGCCCTGGCTGGATGCCTTAATTTTTTAAGGCCATAGGCCATATAAAGCCACAAGTAAGTCCTGTTAAGCAGCTGACAATCACATAGACCTGCTAGATAAATTAAAATAAACAATCGGGGGCAGTTGCCCACCAGACACAAGACCTGTGTCTGGTCGGAGGATTCTCCCTTTTCTATGGAGGTTGAGTGAATTTTACACCCCGTCCCTCATACCTTAAAAAAACAGTATCATGCATTTTGCTGAAAAAGGTCGGAAACGGTGGGAACCTTATTTTTTATTTATTTTTTGCAATTTGCCTTTCAGTGTCAGGTCGAATACAGATTAAAATATTATAATATAATTATATTATTCTTTTAAAATGTTTGACAATAGTTTCTACACATTAATTATATCATTATATGCGAAGACAATGTTAACAAGTTCACCAACAATATAACCCGTGTGCCAGGCAGCCGTGACGCCATTGTTAGCCGTGCCCTCATATAACATTACGCGCTGCATTCATAACTGAGTGATAGCAGTTTTTAATAAATATAGATGGTTTTTACTTTAATCTAATGCTGTTTGGCTCTTGACTTTGTTAAAATCTAGTTCAATCAAATAGGCGGTGGTAGCGACCGCATGTTACGAGTTCTAGGCCGTAAGTTCGAACCTAGACAGGCACTTTGTGTAAATTATTTCATCACCACTGCTCTCAAAACGAGGACTAAAAACATCGTGAGAAAACCGGCATGTCCATATGCAAAAAAGTGTCCGTCAAATATTTTCTATGATATGCCTTTACCGTCACTATGTTATCCTTCACAATTTTGAGAGCAGTAATGACGTAATAAATTACACGAAGTACCTTAATCTGGGTTCGAACCCACGACCAACGACACGTAAGTCTAGGTGGTTGCAACTAGGCCAAACACTTCTCACTGGTCTATTCTAAACTACGCAACGGATATTGATGTTATTTTACAGAATTTATTCCGATAGTTTCGTGTGTATGATACTTTAAAATCCCAGGTGCGCCGGGTGCGGGCCAGCCCCAACTTTACTGCGGTGTATCGCGAGTAGACTGGACTGTTTGTGAGTGAATCACTGCTGCAAACTCTTTACTTCGGTGGTGAGCTCGTAGCAGGGATTCGCATTGACAATTTCAACAATTATATCGTATCAGAAATAAAGAGATCCGTAAGAGAACCAAGCCGAAGAACTAGCAAACTTATGTGGCAGTGAGCAGGGCACATGGAAGAATAGTTGACAGATGGGGCCCAAAGGTTCTGGAGTGGCAACCGGGTACTGAAAGACGTAGCGTTGAAAAGCCTCCCACAGGGTGGACCGATGACCTGGTAACGTCCACAGGAATCCGCTGGATGAAAGACGCACAGAACCGGTCGAATGGCGGTGCTTGGGGGAGGCCTATGTCTAGCAGTGGACGACTTTCGGCTGAAATTATGATGATGAATAATGATATGGCAGTGTAGGTTAAGTTTACTACATAGGTGTTAAGAAATATTGTGACCAACATATTTGAGTCCTTTGTTACTTGTTCCTTTAAATATAAATACATACATAAAATAATGAGGGGCTTGTGCCTAAGCAATCAGGTTAAGTTAAGCTTGCCGCGGTCGATCCCTGGAAGGGTGACCATATTTACACACCAAAAACATGGACACTCATCCAGAGTCCATTCCGGACCAGCCAGGGATCCAGGGTGCGTTCCTCCGAAAGCAAGTTTAGCCGTTGGTCCCAGCTGTCATTCATAGATCTTTGAGTTTGAGTGTACCAATGAGTATCGTATTACCCAGTAACTGGGTTTTGGAAGTCATGTAGGCAGTCGCTCCGTGTACAATACTGGTATTAATAATCATTTTATCAACCGAAACGAGCCTTCAGCTTCACCGCCTCATAGACTCTCTCATACAATCCCACACATCCCCGATAGTAATGGGAGCACACATGATCTATCGGCTAAACCAACACTATGAAATAGGCAGTTACCCTGTGTCAATATAGGAGCTATTACGAGTTCAATTTTGATCCGCAGATAATAGCATTTTTATAGGGTTCCGTACGCCAACAGAACCGTTTTACCCCCGCTCCGTTGGGCACGCCATGATTGCGCTGGCTTTGAGGAGTGGTTTGAGAGGCGACATGGCGTCCTCACCTTCCGCCTGACGCAGGTCCTCACCGGACACGGTTGTTTCGGGAGGTTCCTGTTTCGGATAGGGCTCCGAGGAAACGCCCGGGTGTTTCCACTGCGAAGATCGCCCTGAGGACACGGTGGAGCACACGGTGGCGGTCTGCCCGGCTTGGGCGGAGCACCACCGTGTCCTCGTGGAGGCGATCAGTGGCGGCGATCTCTCGCGTCCGGCCCTGGTCCAGGCCATGGTACGGAGCGAGAGGGCATGGGGAGCCGTCACCTCCTTCAGCGAAGCAGTAATGCTCGCGAAGAGGGAGGCGGCGCACGTGAGGGAAAGGCAGCATATGCGCCCTCGCGACCCCAGCCGCCGCAGGATACGGAGACGCCCTGGGCGTCGGGAATCCCAGGCCGATTTCCGGCCACCGTAGGCATGGGCTTGCGGACGGCGAGTAATGGGTAGCTCGCTGTCCGGTAAGGACCAAGCCCAAGTCGACGGCGCGTTGTGTTCCACGCGCGCCTCAAAGAGATATCAGCACAGAAAATGATGGGGCCCGCAAGGGACGATGCCTGCCAGGGGTGCGGGTTTGTTCGAAAGAGACACCACAGTCCCTGGCATACGGGCTACTGAAGGAACACGGGTGGGTTTTAGTCAGTAAAAGTCTGACACGCCCTCCTGCTCCACCCAGAGCGGGAGAAGTTATTTGATGATTTCCCACCCAAAAAAAAAAAAACCCCGCTCCGTTGTCCGTCCGTCCATCTGTGACAGAGCTGTATCTTTTGAACAGTAATAGATAGACACTTGTCATTTTCACAGAGTATGTTCTACTAAGGCTGCTACAGAAACAGATAATAAAAATAAAATGTATAGGAGGATCCACTTTAAATTATACGAGAAATGATTTTAATTCTACAAACATGTATGTTTCTACAAACACTTTTACACGTCAATCATATTTTAAAATACGGGAAAAGTTTTTATCGCGAAAAATTTCTGTGGTAGGGGTTTTTTTTGGGTGGGAAATCATCAAATAACTTCTCCCGCTCTGGGTGGAGCAGGAGGGCGTGTCAGACTTTTACTGACTAAAACCCACCCGTGTTCCTTCAGTAGCCTGTATGCCAGGGGCTGTGGTATCTCTGTCGAACAAACCCGCAAGCTCATGCCTACGGTGACCGGAAATCGGTCTGGGATTCCCGATGCCCGGGGCGTCTCCGTATCCTGCGGCGGCTAGGGTCGCGCGGGCGCATAGACTGCCTCTCCCTCACGTGCGCCGCCTCCCTCTTCGTGAGCATCACTGCTTCGCTGAAGGAGCTGACGGCTACCCATGCACTCTCTCTCTGTACCATGGCCTGGACCAGGGCCGGACGCGAGAGATCGCCGCCGCCAATCGCCTCCACGAGGACACGGCGGTGCTCCGCCCAAGCCGGGCAGACCGCCACCGTGTGATAGGGGGTTTAGAATGATATGCTGAATTCATCATTACAGTTTGCGCACTGGATAAAAACTTACCCTGTATAGATGAAGTAGGCGTTTCCAACTTTACTATTCTGAGAAGAAACGCCGAAACAACCTATGATTAAGCAACATGTAGTGTTAAATTGTACGGTAGGACAGAACCCATTGTGTGCAACTCCGATTTGCACTTAACCCCGCTTTTTATATTTTTCATTCTAGGTTTCAATCACAACACCCACTTGTTTTTCTAGAGAAACGTGAGGATATATCGATTCCTAGTTCAGATAAAGTTATTTGAAGTGCGTTGCAAATCCAGTGCGCGAAAAAATTCCGCCGCGGTATGATTACGTCCGTTTGAAGTTCGACTAAAGGGTTATTATTCAAACAGGCACGACGAGACACGTAGAGCAATTTCCATGAAGTTTTCGTAGAAATTGTTCTACGAGTGTCGCGCCTTTAGCGCTAACTCATACAAGTACCTACTCTATGTATTCAAGTTAAAAATTAGTATCGTTTGTATGGACATCACGTTTTTAATCATTTATGATCAGCATTGTATCCTAATTAAAGTGGGCATTGTGTTTTATGACACAAACTTCCGCTCTCAGGAAAATATGTTTTCCTAGTTTGAATGAGATTTTTCAATATTCGTATATTCGAAATCTTGAAGCCCGTTCATTACAAAGGGACTAAGGATAATTTTGAACAAATAGCATATTCCCTTTGGTTTTCAAAAAACGAAGAGTCCAAATCTCCCTATGAGGCAATCCTCTAGTTGACAATTTACTGAGATTTGATGAGAGACTCGGAGAGTAGTCTATTACGGGTTTTAGATAGTAAGTTCGAACCCAGTCAGGCGCTTTACTTTGTGCGAATTATTAAATTTAATTAATTAATAAACTAATTATTTAATCACAACTACTCTCAAAGCTGTGAAGGAAAAACATCGTGACGAAACCAATTTATCCTGGAACCAAAAATTCGAATCAGAATCAGAATCAGAATTATTTATTTGTGAAACATAGGTGAAGAACATAGGTATATACATTAATCATACATGTCAAGGTCTTAAATAGATAAGTGTTGCACTATGCTTTGTCATTGTTGACATACAAGAACAAGAAGACCCGCATGATATATTCTGGCCCACTGCTCTCACAGAGAGGAGGCTGGTGTCCCAGCAGTGGGAACATTATAGGCTGATTATGCAGACTTAGTGACACGTAAATATTTTGGAAGCTTTTGCAAGAATAGCAGTGTGGCACTAGAAGACTGGTACTTTCAAGGAGCTCAAGTTTTACTATATGCAACTTACTAATTCCATGGTTGTTAGAAAATTTACCATTGACCACCCCCTTGTATCTTTTTTTTTTTTTTCATATAAACCTGCATGGACACTTATGAAACGTCAGAAGCTAGGTGCACGGTTCGAAAATGTTGTTTCCTATGGAGAAGAGCCGGCAAGAAACTCCACGGTTACTCTTTTAAAAATGATTGGCTTTAACAATGTTTTCAGAGATAAAATGTATGGGAGAACAGTATCCGAACCCACAAAGCATTAAATTTTGAAAAAAAAAGCAGAAAATAATTACATACTTGTAGCATAAACTAGATACTTAAACTAACATAGTAACAAATATTCATCATACGGAACCCTCACCCCACGTATTCAATTATTTTTTATTTTTTTAAGACCATCAGTTATACTTGTTTTGGCTGCGTTTTAATTATTAATAATACACTTTATACACATCGTTGATCCTTCGAGCTGTTTACAACCACGGTGGAATTTGTATTCGTAAATAACACGATATTGAAAAAAAAAAAACATGTTTCGAACAAACCGATGTGAAATAAAAATCAAATGAATCACTAATAAATAATAGATAAAAATCTGAAAAAACACGCTTTAAAAAGCAAACTAAAAAGGCAGAAAATAATTTCAAAAAATCGTGGGTTGCTTTTTGAGGTATTTTTATAATTAATTAATATCAAGCACCCCACACTCTTTTCAAATTATTTTCTGCGTGTTTTTTATATTTTTAATCTATTATTTATTTTCTATTTTTTAGTTCTGCTAATTATAAAAGCGTGTTTTTTTTATTATTGAATTGTCATCGGTCCTCGATAAGTCTACAAAATTTAAATGAAATCTGACCGTTTGAAGTGAGTCAAAATCAAACCCAAAGGAGTCGGTTACAAAGAAACAAACAGGTGAAGCTAATAAAAACGTATTAAAAATGAAACGCAGAAACACAAGCCTAATTGTTAATCTATATAAATAAAAAGTAAAGTCCTGACTGACTCATTAACGCCTAGCCCAAACCTTTGGATCTAGAAAGCTGAAATTTTGCACAGAGGTTTTTTTTTTATAATGTAGTCAAGGAATAAGGCAGGATTTTTTGAAATTCAACCCCTAAGGGAGTTAAATAGGGGTGAAAGTTCCGCGCGGACGAAGCCGCTGGCAAAAGCTAGTTTAAAAATAAATTTGAATTTGGAATTCCTAAGTAACGCCGATAGATATTTGTGGGCCAGTTCGACAAAACGCAAATTTCGTAAGGACCTAATCTAAAACAGATTAAATAAATATGCTATCACTTACATCACTTGTAGGCCGAGGAATGCTAATCTCCGTAAAGTTTTGCTCAGTTTCAGTAACTCCAATGTTATCGTCAACCGTAGGCGATATTGTAGTAGGAATGTACAGATTTTCTTCATTGGTTGTATCTTTATATATATCCACATAATCTAGGATAGGATAGTCAGTAGAATTGTCCTCATTTAAATCGTAGTACGAAGTGTCGAATTCTTCAATCCTAAAAAGTTCGTTATCTTTCTCACTTCCAAGTTTTGCTATGAGTCTATCAATTTTTTCGGTTTTATTTTTAGTCTGTTCTATTTGTTTTAGTTTATGAGTTTCTGTAGTTTCAGTGATTGTAGCTGCTGTAGTTTTTGGATTTTCTGAATTAACGGTAGTTTTATTTTCATCATGTTTATCGTCGTTATCTTGTTTTTTATCGTTAGGTTCTTCAGTCAAATCGACGTCAATTTTAGCGTTCCCTTTCTCAAAGTCCACATTAAAATCGAAGCTTTTAACAAATATTTTAGTTTTATTGCTGACATGTTGCAAAACAAAATTGGTATCATTTAATCGGCTTTCAAACCAACTTGTTAAATATAGTAGAATTTGATTTAAATCTTCGATTGCTACATTTTTAATAAGTTTGAACCTAGGCACTTCTAATTTAATATCAATATTTTCTAGAACCGTTGTGGCATTAAGGAAATCGCCTACAATTTCAGAAGCACATTTTGAATTATCACATTCACTATTAACACTTCTAAAGAACACCGCACATACAAATATTGGTATTATATTTTTCATATTTACCAAATATACGTGAACACACTACATGAGTTGTTTTACAAATGCATACTATGAATTGTTTTGCAGTACGTAACAATATTCTTAATACATTCTTTATGAACTTTAGGTTCTTTAGTTTAAGGTATATATTCGATCGTTAATTCGTCGTTGTTTTGTTCGATCGTTTGTTTTGTTTTGGGAAAGATGTCTTCACCTTGAAGTTTCGTGCCTTCGTTGACTTTGATGGACGATCACAATAATTAGTGAGGATTGTGTGGTGTTATTGATAGGTGGAGCGGAAAGCGGGTCATAATGATACGCCAAACTGACCTCCTTTGTGTAAATAATCAATTTTAAGCACACTGGCTTGTTTGCTGTTATTGTATTGAATGGTCGATTCATAGAACATTGAAGCTATAGTATTTGGATATAAGTATATCGGATGGCAGGGATACTGACGAGCAAACTGTAACTGTGAATTCAGCACATAATTCTAAAACTCTTAACGTAGACATTTTTCGTCGGTTTTCAAAAACAAAATCTGATGTTTCATAACAAATTAAAAATGCAATACTAGATTAGCAATACTAAACAGCATTGTTTTTTTATTGACTGATGAAAAATTGCAACGCAGGGTGTGTTTTTTTTTTTTTGAAGATGGGAAATCATCAAATAACTTCTCCCGCTCTGAGTGGAGCAGGCATGGCAAGTGTGCATGTCAGACTTTTACAGACTAAAACCCACCCGTGTTCCCTCAGTTGCCTGGCAAGTACTGTATCCATATTTAACTAGTTATACGTCGATGTCCCGCCGATGGGACAGCATTTCTTATTTTTCTTAAAAATAAGATCAGTTTCGTTAAAAATCAGTCAGTAATTTGTCTCACCGCAGTGAAATTATATATTTTTCGCTTACATTATGTCAATATTAAGATATTTTAAAGCCTGGTTTCGTGACGACACTTTTCCTCTTCACCTAATGTAATTTGTTCCACTGTGATGAAAAATAACACTACTTACCGCCTTGAGTTTAACCCTTAATAGATTTTCAATTCAGAACTTAAATTTTAAAAAAAATCACTTCCACAAAAATCCTCCCACATAAACGATAACCAAGCAAAAAAACAACCCACACACATCTAATATAAATCTCTCACAAAGATGAGGCTTCACCGAGGCTGTGGCCTTAAAGATCACAGCTTTTGACAGACTGATCACGATCACGAACTGTAAGATTTTAATTGTCCACCAATTACTTTGTCGTACTGCTAAGAGGCTCAATGAGGCCATTATTGCGTATTTATGGTGGAAGAACTTTTTGTGTAATACCATTAAGGGCTTGGTTTTTAATAGGGCCTATTATAAGTACTTGTGGTGGGACGGACATCTCCATATCGCAGACTAAACAAACGTTTATTACACCTGGACAGGAACAGGCCTGCGCCTGGTGACGGGGACCATCACGGGACACACACAATAGGCATAACCTACAGTCTATGGAGGGCTTGCATGGAGGCTGATGAAACCATTGCGCATGTTCTCTTAGAATGTACAGGCGTCACCAAGATTAGGACAGAAAGCCTCGGGATATCCAGATATTACACAGATTTTCTTAACAGAAAAGGATATTTAATCAACTCCCTGGAGGGAGGTGGGTTGGTTGGAATACCCACCGAAGGCCTCAATTAAGCGACGCGCGATTTGTCCGTGGAGGCTGACCATTTATACATATCAAGATCCCTCCGTGCCACGAAAAGCAGGTACAGCCGTTGGTCCCGGCCGGCTGTCATTCGTAAATGATAGTTAAATGATATTATTTTTGTTAGTATGTTTGTACAAATACTTTTACAAGATAATCCATACACTAAAAACTAGATGAGGTCGGCGTTTTCTGACTACAATGAAAAGAAACGCCGAAACAAACTCAGAGGTCCTACTTTCTTTGAAAGTCCAAACATAATCTTGGTCAGATCATGTTTGACATCATCTTTGACAGTCGTTACAGGTTGTCAAAAGCCAAAAAAATTAACAGACAGTCCAAGAGGTATCGTATTGTATAGTAAATGTATTGTGGAGGTCAGAGACAGTCGCTCTATGTAAAGTACTGGTATTCAGCTACATCCGGTAAGACTGAAAGAAGGCAGATGATGGCATATATATATTCCTTATCGATTTCGATAAGGGCCCTTTGCAGTAATATTTCCTGGCGTGAACCCTTACATGACTCGCCAGACCGAATTTAATTTTAAATACCCGGTCACATATTACACCACTCTACGTAGTGTAACTCGTGTAGTTATTATTTATAATGTTGACAGAATATTACCAGATAAACATAATGTGTCAACTGTTTGTTATTCATCATAGCTTGCCTCTGTTACTCCACATTCTTAAATGTTATGTGTCATCCCTATTATCGTTACAGCTACCGCTGAATGTGACGAATATTGAAGACAAATTGTGATTGCAAATTCCATTGCCATCACCCTTTTACAGAGAACAGGGACGACAACGCACAACGTGTTACCTTGTATTTAGTACATACTTACATGATTCTGAACACCCCTGCATTGACAGTCTTCGTCGGTTATAAAAAAATTAAGTTCTATACGTTTTGACCGCGTAGGATCGACTGTTCTATGAAACCACAGATTTTATTTTGTGTCCGTAGAAAAAGTTCTCAATTGTTATTGTGCAAACTCATACTCAAACTCAAAGCATTTATTTCAGGCTCTTTCAAATTCTCATGAGGTCGGTCACTCTCAAAGATAAAGGTAGATGCCCATTCTAAAGCGTAAGATGTTCCTATACATAAGAACGGCCAAGAAGAAGGGTGCTTCCAGACTTGGTATTGCATTATTACAATGCAATGGGCACCCTTTATAAATACTTATTAAGACATCATCATCATTTCAGCCGGAGATGTCCACTGCTGGACAAAGGCCTCCCCCAATTTGGGGGGAGGGGCTTGCCATAATCGCCACGATTGGCAGGCGGGTTGGCGATCGCAGTATGTTGGTAAAATGCATAGAAAACGCTGCTGCCCATTCTCTAGTAAGTCCCTTAGTTTCCCTCGCCTCCTACGGCACCCACGGGAAGAGATGCGAAGGTGCTATTCTTTACTAAGTAGTGATTATTAATTTCGAGGGCCTTGTGGCTAATTAATAACAGCCGCCCGTGTCGATCGATCAGGTTAAGCTACGCTTGACGCGGTTGGTCCGTGGATGGGTGACCATCTTTACCTACCAAGACCTCTCCGTGCCTCGGAAAGCACGTTAAGCCGTTGGTCCCGGCTGTCTTTTGTGGATCTTTGACAGTCGTTACGGGTCGTCAGAAGCCCGAAAGTCTGACAACCAGTCTTACCAAGGGGTATCGTATTACCCAGTAACTGGGTTGTGATAGGCAGTCGCTCCATGTATAATACTGCTATTCAGTTGCATCCGGTAAGACTGGAAACCAACCCCAACATATTTGGGCAAAGGCTAGGCAGATGATAATTATTAATTTCATAGAAAATGTAGATTACAGAAAATAACATGCCTTTAATAGGGTACACCCACATTTCGCCAGTTGAGATAGATTAATTAGATTTATATCCACATAATACTTCGCAAATGACAATCGAGATCCCAAACACGAAACCATTATTACAAAAGATTTTTCTATGATGAAGCAAACTTAATAAAATTGTACCAAGTCATGAGAATTTGGCCAGTTTCATAACAATGCAGTCAATGTTCATAGTTGTGTCATTTGATGGTAGATAAGACGTAATGGATGACGGAACATGCAGTAATTACTCATTAAGACCTGTTATTCTCAATTTTTATTGGTGTTATAAGAATTAACTTGCTTATTAGTGCACAGAAAGTTACACGATTGAATAGAATAAGAAATCCTATCCAACTTATATTATAAATGTGAAAGTTTGTATGTTCCGATGTTTGTTACGCAATCTCGCTAAACTACTGAACGGATATGGATGAAATCCCGGTAGTACGATCCCGTGGGAGAATTTTCGACGCGGGCGAAGCCGTTGGCAAAAGCTAGTAAGCATATAAAAGGAAGTCTGAAAGTGGTACCGGTAACTGAAAATCTGTGTGGAAATCGATTGTTATGGTATGGGTATGTGATACGGAGGAATGAGGAAAATGTCGTAAGGAATGAGAAAAAAATTAAACCGCCGAAAAACTGAAAAGCAAAAAATAATAAATAAACCTTTTTTGTTTATCCTTAATAAAGAAGTTCGGAAGGCGGTGACTTTTGATATGTATTTTAATTTCATGTCACCGCCTTCCTTATTATTTTTTGCTTTTCAGTTTTTCGGCGGTTAAATTTTTTGTTAAAACGTTTTTGTATGACATAGTTGATATTTTTTTATGTACCACACCCCTTTCTAATACGGAGCAGTATTGACCCAGTGAGAGCAGTTACAAGTTGTAGGTCGTGGCTTCGAACTCAGGCAGGCGATTTACTTCACGTAATTTCATCACCACTGCTCCCAAATCGGTGAACGAAAACATCGTGAGGAAATCGGCATGTCCTAGAACCAAAATTAGACATGTGATATCTACCAACCCGCACTGGTGTATTAGAGCCCACTCCCTCTTACAGAGAGGAGGCCTGTGTCCCAGCAGTGGGAACAGTATAGTCTGATTATGCTTATGCTTTTTGATACACGCTGTATATTTATGAGTGATGGGCTATACAGTATTTTGCGTGCAGAATAACCGTTTTTCTAAAAAAAATAAAAAAACAAAGATATTTGTTGTGAGATAAACTTGTTTCATTTATTCGAAGTCGGCATCAATAACATACATAATGTTTTGAGTGGTTCACGTTTTACAAAGTGTTTTTTTTTTTTGAATTTTACAACAGATATGCTGGGCTAAGTAAATTATAATAAATAGCCTACACTTGATATTTTAAATCTCACATTTTAAAAGAAAGGCATTTTGGCATACATGAGGTTTGTTAGTTTGTTTCGCAAAAGAATTCCCTTCGCCGTAATATTAGTAGCATGGAAATTCAAATTTTCTTTCGTTTTTTTGCAATTTATGGATCAGTGTCAAGCTGTATGACTAAAAATTAAATTTCTCGGTCTTTCTTGGCGCTTTCTCCTACACTCTGGTTATCAAGGGAGTTCTTTAGTGAAACAGCCTATACAAACATAGCTATGGACAAAATGACAGGTAATGTTCAATTGTATTAACGGACGATGGGCAAGCGACTACGTATGGAATTCGTCCTCATTTTTTTTTTTTTTTTTTGATCCAACTGTCTTCATTTTTATTCCTTCGTTAAGGGGCTACATACTAACAATCCGTTCGTTTCATGTCTCAAATATTTCTCAAATGTTTCCTGAAAAAAGTCATTTTTCGAAAAGTCACGATGAACGGGTTGTAGGTGCACAATCTCTACTTAGACCAACGGGGTAAACAAGCGTGAATATGGTATTAAATTGAAAACAAAATATGATATGATGTACCTTAAATAAAAACAATTACGATTTTCACTTACTATTTAATTTAATCATCAAATACATTTTGTACTTACTAGATTTGTAACGTTATATTTTCTTATTTTCCCTGAAAACTCCATTCTTTTAACGGTCATCGCCGTAGTTAAGAATGATCAGTAAGTTAAGACCTTTTAAAAGTGATATGTCTCAAGTCTGTTGACAAAGAAGAACACCCAAGCTCCATATAAAATTACCCCAGGTCCGGCGCAAAAGAAACCTTTTTTACATTTTATGTGCAACATTTTTTGCTGGGTGTGATTGCCGCCAGAAGTGGCAAACTTGGAAAAATATTCATCTTATTATTTTCAGGCAAGTATTTAAAGATACAATATTTTAATAAAAAATTACTGAAAATATTTAAAGATTATTGTAAAACATACATCTCTTTTGGGTGTTCACCTTTTCAGTTTTGGGGACGCTAAAGCCCATCGTCGAGCTAAGCCAATGTCGACTATTCTGCCAATGTTAAAGCGAACTGGCAAAGCAAGTGTACAGAATAAAAATAAGAAGAAAAAAGAAAAACCCTTTGATATAACCATTCGATGATCCAGATAAGATGAATGAGCTTCTGGGGTTAGTATTGGACTGAAACAAACAAAAAACAAACAATTATTTGTTGAACTTAGATTTTCCAGCGCGGTTTATGCAGAATTGAAATTGAATGTACATAAATAACCACGTAGGTTGACCTAATTAATGAATTGATCTTGTGGCTAAGTAACACCAAACGGGTCGAGGTTAAAGTACGCCTACCGCGGTTGATCCGTGACTGGGTAACCATCTATACATACCAAGTCCCCTTTGTTCCTCGAAAAGCACGTTAAGCCATTCGACCCGGCTGTCATTCGTGGATCCAGGAGAGTCGTAACGATGCGTCGGAAGCCCGAAAATCTGACAACCAGTCTCACTAAGAGGTATCGTATTACCCAATAACTGGGTCGTAAAGGCCCGGTAGGCAGTCGCTCCATATAACGACTTGTATTCAACTGCATTTGGTTGGACTGGAAGCCGACCTCAACGTAGTTGGGAAAAGGCTAGGTAGATGACTTTAACTTACTTTGAACATGGACAACACTTCTACGTCTCAATCATATTTTAAAAACTAGACGAGGTCGGCGTTTCCTATCTGACTACTCTGAGAAGAAAGGCCGAAACAAACTCAGAGGTCACAGTCTCTTTTAAAGTCCAGACATAATCTTGGTCAGATCATGGTGAGACTATGTAGATCGTGTCTGAACACAGATTGAGTGGACCTGTCCAGACAATGCACACATTGATCAGTAATCATGCAGCTCAACTCGGAACGTAAGGAGCTTTAACACCAATTTTGAACAGTTCTTCATCATTTTTACTTAAACTCACACGCTGACTTACCACTTATTAATTTTCTAAGAAAATCGTATACTTACTTTTACAATGTTTGTAAATAATGTGTACACCATGTATCTATCATATAATTAATTTATTTGTCATTGCTTCATTTTAATCCTTTTTACTTTTTGTGGTATGGTAATTTTTTTCTGGATGCATCGTTTTCACGCATAGTTATACTATAAAGAATGTATGTAAAATATGCAACGGCGGAGCTTCTAGCCCATTCGTCTCCATACGAAACTACATTTTGGAAGGTGCGACTAGAATCAGTTGTAAATGTTGACGTTCAAAAGCGACTAATTGAAATAAATGCTTTGACTTTTGTTTAAGCAACAAGTACCTTGTTTTAGTAACCTTATTTGCAAAATGTAAATTTTATTGTGTAGGAAATGTAAGACCATATCCAACCAAGCCATAATCAATAAATGAGTCAGCCAGTGCGTAATATGAGGCACCTCTAATATTAGCTTCCCTTAGTGACTTTGACTGCCGTGCGACGTGTATCAACTTCGATTCCTGCACGGAACTAACATGTTGTGTGACCTTTAATACAGATAGATGTCCTAGGGCTGGCTGTTTGTGCTTATAAACGAGTGTTCTATTAGTAAAATCGTTAAACAGTTGAAAAAGATCGGTGTGTTTTCTGACTGCCAGCAAAACGGCTCGATAATGTATGTAGACTCAATTAGTATGTGCCTCTTAATTAAAGTACGTCGTAAATTATCCCACGGGAACGTAGTACAGGGATAAAACGTACCCTATGTGTTAATCCAGGTTATAAACTATATATGTGCCAAACTTCATCCAAATCCGTTCAGCCGTTTTTGCGTGATTGAGTAACAAACATCCAAACATAAAAACTAGTAGGATAGGATTATACGTATAGTAGTCCTAGAATTGTTAAATCCGACCGACATAGTTAAGCCCAAATTTCAAAAATTCATACAATCCCATTGAAAAAGCACATTCACTTTTTTCTAAATTATTATTTTTCCGGGAACCTTTTTTTAATTTCTCTTTCCTTAAAAACATAATTCGGAATATTATGAACGTTCTAAAACTAAAAATGCTGGCCAGCACTTTTCAAGTGATGCACTTACCAACGAATAAACGATTTATATTTAAATAGAAAAAAACTCACCATCATCTGCAGTTTCCATGGTTTCCCAGTTACCATTTCAACGTCTTCCGATCCTCTAGTACTGAGCTTGCTCACATCAACTGAATCCCTCATCAAACTTTCATCTTGTTCATCGTCAACCAGCTCGTTTTCGTTCGCTTTTGTCGTTAGGACCACTGGTTCTTCAGTAACCTCATTAACCTTCGAATTGGGATCGTCACCAACCAAATAACCTTCTTTTGTAGTACTATGTTCAGGTGTGTACTCTTCTGTGACCATGTCGATAGTTTTGATTACATCCAGTTCTCTTGTATTAGGTTCTTTGCCAACATGTCTTTTTGATTTACTTTTTGGAGGTTGCACTGTGTAATATTTTTTTGTCACAGCAGGTTCCTCACTGACCGTAGTTTTTGGTAGCTCGTCTTCTATCATTATTTCAGCAACTAAATTCTTAGGTATATCACCATCTTCTTGTATTTCTTTGGGTGGAGTATTATCTCCAGCTATATTTTTTTGTTCACTTGTTACTTTTTTTGTCGGTTCGTCAAGAAAAATGTAGTCAACAAATATGGGTCTATTAGGTAATTCGATATAGTCTTTCAATTGTTCGACAGCAATATTTCTTTTCACTTTATTCTTGAAATCGATCTCGTCCTTCATAAATTCGTCGATATCAAGACCGTCGTTCGTTGATAGATCTACATAATCTAAATCTGTAGTGCTATAAGTTTCTGTTGTAAAATCTACATCTATGACAGTTAGATCTAATTCTGATATAGTAGGTATCCTTTTGATCGTTATGTTTGCGTTTATATAATTGTACACATCCGGCCAGTATCTTGTACTATACAGGAATGATGATATCATGAACATTATTACGAATAACATCATTAGAATTAGCGTTTTTATGATTAACTTTATCGTTGACTGTGATATCTTCATCTTAAAGAATTAAGTATTCTAGTACTTCAAAATAACAACACAATTCCACAGGATAACCACTCAGTTTAAATTTTAAAACCACTTTGTCAATTCTGTCACTCACTTCATAGAAAAACCGTCCAAATTGAAAAGCAGCCACTTAAAACATTTAATAATTCACGCAAAGACCACCACAAGTGATTCTGAACCGAACTTCAAATCCCAACTAGCTCTAAACATATCAATGTATAATATTAACATGGGATTTGTATAGGATCATTATAGATCACATATAAGGCAGGTTAAACGCAGAATGAAACAATAGCCTATATAGTTGCCTTGTAGGTCGGGAAAACACTGATGATGTTACGACCTTTAGTGTTAAGATCATCATTATGATTACCTGTACTTCTGAGTCATTTTAAATATGTCAGCTGTCATTTGTTTTATTTACATTCTACGATGGTATCTCATCAAATAAATATCTTAATATCTAAAATATCATTCGAAGTAGCAAAAGATTACATATCAAGTATTCTAACTTTTATCTGTGAAGTCCGGCTAATGAGACACAATTGATTTTCTATTGTAACGTGCCATATATGGTGCGCGCCGGTGGTTATCCTTGGCTATTTAAATCATCCGAGTTTTTGATAATATCAGAAGGCCAATTCTCGTAATTAAAAACGTTCGCAGTGTCATCTCAGCGACAATCGAATTTCAAAAATTTGACAAAAATGTATAGGATTTTTTGACAGATTGACACTGAGATCAGACTGTGAACGTTCTTAAAATTACCAGAATTGCCCCTCAGATATATTAATGGGTAGTATAGACGTGCATTTATAAGGTATACATAATAAAGAGTAGGTGTACTATTGTATTCTGTTCTACAGTCAGCCTCAAAACGATGTACCTACACAATGATAATAATTCATATGAATGTCTACTTGTCTTTGTTCAATAATATTGTATCAAAATGTAAAATGAGGAAAGTGTCGTGAAGAAAGTTTTGAGTATGAATGTAAAATGAAAAACAATGGCCGAACCCTGTGAATTGTACTAAATTGTAGCTACAAAATTTAATATTTCTGTGTGTTGCCGGACGTAAAAGAATACCACCATCTCATTTCTTCCCGTGGGTGTCGTAGAAGGCGACTAAGGGACTTACTAAAGAATGGGCAGCAGCGTTCTCTATGCATTTTACCACCATACTGCGATCGCCAACCCGCGTGCTAAGCGTGGCGACTGAAGCAAAACCCCCCTTTTGGGGGAGGCTTATGTCTAGCTGTGGATGTAGTTCGGCTGAAATGATTGTAGCTACATAATATTAATACTGATACATTATGGCAATTAATGTTAGCTTGCAGCTGCTCCATGCTCGTCACTAACGCCTGTTAATGTTAACATAACAGTTCTAGATAAAGTAGTATTGTCTTTAAAACTTTAACAAGCGCTTAAATAAAATATAACAACATCACGCCTGTATATCCCAAACGACTCTAGGAGCATATTTGCCTAGCTCAGGCAGAGGTACGCACGGCTACACATCAAGTTGTAAATATCCAGTTTACGCTGATCTCGCACTGTACGGAAATACTATACAATGCGAGATCAGCTTATACTGGAAATGTATAGCATGATGTGTAGCCGTGTGTACACCTACAGCGAATGCGCTTTTTGCCAGTTATGTTGAAGGGGCGAGCCTATTGCCATCAACTGTACACGATTCCAAACTCAGGGCTGTTACTGATAAATCCCAAATGTAAAAGCCCAATAACTCTTTGCCTTACCCGTGAATCGAACCCAGAACGTCATGGTCAGCAGTAGCGCTTGCAACCTTGAGACCAATAAGAATTAAACCACCACACAACGAAAATTAAACAAACTTCATCTAAATGTCATAGGATTAGCAAGCTAAAGTGGCAATGGGTCAGCCGCAATAGTCGTAGAACCCATGACCATTCTGCGGGTTGTTCTAAAGAGATACCGTGGCCCATGGCACACAGGCAACTGAAGGAACACGGGTGGGTTTTAGTTCGTAGAAGTCTGACACTACCATGAACTATGACCGTTGGGGTAGACGTAAGGTAGGACACCCTCAGGCTATGTGGAGTGACAATCTTCGCAGAGTAACTGGTAGCAACTGAATGATAGTTGCTGAAAATCGAGCTGAATGGCGTGCAATTGGAGAAGCCTATGTCCAGCAGTAGACGGCTGTAACTATGATCAAAAGTCACCGCAATTCGGTGCAGGTATAGTGGCACCATATATTAACACATCATCATCATCTGCCTAGCCTTTTCCCAACTTTGTTGGGGTCGGCTTCCAGTCTAACCGGATGCCGATGAATACCAATAGTTTACATGGAGCGACTGCCTATCTGACCTCCACAACCCAGTTACTGGGTAATACGATACCCTTTGGTAAGACTGGTTGCCAGACTTTCGGGCTTCTGACGACCCGTAACGACGTGTCAAAGATCCACAAATGACAACCGGGACCAACGGCTTAACGTGCTTTCCGAGGCACGGAGGGGTTTTGGTATGTACCCGTGCAGCTATTGTTATTTAGCCACAAGCCCATGTATTAACACATACACTCATAAATCACCACACTTGAGAGCACCTCTCTAGTCTCCACTCTAGAATTCGTATCCTGAACCCCAAGATTTAGACTGTCTAGTTTGGGGTTCACTGACAAATAACATTATGTAACTAGCTGTAAGTAATATTTAAGCTACTCAATATGTCGTCACAACTTGATGTTAACCTATGTATGCTTACTATATTACCCGCAGGCCTAGACCAAACACATTATCTTTAGCGTTCACGCCAAACGCTACGCCAAAATGTATGAGAATGACATTACCTGCGGAAAGAACACGACGACGTAACGTTTCCGCAGGTAATGTCATTCCCATACATTTTGGCGTAGCGTTTTGCGTGAACGCTAACAGAAATGTATTTTGTCTCTAGGCCCTGGACAATAAATATTTTCTATTTTCTGTGTACTCGATGCCGACGTGCTCGTTATATGTCATTAACGCCTGATAAAGTTTACAGAGCAGTACAAGATAAAGTAGTATTGTCTTTAAAACTTTTGCTGGCGATTTTAAATTAAATATACCATTACCGAACACCTGTTTTTCCAATAAGGTTATACAGTTATGTTGATGTCTCATGTAACAGAGGGCGAGCTTATTGCCATCAACCGGGCACAGAACCAAACTCCGGGCTGCTATATTTGCACACCTCATATTATGGTTATAATACAGTGTACCCTATGAACCTTTACAACATCCTCTGAACCTGTAATATGCAAATAAATGATTTGATTTGATTTGATTTGAACCTCCTTATGGAAAACCCAATAACACTTTGAGGAAACCTCCTGGGTTCGTGAGAAGCCCAGCAGTGGATTTCGATAGCCTGAGTAGATTGATTGGTTAATGGCTATAGGCTCACCCTTATAAGAGACTTAAACACCACTGGCACACGTCTTCTTTTACACTTATAATATCATTGGTCTTCCTAATCCTTGGAGAAAAACTTTTTTCAAAAAAATATCAACCGACTTCCAAAAAAACTTTGGACGTGTAGGTATTTTTAATTCTTTGTCACCGCCTTCCGAAATTAAAGTTATTTTGCACTTTGTAGTGTTTTTTTGGAAGTCGGTTGATATTTTTTTTGAAAAAAGTTTTTATTTTTCACTTTTTAGTTACCTACGCCACACCAATTCGAAATTTCATCATCCTCAGGGTCAAAACAATGCATATTTATGCGATAGCCGCATTCGCGGTTGATTTGCTGTAAAGTTTTGAAGAGTTCCGTTGTCTGTCTCCAAAACGCATCATCAGATCTATATGAAATTTATATGGGACCATTTCGGAACAAACCCCTTTCGAACAAAAAAATAATTTTGCAAATCCGTCTATATACGACGGAGTTATGCCCGAACATACATAAAAAAAAACCTCCTTCTTTTTGAAGTCGGTTAAAAATAGGTGTGACGTAATTATTATGAATTAAATAAAACCTTTTTTCAAAAAAATAACAACCTGCTTCCAAAACACCACTACAAAGTGCAAAATAACTTTAATTTCGGAAGTCGGTGACTTTGGATGTGTATTTTAATTCTTTGTCACCGCCTTCCGAAATTAAAGTTATTTTGTCGGGACAATGGCTTCAGGCTAGCGCCTGAAGCCGTTACCTAACATAGGTACTATGCTGGGTGACTCTACCTTCCGGCTCGCTACAAGTCTGCGTCTGGGTGCACCTTGCGTGGCTCTTCTTGATGTGAATAATAGTTTTTAACGAAATATATATACATGGTTTAAAAGCAGACTTCGAATAAAACATCTCAAAAACAGTATAAAAACGTTTAATAGGTACACCTTAGAACTAAATAACAACAATATTTACAACACAAGCACACACAAACAACCAAAAAACAACATAACAACAGTTCAACAACAATTAAAATAAGGCGGTAGGGTTAAAATATAACAGTCGTACATTTTATAGGTCACATTTGTAAAAGTTTTGGCTTGGAAAATATGGATTTGCCATAAAGAGTTCTGGCCTTTCTATTGGTGTACGGGAGTTGCTAGCTATCGATAAGGAAAAAAAATAAGTCACCCTTTAAAAATGTGGGAAAGTAACTAAGCAATACAAAGTACTACATCTCAATGGTGTAACAATGATTAGAAAATCAAAATCAAACGGACGAACTGAACAGTTCGTTTCCAAATTCAAAACTTGTATGCATAAGACCAATCGTGCAAGGCTTGAAAATAATCATAGAATTATTATTACTTAGACACAAAAGAAAGCCGAAATTATGTCCAATAAAATTACTTGCATTTAGCAACGTATAAGGCCTGATCTTTTAGCAACTCCAAGACTTCAACTCAAGTTTTCTCAGTTTTAATTTTAATCTAGTGATGTCCTCCCTTCTTAGTATGAATAATAGTTTCGTAAACTGGTACTTTAAAAGGTACAGGTTTCTCAACCGGTACCAAAATATGCTTAATAACTTCGAAAGGTACCTCCTTGATTTTGGGAATATGCACAATCCTCTCTACAGGGTAAGGTACCGACTTTTCTACAGGAACTGTCACTTCCTTAATAATAGGGATGACGACAGCTTTCGGTACTGGCACCTGAATCGGGATTGGGTGCGGTACTGGGATGATAATGGGTTGATTGACTTTGAATTCTACGTTCTTGGGAAGAGGGACGATTATTTCCTTGTAGTGTTTGATAGGTTCTGGGTTCTCTTCTTCGACGTGTTGATGGACGGGATAGACGTGGGATTTTAGGTCATGGCCGCCGTAGTCGCCGCCGTAGTCTCCGCCAGAGCTGCCTCCGCCGAAGTCGTGGGAACCGCCGCCATGGCCGCCGAAGTCGTAAGAAGAACCACCGGAAAAGTCACTGGCTTGGAACTGTAGAAAAAATAGAGAGAAGGTTTAGTATGTTTCGATGTACATACAGCTCAATATAACGGAACACAGAATGATGTAAGCACAATGTTTAGTTATTAACCCTTTATGAACTAATAATGTGCACCACAGAAAGGATTTTGCAAATAAATCTCCTAATTACCCAATTCATAGTGAACTAATCTGAATTGGGCCTTTATGGCATTTGCATGGGGTTTTTTGGGAACAATTGAGAGAGTGATGACCGGAATTCTGTTCGTGGACCATGGAGAGGAAGAGGTGTCTAGTTTGGACAGACGGTAACGAAAGTGTTAAAACAAGCCTCAATAAAGGTTCTAAAATCGTAAGACCATTTCGTCAAAGCGAAAGCGTATTTTTTTTTTTGTGTGTTTGTTCATAGTAGTTCACAATAATGAGGACAATGACCCCGAATTGTCATGGTATCCCGCGAAAAACATTTTCTTTACGTTTTTGCAAGTTTCTGGTCAGAGTCAGTCTGTACGTTTTTATTTATTATTCTTCATATAATTCCATTGAATGTCTATTTCATGAAGTAGTCATTCAATCCGGCGGATTCCTGATGGCCGGTTTATTTGGTTGGGAAACCCTATTTGTTTCTCGCAACTCAATCTCAAAAACCATGTTCTATTCAACATCAAATGACACACGTAAATACAGACTTCAGCTAAAACTGCTCACTTTTAGCTAACAGCAAAATTCTCCGGAATCGGTTACCCGACAATATAATAACAGGACAACGTTGAAAAAGTCCGAATAAAAAAAACGCAAGCGTTTCCGGCGCAACGACATGCCCGCTATTTAGTCTGTGGTTCCTTTTATCTTTTTTTTTTTCACAGTCTGTGGTCCGTATTACTTTTTACGTTGACGTTTTTATTTTCGTTCGGTAACGGTTATCCAATCGGTTCGTTACGTCGGGAAATCAAGTTATTAGAGCGGAACTTTTAGTATGGTTAAGTGTTAGATAATCGCTGTTACAATTGATTGTCAATTTCTTTTATAATTTCGAGAGGTGCAGTCGATAATTAGGCGTATACTGGCCTACTTAGCTAGATGCTTTTTTTAAATGCTCCACTAGTGAAAGATTTTATAATAGATAAGAGTACGACAATAATCATGCATTCATTGGATGTTTTAGGATTTTTGACTACATCAAATATGAATGTAAAATACTAAATAAGTTATTATTATGGTGGAAATGGAGGGGTGCGTGGCTAAGCAATAACGGCCGCACCGGCTGATCGATCAGGTTAAGCTACGCTTATCGCGGTTGATCCCTGGATGGGTGACCATCTTTACATACCAAGCACGTTAAGCCGTTGGTTCCGGCTGTCTTTCGTAGATAACAACAGAATAATTGGGAACAAGGCTTGGCTGATGATGATGTACAGACGCCAGCACATCAAGCTACCCCAAACTGTAAAATTTTCCCAATTGAACATGAACCATATAAGTACATAAGTAATAAAGATGAAAATAATCTTCATCATCATTTCAGCCGAAACACGTCCACTGCTGGACATAGGCCTCCCCCAGGCTCCACCACTTCGACCGGTCTTGTGGTTTCCTCATCCAGTGGATTCCCGCGGCCTTCGCAAGGTCATCTGTCCACCTTGTAGGAGGCCTTCCCACTCTACGTCTTCCGGTACGCAGTCGCCACTCCAAAACCATTCCTCCCCATTGGCCATCTGTTCTACGAGCAATGTGCCCTGCCCAGTGCCACTTAAGTTTGGCAATTCTTTGGGCTACATAGCCCGGTTGGTTTGGTTCTCCTGCGGATCTCTTCATTCCTGATTCGATCACGTAGGGAAACTCCAAGCATAGACCTCTCCATTGCCTTTTGGGTGACTTTAAAGCCTTCTGATAAGGTCCATTATGAGCGACCATGTTTCTGTGCCATAGGTCATCACTGGTAATACTCACTGGTCAAAGACTTTCGCCTTGAGACATTGCGGTATTTAGGACGAGAAGATATTGCGAAGCCTCCCGAACGCTGCCCAGCCGAATCGGATTCGACGATTGACCTGTTTCACGAAGTTGGACCTTCCCAACTGGACAATTTGTCCTAGGTAAACGTACTCGTCCACAACTTCGAATGTAGCGCCTCCGATCGTCATGAAAGTGGGTTTTACATGGGCATTGGACATGACCTTTGTCTTGTCCATGTTCATTTTAAGACCCACTCTTTCGGAAACTCTACTGAGGTCATCGAGCAAGATGAAAATATATCAAAGAAATTTGACAGAGTGAGGTAGCTTGATGTGCTGGCGTCTGTACTTTCTAAGTTAATCTTGGACATTATTGATATCAGTGAAGAAAACTGCTCCAAAATTCCATAAGGAGTCAAGAACCATAAAAAGTATAACCTAACGGATTCTTTTTCCAATAAAGGTCTATCAAGACACAGGAACCAAGCGCCTTGAGAACATAATAAAAAAAGAAATAAGGCAAGGAAAAACATATATGCTTTTATGAAATTTTATATATTTCTGTTAAAGAAAATATACATTACACTTTTAGTATTTGGGGTTCCTCATATGAGAAGGTGGTATACAAAATATTGTACGTGATGCGCAGGAGGTAAGTCACGGTTATGGAGCTCAGATAAGCAGTCGCTCCATGTAAAATATTGGTATTCAGCTGCCTCCGGTGAGACTGGAAGCTGCGCGTAACATAGTTGGGCTAGGGAAACGATGACCACTAGCCGGGGATCGCGGAATTCTCAATAGTTCCCGGGATCCCCGGTGTACGTGAGAGACGGAACACCGGGGTGGTATTAGTCAGTAAGATTCTGACAGACCCTCCACCCTCCCCGGGGCGGAGGACATCCATGAGGATTTCCCCCCTCATCAAAAAAAAAAAAAAAGGCAACCGATGATGATGACATGGAACGATAGCCTATATTACCACTACAACAACTTAACAATGTTAATAAGTTATGTCTGGTCGGGGGATCCTTCCTCTTCTAAGGAGGGTAAGTGAACTTTACACCCGTTCCTCATACCTCTATAGTGGTGTTTCCTCGGACGAGCTTTATCACAAGGAGGTTCACGAATACTTTAATTGGTAAGTGGACTCGATTGTTAGTGTCAGAACAAGGACCCTAGTGTGAGTTTATTTTAACCATCTCGATCTAACGCATTAACCGCGGTCGGCACTCCGATTGGTCCTTCACCAATCCAGGGCCAATCCGAGTGTCGAACGCGGTCGATGTGCTTAAGTCCTAGGGTCACAGGATACTTAAGACGAAACCGTTTTGATTCCGAAAGCAGTTTTTGATCACTAGGCTTTCTGACGATTAGACTAACAAGTACTAAAAATAATTGACTAATATCTAACACGTCAATATCCCTGAGGCTCAAAATATTATCAGGTATTCATAGGTTATAGTAGAATAAAATGTATGACCAAAGTGAACAAAGCAGATAAAACACAAAATTGACTGTGCGGAACCTCAAACAACTTTTCGGTTGTAGCACACAGCGTAGCTAGGAAATAAATAGGCCGCCCCAAATGTATTACCGTTGAATTTTTTAATATAAGTACGGTACGTACAAAGGGGATGTTTTTTATGTGGTAACATCAAAAACCGAAGTACGGGATTAATAATATCGCCCCTCATTTCCAAGAGAATGATAAATCTGAGGTTTTTGGTTATTACGATATTATTTGGTCCCAATTTTCAAACTCAAGGAGGACTTTTTACGAAGGTGTTAGGTACCTACTGCCTAATTATTACCAATGAGCATAATACGACGCTGAACGCGCGGCCGGCGCGTGGGGCCGCGTGGTGACCATGTTTGTGTAGACAACTAGGTAACATAACAAGCTTATAACTTTGTGATTTTTCATGATACAGCTTAGAAATTTTGTACATAGATTCTTTACATAAGAATACTAGACACCTGTTTCGGGTTTATAAGGTTGTATAGCTTATCCATTAGGTATTTCTTATTTTCGAAAAAATTGTCTGCTTGGCAACGTAAACAACGCCATGAATTTATGGAACGACAAACACATCAGTAGGAATCCCTACTGATGTGTTTGTATATTTGTGTATTATGCAATTACCCCTCTGTTTTCATTTGAACATGAACAATAGTAAAGTTAAAAGGTGATTTTTTGCTGAATTTCCACATAAGTGTGAGAAAACTTTTAACTACTGCTAAATAAAAGTTCCCGTCATTACTTTGCCCATTAGTTGAGAAAAATTACATACAGATCAGAGAGGGTGGGAAATCATCAAGTAACTTCTCCCGCTCTCGGTGGAGCAGGAGGGCGTGTCAGACTTTTACTGACTACAACCCACCCGTGTTCCTTCAGTTGCCTGTGTGCCAGGGGCGGCGGTATCTCTTTCGAACAACCAGCACCCCTGACAGGCATCGGCCCTTGCCGATACCTGCCAGGCCTGCCTTTCATTTTGACAGTCAACAACATTCGTTGCGTTATTTGAGATGAGAGCAGTGGTGGCCTAGTTGTATCGGCCCCGAATTAGGAGTGGTAGGTCGCGAGTTCGAACCCTTACACGCTTTACTTTGTGTAAATAATCTCATCACCACAGCTCTCAAAACGGTGAACAAAACCATTGTGAGGAAACCGGCATGTTCTACAGCCAAAACTTCGAAGACACACATTAAAGCCCACTCCCTCTCGAAGAGAGAGGGGACCTGTGTGACCTGTGTCCCAGCAGTGGGAACATTTTAGGCTGATCTGATTATGCTTTAATGCATTGCTTTAATTACTTTGTTGAGCAGACACATTTTTCGAGTATATTTTAAGATTCTGATTGATAGTGTGTATTCAATTAGGGTGTGAACCTAGACGACGCCAAAGATGTGCCAAAAGAAAATAGTAAGGTATAAAGATAGTTTTCATGAAGAAATTTTCCGACAAATTGTAGGGCTTTTTCCTTTTGATACCTTGGTAAGAGTACATATTAATGTGTATTTCATCATCATCATCATCATCATTTCAGCCGAAAAACGTCCACTGCTGGACATAGGCCTCCCCCAGGCTCCTCCACTTCGACCGGTCTTGTGCTTCCCACATCCAGCGGATACCCGCAGCCTTCACAAGGTCATCGGTCCACCTTGTGGGAGGCCTTCCCGCTTCCGGTACGCGGTCGCCACTCCAGAACCTTTCGGCCCCATGAGTACTTATCATCACTTAAAGTCATGATCATCTTCCTAACTCGAAATTTTGATAACCATCTCGCTAATGTTTCCCAGTAACTGGGTGCGGTCGCTCCATGTAGATTACTGGTATTCAGCTGAATCCGATTAGATTGCAAGTTGACTCCAACATAATTGGGAATGGGCACGCCACGATTGCGGCGGTAAGTCCCCTCTTTGAGGAGTGGTTTGAGAGGCGGCATGGCGTCCTCACCTTCCGCCTGACGCAGGTCCTCACCGGACACGGTTGTTTCGGGAGGTTCCTGTTTCGGATAGGGCGGGAGGAAACGCCCGGGTGTTTCCACTGCGAAGATCGCCCTGAGGACACGGTGGAGCACACGGTGGCGATCTGCCCTGCTTGGGCGGAGCACCGCCGTGTCCTCGTGGAGGCGATCGGCGGCGGCGATCTCTCGCGTCCGGCCCTGGTCCAGGCCATGGTACGGAGCGAGAGGGCATGGGGAGCCGTCACCTCCTTCAGCGAAGCAGTGATGCTCGCGAAGAGGGAGGCGGCGCACGTGAGGGAGAGGCAGCATATGCGCCCTCGCGACCCCAGCCGCCGCAGGATACGGAGACGCCCTGGGCGTCGGGAATCCCAGGCCGATTTCCGGCCACCGTAGGCATGGGCTTGCGGACGGCGAGTAATGGGTAGCTCGCTGTCCGGTAAGGACCAAGCCCAAGTCGACGGCGCGTTGTGTTCCACGCGCGCCTCAAAGAGATGTCAGCACAAAAAATGATGGGACCCGCAAGGGTCGATGCCTGCCAGGGGCGCGGGTTTGTTCGAAAGAGACACCACAGCCCCTGGCTTAAGGGCTACTGAAGGAACACGGGTGGGTTTTAGTCAGTAAAAGTCTGACACGCCCTCCTGCTCCACCCAGAGCGGGAGAAGTTATTTGATGATTTCCCACCCAAAAAAAAAAAAAAAAAAAAAAAAAACATAATTGGGAAGAGACTAGGTAGACGGATTTTTAGTATGCAGGTGTGATTTGTATCATCATCATCATTTCAGCCCAAAGACGTCCACTGCTGGACATGAGCCTCCCCTAAAGGGAGGTTTTGCCATAATCGCCACGCTTGGCAGGCGGGTTAGCGATCGCAGTATGGTGGTAAAATGCATAGAGAACGCTGCTGCCCATTCTCTAGTAAGTCCCTTAGTCGCCTTCTACGACACCCCCGGGAAGAAATGGGATGGTGCTCTATTCTTTTACATCTGGCACCGCACGGAACGGACGGATTTGCATGTACCTATATCATTATTGAAATTTTACCTGCTGATCCTGTTGTGAAGCCGCCTGTTGATAGGGCGATGAAGCCTGTTGGTACTGTTGCATGAGGTTGTTATATTGTGTCCATTGCATCTCCTCCGCCGTCACCATGCTGGAGACCAGCACCGCGCTCACACACTGAAATGAAAAGGGGTATTTTTAATATACTACCCAGTACATAGTAAATTTCATTTTTAGCGTATCGATGGCATAAAACTCAAACATATTTGGCTCAAAATTCAGCTGCGGGAACTCCGCTCACTGACGCAGTCATAAGATTATCAAATGCACAAGTGACAGCATGCGGCGCAAGATGGAAGGTGAGCCATTGTCTGTGAGGAGGTGCCGCATACACACTTGTGAACTGAGCCATCCGTGAACCCCCGTCTGTGGAAATTGTTTTTGCTCTGGCCGACTTGGATTCGAAGTCGGCCACGGGTGCCGCATACACACTTGTGAACTGAACCATCCATGAACCCCCCCGTCGCCGAGGTGCGACGCGACTCTTGTAGAAAAATTTCCCAACGAATAAACTGAAGATTCCTACAGAAACTGGGAGCATAGTATTACAAAGATCAAAACCCTTAATAATACATGAAGAACTTCTATTTCTGGAAGTGACAACGGATCTACCCACGCTCTCGTTAACAGTCAACTTAGGCTCGAGTTACAATTTCAGTAAACCTACTGAAAGATATATCTGTGACAATCTCCGGAGTTTAAAGGTCATTCCAGAATATAATATTTGGGAGAAAACTAGATGTAATATTTATTGGTCCTTGAGGAAAAATTGGTATTTCGTTTCTTGGAAAAAGGACCAGTTTTTTGGCAAACCGGGAGTAGACCGTAGCTTGATAATGTGGTAATTAGTGTGTTGCAGTTGTATTTTATTCATTCATTCAATCATTCATTCATTCATTCATTCATTCATTCATAGGCTTTTGTTTAAATCTGTAACTACTTTACAAAATAAAGCTGAAGAATTTGCTAATCTATGGAAATATCTACCGGATTTGACAAAAATATTTGTTCATTTGATACCCCATTTTTTTAGGAAGGTTATAAAGTATTTATCATTACGCTAAGACTCCTAGGAGAAGAGCAAAATGTAAGAAAGGCAGAAAGAAATCTAAGCGAAAACGAACGTAATAGCGAAGACGGCCATTGTGTCGAAATTATAATTAAGTTTATGATCATAAATTTTAATTTAATAAGAGTAGAAGGGGTGTTGTAATTTGTTGGAGGAAAAACGAAATTTTCGCGAACGAAGTGGCTGCAGTAGTGCTAGTCTTTACATAAATGTTTACCAAGATCAACGTACGCAAAAGAACAGGTACGGAAGTTGTTCTACCAGTGTCTCGGAGCGCTGCTGTTACGTTGCGCCTGTTTGAAGAAGTCTTAAGCAACCATCCGTACATTTTTCTTATTCTTTTGTGACAATTTAATGAATAATTAATTTAAATGTCTTGTCTTTCAGTTTTAATGTATTTTATTTTAACGAGTTTATTTAATGTATTTTAACGACGCAATTAATTTCATTAATCTGTGTATTGGGACTTGGTGCCTTAGTAGGTAAATCAAATCTTGAATCTTGTAATCATGGATGTAAGTAATTTTGTATGTTTGGACGTTTTTATTCAATCACGCAAAAACAGTTGAATGAATTTGAATGAAATTTGGCATGCAGATGGTTTATAACAGCGATTAACACATAGGATACTTTTATTCCAGTAGTACGTTCCCGTGGGTTAATTTCCGAACTCCACACGGGCGAAGCTGCTGCTTTTGCCAGCGGCTTCGCCCGTGTGGAGTTCGGAAATTAAATAAATGTGATTGTATACAGTGTAAGTTTTTATCCAGTGCGCAAACTGTAACCAGGAATTCAGCATATCATTCTAGACCCCCGCCTAGCGCAGAAATTTTTCGCCGGATACACAAAAAAAAATCTGCTGTTTTGTACATTTTGACCGCGTAGGTATTGCACTTTTCTATGAAAAAGCAGTTTTTTTTTTTTACAACCTGTGAAAAATTTCTGCGCTAGGGGTTCTAGAATGATATGCTGAATTCATGGTTACAATTTGCGCACTGGATAAAAACTTATCCTGTATAAATCTAAATTTTTCTTGTGGTTTTATATAAAAGAACCCAAGAAGGACCATACAATAAGAGGGGGAATGAAATTCAGCCGTGGATGTAGAGAACCAATAAATACTGAAAAGTGTAGCGTTTTCAAGATGATCTGAAGTTATTAACGTTAGCCGAGAAGTTTGTTTGATACGGCTAAAAGGTATGGGCAAACAGAAAGACTTGGAAGAAGGATTAATAGCTTAGCAAATTGACATGCAAATCACAACTGTCATTCTTTGACACTTGTATGAGATAGCTGTAACACGGAAAATTGACTACTTATACCTAGGTAAGTCCTATAAGAAAATAAACTCAAAACTTCATAGAACTTGACAATCTATATACCAGCAGTTTTCAAAAATGGAATTCTAAGCTCTACAGAATCGTAAAATGACTTTCGGAAACGATCGGGACTCTGTTTCATTGGCTTAAAATACGACGTTCTAAAATCAAACGGATAACGTTTATGTGTGGGAGTAAAATATACGTTATGAACAGTGTGGCGATAGATCAGGTGTATCTAGCGCTGTTCCAAGCATGCGCCTGATATACTGGGGGAGGGAATATACCTACACGAGATTAAGTGGGACCTGCCCGCTACACTGATATAACTTGAAGACAGTTTTTGCCAAATTAAAACACCTGTTAGTTGGCGGAATCTTTTACAAGCCTCAAAAATCTGATTTGGAACAAAGATTTTTAAGGAAAAAGACACCCGCTTTGTGTCAGACTTTCAGGCTTCTGAGGACTCGTAACAACTATCAAAAATCCAGGAATGATAGCCGGCTTAACGTGCTTTCCAAGGCACGACGGGTTCTCGGTATGTAAATATGGTCACCCATCCACGCACCAACCGCGACAAGCGTAGCTTAACCTGATGGATCGCCCTGTGCGGCTGTTATTTCTTAGCTAAGCCCCTTCGGAATATTCCTGAGATTATGAAATAGAAAACTGACAGACTTGTGTGGTTGGATAGATTGCATAGTGTTTCTGAATCTTGATTATAATTTTGTAAAGTGGAGACGAATATGAAACACCCAATTATTCACATGACTTGACACGCAAAAACACGTCTTACCTATTATGATTGTAGAACGGTATAAGAAAAGAGACTATTCTTTTTCGCAACAGATCTTAGGTAATTGTGTTCGCAATACGCAACATCGCAGCTTTTTATTGAGTAGTACTGTTACTACTCTCGCTGAAATTATACAGAAAAAAAGATCTCATATGACGTAATTATGTCAAAGAAATCTGAGTGCTTTAATGTGTTAACAAAGGCAATAATATAAACTCAATCTTGCTAAAGCGCCTATGAAAGTATAATTGCAACGATACACAGATTTGTGTTATATATTTTTTTTCTAGCAAAGCATGTATCTCAAGTAAACCAATTCCAGGCACGTTTGAGCTGACCTTCAACCATTTTGAAGGGAATTTCATGATCCAACATACACGCCACCACCAGCGAGACATTTGAGAGAGTTCATTCAAGTGTGTCCTTAGTTACCTTACACAAAACTCTCCCGTATGTTCCCACCCTGAGAAGCCATATAAAATGTGTCCAATGGCTTGCGATGATACACGGCCCCAGCAACAAGCCCCCGCATGTTATTTATTACAGATAAAAACAGTTTTTAGCTTTAATCTAACGATAGGAGCAAATAACAATGGAGGCTTTGTCACTGAGGCGGTCGAAGAAAAATAGCTGTATGATATTAGCTGTTTATAAACATCGTGTATCAGCCATTTTGGAAAAAATAAGTTGTTTTTGTTAATTCTATTTTTATATTAATAAAAACGGGGTGACTATCGATTTAACGGCTAATAAAAAAGTCAACATCTGCTTAACCTTCTCCCAGTCTAACCGGATGCAGCTGAATACTAGTATTTTACATGGAGGGACTGACCTCCACAACCCAGTTACTGGGTAATACGATACGCCTTGGTAAGACTGAGTGTCAGATTTTTCAAGCTACTAACCCGTAGCGAATGTCAAAGTTCTACGAAAGACAGCCGGGACCAACGGCTTATCGTGCTTTCCGAGGCACGAATGGGTTTAGAGCAGTTTAACCTGATCGATCGATTCATGGCTGAACCGGCTAGTATTACTTAGCCACAAGCCCATCGACTAATAAATTTTATTAATTAATATTATAAAGACGACAGATTTTATTGTCTATAAAATTGTTTGTAATGGTTAAACCCAAAAACAAAGTAACCAATTTAAAAAATTCTTTCACCTATGGAAAGCTACATTATTCCGGAGTAACATGACCCATAAATTTCACGTGAACGAAGTCGCGGGCGAAGTACTACTTTATAATAAGATTAGGATACAAGAAATTTAAAACTATGGCCAGTAAGTACTGGGACTTCTCCGGTATCGTATTTCGTTAACTTACATGTAAAAATATCCTTCGAAGAATGGTGTTATTAAACAAAAATAATAAATGGCGAAAATATTTGAATGCATAAAAATAAATCTTAGATCCATGAAGGAATAAACAGGAATGCAAAAGTAACAATGCTCACAACGAATTATTACACAGGACTTTAAAAAACTGGCAAAATGTGGAGTACAACTCTGCCGAGGAAACAGTCTACAATACTCTTCATGTTATGTTGTGTAAAACACGATAGGAACTAAGCAAACAGAGAAGGCTCCAGCCATGAGCACCAGCAAGTTTATTTTTAGGAGGTTGCATCTTCAGCTCTACGAAGCTTGATCATTTTTGCACTTTACTTCGGATTTGTTAAGTTTTTGTTTGTCCATTCATACAAGGAGTCACTTTGTCGACTTATGCAGAAAAATGTAGGATACAAGAGCGAGCAAAGCATAGATATAATATGGAGCAAAGCAAGCTCGATTATGTTGGCACCCCCCGCCTAGGGTCAATTAGATTTTTGAAAATAGAAAGAGTACGGTTCTTTCTTGAAAATTGTAGGTTCTTGCCTCGAATAGGTTGAGCTCGCTATTATTTATTCTATAGGCAGTTTGGATATTTTTTAGTTCTGAATGTTTTTATTATAATAACTTTGAACGGGGGTGCACCTTTTTGAACCCCGCTCCCAGCGCCCATGGCTCCAGCCTTTTACAACTTCCTAGATAATGCTAAATGCACTATTCACATACACAATACCCATTGGGTAGGAACATTAGTCCTAACAGGGCTAAAATCCTGCACCGTAATTGCGTAACATAGTATCAATCAGATTCTGATTAATTTTGTACACACGGCTACACATTAAGCTATACAATTCCAGTATAAGCTGATCCCGCATTGTATAGGATTTCCGTACAGTGCGAGTTCAGCGTAAACTGGAAATATATAGCTTGATGTGTAGCCGTGCGTACGATATCGAACGATATATATATTTTTAAACGTTGCCCCACACTAGGAATATCTCCTGCATTACGGGTGCGTTTACTAACATTTAAATGCACATACACGAACAGCCAGACCCGGAACAATTACTTGTAGGTCTTACAAATATTTGTTCCGAGCGGGAATCGAACCCGCGACACGCAGCGCAGCAGCCAATCGCTTAACCACTGCGCCAACCGTGCCGTCAACGAAGATAACGCTGAATGTTGCTGAACTGTGAAAATGAAACCCCATTTCCATTGTCATTGTATCACGCCATTGCCCCTCTTGAGAGATGATAGGGTCGAACCTATATCTATGCATCATCATCATAATCAGCCAAAACGTTCACACTGCTAGGACACAGGCCGTAATCCACCACGCGGGCCCAGTGCGGATTGGTAGATGTCACATGTCTTCGAATTTTTGGTTCTAGGACATGCCGGTTTCCTCACAATGTTTTCCTTCACCGTTTTGAGAGCAGCGGTGATGAAATAATTTACACAAAGTAAAGCGCCTGTCTGGGTTCGAACCTACGACCTACAACTCGTAAGTCGCGGTCGTTACCACTGGCCCACCACTGCTCTACTGGGCCAACACCCGTGTATCATGATCATCAGCCTATAATGTTCCCACTGCTGGGACACAGGCCTCCTCTCGGTGAGAGGGATTGGGCGGTAATTCACCACGCGGGCCCAGTGCGGGTTGGTAGATGTCACATGTCTTCGATTTTTTTGGTTCTAGGACTTCACCACCCGTGCATCAAGCACAAATCCAAAATAACCGCAATTTTTAGAACTTCCCGACAGAAAACCACCACCGTTAAAACTAAAAACTTATTCACTATTTCACTTATTAAAAAATATGTCACAAAATATGATTTAAAAGAACTCACATATAAAATTACTGTGCACATTTTGATGTAGGACGGACCGTTGCACAAGTGTTTGTGATGTCACAATAAAGTGAGGTGCAGTTTTATAGTGAGGTGACGGGCAGGCGGGCGGTTGTTATTAGTTTTGTGAAGCCTGCCGCGTTTTAGGGTTCCGTGGGCTGAAAATAAGCATTGGTCCTTTTGTAAGTAATGGTTATTGAGGTTTATAGAGGAGCTTATAGCTAAGTCATAACAGCCGCACGATCGATTAATCAGGTTAAGCGCTACGTTTGCCGTGGTTGGTACGTAGATGGGTGACCATCTTATTTACCAGGACCCCTCCATGCTTCGGAAACCACGTTAACCGTTGATCTCGGCTTTTATAGGTACCTAGAATGTGTGTTTTATTACAGTGAAACCTGGTTAAGTGGGACCTGGATAAGTGAGAAACCTCTATTATTGAGAACTACAATGAGGTCCCGGCACTTTTTCATCGAATTACCTCTGTTAATGGGACTTTTCGAACTTGGTTAAATGAGATTTGATTTCTAGGATTTTTTCGATGTTTACCTCTATAATTGGGACTCTGGAGCTCAATTCCCTTTATAAGTGAGACAATTTATCAGGTTGGGACAGGTTACGCAACGATTGTTTATAAACATTTGAATTTCTTTCACAAAATTTCCACCTTTATAAATGGAATAACGGTACATTTCGACCTCTATAAGCGGGCCCTCTGTAAATGAGACAACTAAATTTTAAACCTGTCTAATTGGAAAACTGGATTAATGAAAACCTCTTTAAATGGTACAAAATCCTTGGTCCCTTGAGATCCCAATTAACCAGGTTTCACTGTATTTTTATTTTTTACAATGTCTGACATATTCTCGTCATTATTTGACCTATATATAGATTTTACCATCGACAATTTACTAGTGACTAGCAGCGTCCCGCGGTTTCACCCGCGTAGTTCCCGTGGGAATACGGGGATAAAATATAGCCTATGTCACCCGGGGATAGTGTAGCTTCCCAACAGTGAAATAATTTTTCAAATCGGTTCAGTAGTATCGGAGCCTATTTAATGCAAACAAACAAAGAATCAAATCTTTCCTCTTTATTATTAGTAGAGTATAGAATAAATATAGATTGTCATGGAAATCATGTCACTTGGTTTAAATAGGTTCATTTTATTTATGTAGATTCTTTTACTATTGTGAATGAGAAAATGTTGTAGGCCTTATAAATTTGTAGACGATTTTCTATTCTTTATTTTCATTCGTCTAAGTACCTGGAACTTATTGACAGGCCTGCACTGTCCTCCCATACCTATTATCACTGTAATTTGAAAACATTGTAAAAGCCAATTATTTTTTAAAGAGTAACCGTGGAGTTTCTTGCCAGCTCTTCTCCATAGGAAGCGAAAAATTGTAACCGTGAACCTAGCTTCTGACGTTCCATAAGTGCCCATGTAGGTTTATGTGAAATAAAATATTTTGATGTTGATTTTGTAGACGGTCGTTACGAGTCAAAGCCAGAAAGTCTGAAAACCAGTCTAGTAAGACTGGTTATCAGATGGGCACTTACCAAGGGGTATCGTATTACCCAGTAACTGGGTTTTGAAGTTCAGAGAAGCAGTCGCTCCATGTAAAATATTGAGCCGTTCCCAACATAGTTGGAAAAAGCTAGGCAGGTGACGATGGTTTATGGCTCATCACCAACTCAGCACATTGAGCTACTTACAGTCTGGTCGTCGAGAAAAGCGTTCCTGACACATGTCAGTGCAACAACTCTAGTAACGAATAAAGATCAAATGTCAATCGGGTGTCAGAACGCATTCTCTCGACGGCTGGACGGCTGGACTAAAGGTTGGCCGGTGATGGGATGTTTCATTTTGAAGAGGCTGGTTCCTGGATATTTTTTACTGCTTAACACCTGTACCTATAGGATTAAAATTAATGCTTTGTGGGATACTAAACGCAACCAGACGTTATCGCAATAAAACTTCTATTTTCTTGTTCAGCGTCCTTCAATCGATTAATAATGTCATAAGGAGCTAATTTAAGGTGTTTTATTTGATACATCTAACGACATACTTCTTTTAAGCCGACTTCAGGAAGGAGGAGGTCCTATTTTTTTTAATAGATATTTTTACCTCCTCAGACACATACACAATTAATAAAAAAGATATGAAGGCAAACTAACGAAGTAATGTCGCAAATACCAAAAAAGGCAAAAAGCATTAATACAGAAAAAGGTCGAATGTATCAACTTTTTCTTGAAGTCGCTCGCTTTTGTTGCTCTGTAAGAATGTAGCCCACAACGATGTGTATTAAATGGAAACTGACTAGAAGTAAAAACAAAAAATCCTTTTAAAACAAACGTACCAAAAACTAAAAGAAACAACAAGAAAAACTTTCATTACTACCACAGATATCATTAAAACATTTTTTGTACGGAACCACACCTGCTAATGACGTGTCTATGAGAAACAAAATCTTTTATTTTGTTCTATATATTTAACCAACTTAGCTTAGACACTTTCATTGGAAGAAAATATAGGCACAGATAGATCTACATATTTTGGCTAGTTATGTCATCGAATGCCCTAGTACTACAGAAAACAAAAACCGACGAGTGTTTATCTAAATTCAAACTACATTGCTCGCTTTGTTGAGACAACATTTTTATTACTCCGTTTCTCTATAGCAATGGACTTAAAAAAATCTTGACAGTCGATATTTGGATTCAGTTCCGTTATAAGATTTTTTGGTCTATTTTTAGTTCGATTCGATATAGTAATTGAATGAGAGCATTTCGAGAGCGTGTCTATTGTAAGGTACATAACCAAATAGATACTTTAGTACCTTCATTCACTTTGCAGGTAAAGTCAACACAATTTTTACGCTACGTTCGACGTAAAAATAAACGATAGGTATCCGTTTTGGGTGCCAGACAAGCGACCCAATTGTAGTCAACATAATCAGCCTTTTAAACGTAAAAGGCTGATTATGACGTAGACTTAGCTGTGGGAACGCCCACAGCTGGGACACAGGCTACCTTTCTGTAAGAGGGAGTGGGCGTTATCGTAAGTAAAATCAAGTTTATCTAACTGAACAGAGAGCTGTGCTGCTGGGGAGTTTGTTGCGCCACTTCTTCTTCCCAGCTAAAGCACTAGGAAGTGGTGAAGGGCGAACGTTTTGGGGGACTGTCTTTTGCGATTTTGACACTCAAAAAGTGCTGACTCCTAGCGTAGTTTCAATAAAAAGACTTTTGATTTTAAAATCTACCAGGTGGGCTCAGTTGTAACGGCTTCGACTCAGGAATTCTATGTCGTAGGTTTGAACCCAGACAGGCGCTTCACTTCGTGTAAATTATTTCATCCACTGCTCTCAAAACTGTGAAGGAAAACATCGTGAGGTAACCGTCATTTCCTAGAACTAGAACAAAAATTCAAAGACATGTGACATCTACCAACCCGCACTGGGCCCGCGTGGTGGATTATGGACCAATTAAAGGTACTTTTAAATAGTCAAGGTCGCTCAATTAGAAAGATGAAGGTAGTTGCCCATTCCAAAGCGTACCTAATAGGTCCCTATGGAGAAGAACGGGCAAGAAACACCATGGATCATAATATTATTGTTACAAAAAGTTGGTGAGGTACAGTCGCCAGCAGGTCAAGCTATCCCAAACTGTCAATTTTTTTCCAATTGAACATAAACCTTATTCCTTTGAAATAAAGTTGAAAAAGTATCAAAGAAATTTGACAGATTGGGGTAGCTTGATATGCTGGCCTCTGTACATCAATTATGTTGAAATTATGTGGAGATCAGCAAAACCACCCCAGAGACAGTTAAAATGGCTCACGTGCTTATTATATCGGACTGCGGTAGCGTATTTTATTTTTACTTTTTAAACAGTCTGTGTTATGCAAAGTTGGAAGTAAGACATTATGCAAACCAATGCAAACCGACATGACTTACTATCTCAGCAGTGAATTGAAATGAATAAGGAAGAGATGCTATCACACGTAGATAGTTGAAAGCCTCGACAAATGATGAGACTTACGTACGTTAGGTGAGTAAGCAGTTGGTCCCGCTACAGCTCTGAATAGCGTAACACGCTTTCAATCACAATTGGATGGTTTTCAAGAAAATTCCTGATCCATTGCTTTACAGGGTTGGAAAAATTCGTCAGCTCAACAACGTAAATAACGCAATGAATGTATAGAGGTATGAGGAACAGGGTGTAAAGTCCGCTCATACCTCTAATGAAAAGGAGGATCCTCCGACCAGACGGGTATTGTGTCTGGTCCGGGCAACTGCCCGACAGTTGATGTCGGAATATTTTATCTATCTGAGTAGCGTGGTAAACTCTGATTGCGCGATGCAGAATTGCTCAGTTAGTTCGCCTGTGGCATTGTAGATGGCGCCACTTTTCTTTTTTTGTGTTTTTCGATTTTGTTGCGATGCATTTTTATTTGTAGTGCCGCTACATCACTCCCCCCCGGAGACCGGAGGTCGATAGTGGGCTGAGTCAGTGCATATGTGATGCTTGCCAGTGCCAGTTGTGGTTCCAGTGGGTCGGAACCGGGTGTCACATAGTTCGCGGTGAGTCGGAACTGTCTGCGACGATTCCCCAGTGAGTCGGGGTTGCGCTGCGTTATGCTCCAGTGAGTCGGATCTGGTACAGCGCTGGGTTGAGAGGTTGAGGCTGACTGCTGGCGTCGACCGGGAGATTAGGCTCTCGACCGGCCGAAAGTGCAGTGTGCTGGGCCATGGTTGCTGATGAGGCTGTGGGTGATGACCAGGCATGCGGTTCGCTGCATGCAGGTGGTCAGGATACCCGTTGAAGCCGTAGGGTGCTGGCTGGCTGTGTGACTCGCCGCTCGAAAGCTTGAGGAAGTGGTCTTGATGTGATGAAGATGACGTCACGCCGAAGTATTGCACGAAGGCTGCGCTGACGTTCTTTCACGGGGTCACCAGTATAGAGGTATGAGGAACAGGGTGTAAAGTCCGCTCATACCTCTAATGAAAAGGAGGATCCTCCGACCAGACGGGTATTGTGTCTGGTCCGGGCAACTGCCCGACAGTTGATGTCGGAATATTTTATCTATCTGAGTAGCGTGGTAAACTCTGATTGCGCGATGCAGAATTGCTCAGTTAGTTCGCCTGTGGCATTGTAGATGGCGCCACTTTTCTTTTTTTGTGTTTTTCGATTTTGTTGCGATGCATTTTTATTTGTAGTGCCGCTACAAATGTGGCTGGACTGTCAAAATAGAAGGGATGGCGATCAATCGTCATTTTCTCTTGTCTTCTCGACTTGCTGACTCGTTACTCTTTTTAGTGTGGCATGAGCCATTGTCGAATCGTAAATAGTGCCGACACGACAGAAATCGCTCCACTACTAAATAAACCAGAAAAAATCCACGCTAGGGGTTCTAGAACCATGTGTTGAATTCATAGTAACAGTTTGCGCGTCGGTGTAAGTTCCCTCGTGACATGTGGTTGGTCCCGGCTGCAATTCGTGAATCTTTGACAGTCGTTGCGGGTCGTTAGAAGCCCGTGTTACCCAGTAACTGGGTTATAGAGGTTAAATAAAGGTTGGTGATTGACTGCTGCGCTACGTGTCGCGGGTTCGATTCCCGCACGGAACAAGTATTTGTATGACCTACAATTAGTTGTTCCGGGTCTGGCTGTTTGTGTATGTGAGTATTAAATGTTTGTAAACGCACCCACAATACAGGAGAAATTCCTAGTGTGGGGCAACGTTTTAAAAAAAAAAAAAAAAAAAAAAAAAAAATAGGCAGTCGATCCATGTAAAATACTGGTATTCAGCTGCATACGATTAGACTGGAAGCGAACCTTAAAAATAGTTGGAAAAACGCCGAAACAGATAATGAAAACAGGAATCAACTCCCAAATTCCCTCTTTCCTGAAAACTTTAAAAGTCCGATATTTTGGTATTTTATCTAAAAACCCCGTGATATTTGTATCATCATTCAGTTTCTTTATCCAAAACATAGGTAACATAATAACACACATTCCCTAACTACATTCTGCTCTTCCTCACATCCAACAAACCGTGAAGATGCAACATAAATGTAACATTACAGCGATACTAAACACATCGCATGTCGTCTGCACATAGCAAGCACTATCTTATTATGTCCTAGACTTTCACAGTCTAATGATTAAGAGATAGTAATGAGAGTTAGATTCCAGGTCAACTAAATAACAGTGCAATTTAAAGCTAGTTAAAGTTATGATTCACATTGACGTGACTATAGCTCCAGTGGCAGTGACGTGCTCTAGCCGCTTCGTCGGCTACACGGTTGCTGGTTCGATGGCTGTAGGTTAGGAACCATAACTTTTGCATTTCGATGGGTTGAGAGATATGAAGGCAACATTATCTTTTAAATAACAAATATACACACACTTGTCCCATAAACTCAAGCCTTTGTACCGTGGAGGGGTAGACAGAAACTACATAGGGCCACCTGCTATGATCCTTACATAGGTACTCCTTTTGATTCATATTTCTGGTCATACAAAGTCAAAATAAAAAAATAAAAAGTCATTTATTCAAACTAGGCTGAGAGTCAGCACTTTACGAACGTCAAAATTACATAAGACAGTCCCCCAAAAACGCCCACCCTTCGACACTTCCTAGTGCTTTAGCTGTGAAGAAGTGGCGCAACAAACTCCCCAGCAGACACACATGCCGCCATAAAAAATATCATTGATTATATCCCAAAGAAGCCTTTCCCCATCCCTATTAATTGTGGAGTACCTACTTTCTTTACATGAGTATCCCCGAGATTTTTCCAAAAGATCACAAGTAAAGTGGAATGTGTCAAAAATAAAATTAGCGTACCACTTCCAAGAGCAAAAAAAGCAATTCGTACAAGCGAATTGCTAGAGAACTCAATCCATTCACATTATACGGCACAAAAAAACAAAACAAAAGAACTGCCCGATAAAAATCGCACGACGACTTTCATACTACATATCTTCAGACCAAATCGTACAGTAAAAGGAAAAAATCAACCAATAGGTGAAAGCATAGCATACATAAGAATAGATAGAACATAAATAAAAAAAAGATCCAACTAATATTATAAATGCGAAAGTGACGCTGTCTGTAACCTTCCGGCTGAACCGATTTGGATGAAATTTGACACATAGACCACGCCTGGGTTAGGACATAGAATACTTTTATCCGGGTATAGAAATATCCCCGCCTGTCAGCTGCCTATCCACACCTAAACCACTAAACCAATCGTTATGAAATTTGACACATAGGCAGACCATGATCTGCCTGACCCTATTTGCGTAACACACTACTTATCAATCAGAATCTAAATCAATATGAAGGATATTGCTAATTCATTGCTTCATAAGTTCGAAAACTTTGTCCTCTCAATAACGTAAATAAGACAATGAATGTTGCTGAACTGTCAATATCTTCTGAGCTTTGACATAGGCCCTTATTACAAAACAAGGTTTTTCTTTAGGTATGGTTTAAACCACCGAGCCTGTTTTTGAAATAAGAACTTAGAACTGAAATAGAATTACAGCTCCTTTTACAAAACTGACAATTTAGCACTGGACTAACTTGTCAGTTTTGGAAAAGGAGCTGTATTTCGATTTCAGTTAGGTTCTTATTTCAAAAACAGGCTCGGTGGTTTAAACCATACCTAAAGAAAAACCTTGTTTTGTAATAAGGGGGAGGATGTTTTTATCCCGACAGTACGTTCCCGTGGGACAATTTCCATTCTCTACGCGGGCAAAGCCGCGGGAATAACATAGATGGAATATAAAAATAAACTAAGTGCAGTATGCAAGTTAGGTAATGTTTGCCACTCACCGGAAACCTCGGGTACAGTCGCAACTCGCATGTAATAATATAATAATACATAATGTAGGTCTGCGAGGAACTGTGTGAGCATATTTTACGTTATAATAACATTATAGTACCTACTGTAATTAGGACAGACAGACTAACTGTTGCCGATGGATTCGTTCGCGAACAGACTTGAATTTCACTACCCGAGATGTCCTGTGGTGTTGTAATATGTCAACTTGTCACTTTTGGGCTTTATTTTTTAATAATCATCTTATTCAGCCTATTATCTTCCCACTACTGGGACACAAGCCTCCTCTTTTCGAGATGGAGTGGGCTGTAATCCACCACGCGGGCCCAGTGCGGGTTGCTGGATGTCACATGTCTTCGAATTTTTGGTTCTAGGACATGCCGGTTTCCTCACGATGTATTCCTTCATCGTTTTGAGAATAGTGGAATAGTTTGAGGAAGTGGTGAAGGGCGGAAGTTTTTGGTGGCCTGTCTTTTGTAATTTTGACGTTCAAAAAGTGCTGACTCTCAGCCTAGTTTGAATAAATGACTTTTGATTTTGAGTGGTGATGAAATTACTATGTTATTATCACAAAGTATACGAGTAACAGGTATGCTCGTGTGAGTTCGAACCAATGACCTACAATTCGTAAGTCGAGGCCGATACCATTGCTCTCCTGTTTTTTTTTTTTGTTTCTATCAATTTTAACTAGGTACTGCCAGAAAAAACTAGTGTTCATACCATATAGTTATCTACCATTTAATGTAGGTTAAATATAAGATCTGCCACAACTAATTGGCTATTGTGGTTTTGGCTACAAGATGATGTCAATCAGGGTAGGTATTTTACGGCTTTTTGATTGTTACGGCACTGTCTCTACCTATGTCGGGATCATCATCATCTGCCTAGCCTATTCCCAACTATGTTGGGGTCAGCTTCCAATCTAACCGGACGCCGGTGAATACCTGTATTTTACAGAGAGCGACTGTATTAATAAGTACTGTATTCCCCGGTAATTATAATTGTTAATTTTTGGAATGTCTGCTGCCGTTTTCCTCCTGACTTTTCATGTAATAGGTCTTTACCTATGAAATTGCCGTTTTGTATGAAAAAATTTAAACGAATTTTTTTCATGAATTTTTTATTTGTATTAATCGAAGTAATCACCCATGCAATCAATGCATCTTTGCCATCGCAGTGGCAGTTTATTGATGCCCTTCTTAAAGAAATCAGCTGGACGGGAGGCAACAAATTCTTCAAAGGCATTTTGTACTGCCTCTCGGGTATTAAATTTTTTTCCCGCCAAGAAGTTATCCAAATTCTGGAAAAAGTAGTAGTCTGTAGGCGCAAGGTCTGGTGAGTAGGGCGGATGACGGAGAGCTTCCAACCCCAGTTCTTGCAACTTGGAGACCGTCTGCTGTGCAGTATGAGGTCGCGCGTTGTCGTGCAGGAGCAGCGGAGACGAGCGATTGACCAATGCTGGTTGGAGATGCGCCAGCTTCTCCATCATTGTGTTCAGTTCTTCACAGTACACATCTGCAGTAATGCTCACCCCGTTTGGTAAGAAGCTGTGATGAATCACACCGGCGCTAGACCACCAAACAGTGACCATCACTTTTCTAGGGGTAAGTTTTCGTTTAGGGCATTGTTTAGGTGCTGAACCAGGATCCAACCAACTTGCTGAGCGCTTACGGTTATCAAACAGAATCCATTTTTCATCGCAGGTAACAATGCGGTTCAAAATTCCTTCATTTGTGTGTCTGTTGAGCAGTGCAAGGCACGTCTCGACGCGTACTTCGCGCTGGCGATCATTGAGTTCGTGGGGCACCCATTTGTCAAGCTTTTTTACCTTGCCAATTTGACGCAAATGGACCAATATTGTTTTGACGCTAACGTCGAAAGCTGCTGCTAATTCAGCCGTAGATTGTGTATCATCAGCTTCCACAATCGCCTTTAATTCGTCATTGTCGACCAAAGTCTTCGGACGACCGCGAGGTTCATTTTTCAGGTCGAAATTTCCAGAACGGAAGCGAGCAAACCAATAACAGGTGGTGCGTTGGTTTGTAGTGTTAGCTCCGTAAACGTCGTTGATGTTGCGTGCCGCTTGTGCCGCGTTGCTGCCACGACGGTACTCATATTCCATAATTACTCGAATTTTTAACGTATCCATGATGACGAAAAAGATTGAAATGCGATGAAAATGTAACACTAATCAATAAAGAAATGACTACTTTTAGAAAAAAAAATCCATGTTTTTAAAATAAAATTAATTTGAAATTAGAATTCTTAGCCAAACAAAAATTATTTTGATTTGAAATGGCCAGTACTGCAGAACGGCAATTTCATAGGTAAAGACCTAATATTTACCAAAAGACCAATCAACAACCGCTTGCGCCATAGACCAAAATAAATAAAATAATCTAAATAAAAAAACTGAATATTACCGGTGACTGTACTTCCTCGACACAGTAGATAGCTCTTTTGTTTTAGGTTCATTATACTTCAGACAATGACTTCAATCAGTAGTGCGTCTAGTTGCTTCATTTCCGTGTACCTACACTTGTTTGTATAATGTAATGTAATTCATGTCGTTTTTTATATATTTAATTATTATTAGCTGTTGCCAAATGTTGTAAAATATAAAAAATAGTAGCCCACCGGTATCGGGAACAGGGTCCAAGCTACCGGTGGTCAGGGCTGCTGAGAGAGGAACCTCCTCACTATACGCGCCGTGTCCAGTAGTACCGCTCACTGGATCAAGCCTTTGATCCAGCTGCCTAACGAGAGCCTCCTGAGGTGTTGGTCGACGCTCTTGGCTATAATGCCATTGGCCGTCACGACTATCGGCACAATGACTGCTGTATCGACATCCCACATGTCGACAACCTTGCGTGCTAGGTCAAGATACTTGATTTTTTTATCTTGCTCAGCTTTCACGAGGTTCTCGTCACCGTCATTACCTTATTATTATTATTAACCTGACAAGACCTTTATCAACTGAGATAAAGTTTAATTTTCTTAGTTGTTGAAACCATTTTGAACAATCTGTTCGTCCCGATATTTTTGAGGCTGACTGCACCCATGCCAAAAATCATAATTAATTATTACCTACCTAATATATCATACCTTCTGTTAGGATATGACGGGAATTGTTGCAATTCCAAAGATGTCCTGATGTTTCATACCTGCTCCATACATTTTTTTCATAAATAATGATAAGTCCTCAGTTTTCACATACATACTTCATGTAACATTAACATTTAACATTTGACCTTGGTTATACTAAATAAAACCCCTTTTTCAACTCAAAAAGCAGCCATTTGCGAGTCGGACTCGTAAACGACAAGTTTCATACCACCGTACAATATTTAAAAGTACAAATAAAACACGTTACTCAATGTTGTTGTCATATTAGTTGTTATAGCGGCATTTATTAGAGATAGGTACACACTTTGTGAAAAGAAGAAGTAGCAAAAATGCCCCACTTCCAACTGAAAAGATGAGTATCTCAAAAAAAACGCTAAAAATTACTATAAAAATATATTTCCAGTGATCATCCTTACTGGCTAGCGCATAAAAAAATGCTCTCAATATTAATTCAGAGGCAGAATATCTGTATTAAACTAACTTCTGATTTTAGTTTTAGAATAGGGCTAAAAAGCAATTAAACACTTTAACAATATGAAGATGTTTTTAGCCACCCAGCGCATTTATAGATAACATTTTAATAGATGTAGAATAGAATTAAATAAGTTTTATTTTTTTCTTTATACCTTCCTTGGAACAAGAAAGCAAATGAATTTAGCTTGTCACAAGTATTGAATGTTATCTTTCATCATCATCGCTTGCATTAGCATTCTTCGATACTGTTATAATTACGTGTGATTATTTTACAGTGACAAAGCTTACTCTTACCGGACTTGATATCCTAGCGATTCTATTTAGTATGTATTGCATGATTGAAAGTGAAATATTTTTAAGATACTAATACTGCGCCTGAAAGAATATCCGGAGTAATTTCTAAGTATCCAGTAAGGATGACAATCGGAGCTATGCAATTTATTAATACTCATTTTTACCTATTTTTTGAGATATTTTTCTCAGCTGTCGGTCGTGGGGTAATTTTCTATGGAAGTTGCAACTTCTCCTTTCAACCGTCTACTTATTAAATGAGACACAGCCCGCTGACAGACAGACGGACGCACGCTGGATGTACGGACGGACGAACAACGGAGGCTTTGTAATAGGGTAACATAACCACCCTTTGGTTATCATCATCATCATTTCTGTCGAAAGACGTCCAATGCTGGACAAACCAAGCTTCGACCGGTTCTGTCGTTCCCGCATCCAGCGGACTCCTGAGGCCTTCACAAGGTCATCGGTCCACCTTGTGTCGTCCAGTTGTGCCTTTCAACTACGTCTTTTTTGGGCCTATCGGCCATCTGTTCTACGAGCAATGCGCTCTATCACACCCATAAGAACCCGAAAAACGACATTCAAAACTTCGAAGCTCTGAGTCTTCAAAATGCGATTTTCTACCAGTATACGGCGGCGCGAGGTTTCCTGGCTCAGCATTGATAAACTAAAAACCTCAAGATGCACAGTCTCGAACTAAAGTAACACTCAAAACTGTCCCCAATACGTCAGTGGTTATAGTTATGATAAAACACATTTTTCTGCAAATTCAACCTTACACGCATGACTTAAAGTGGTTTTTACAAAGCAATGTCGAGAAAGACTGAGTGAAAGATGACTGACGATACCATTGTCCTGCGCACATTGCACCCTATTTATGCGGACGTTTTTGAGACGCTGATTGTGTATCTTGGGTTTTTGTATATGAAATTTGCTCAGTGTTATCAAATAAAATCTATGTTCTACAAAACTCAAATACTTTTTTTATTCCTTACAAAGTATGTACATCGTAAACTAGTTGTTTAATCGTAGCATTATAACTAATTATAATATCTAAACTAGAAGTGAGCAGTCAGTCTGTCTATCTCGTACAAATCAGACATTATTTCTTCCACCTTTGTGCCGATCTTCTTGGCGATCTGTAACAAAAGGAAAATGACTAAATACTTGCTTTTTTTACCTTGAGGGGCTTGTGGCTAAGTAATAACAGCCGCACGGGTCGATCAATCAGGTTAAGCTACGCTTGCCACGGTTGGTCCGTGGATGGGTGACCATCTTTACATACCAAGACCCCTTCGTGCCTCGGTAAGCACGTTAACCCGTTGGTCCGGACTGTTATTCGTGGACCTTTGACAGTCTTTACGGTTCGTCAGAAACTTGAGGGGCAATTCTGGTAATTTTAAGAACGTTCACAGTCTGATCTCAGTGTCAATCTGTCAAAAATTCCTATACATTTTTGGCATTTTTTTTAAATTCCATTGTCGCCGAGATGACACTGCGAACGTTTTTAATTACGAGAATTGGCCTTCAGAAGTCTGACAACCAGTCTTACCAAGAGGTATCGTGTTACCCAATTACTGGATTGTAGAGGTCAGACAGGCAGTCGCGCCATGTAAAATACTGGTATTCAGCTGCAGTTAGGAAAAGGTTAGATGATTTTCTTAAAGTTGTTCTAGTAGTAACTAAGCTAGAGTAATGTGACCAAATGGGTTAGGTTAGAACCATAGATATAAGAAAGAAGAAGATATGCCAAGTAGTTGAAAATGTATCGGAACCCGGTGTCTCCACTTGCTCCCCACTACCGCGCCACAACTACACATGCAATTTAGTAAAACCAATAGATACGAAGTCGCGCTCACACTCGCAATTTATAAATCAGAACGTACTACACAATCAAATATAGACCTTATCCCTTCAAACGCAGCGTGCATTTAAGTACAACTCACTCACACAAACAACGGTTGCTACCGTTGTGCTGTGCAAAAGCAATTTATTTTACATATACGCTAGTGATTGACTAAATCGGAAAGTTGTCGATACTTCTATTTATTATTGTACTACTTCAATTTTTTTTGGGGTCCAGGAAATAAGATAAAATGAAAACGATAACCGTAATACGTCACTAATATATTATCTGAACAATACCGATAACAATAACGCATACGAAGCGTTTGAAGACTTTAACGTAAGTAAAATGCCAAAACCAAAAAAAGTAAGGAAATAGCACGAGGATAAGACTTATTATACGATAATTCAAACCCGATAACACTCCACCGACATTATCTAAAATTTTATTAACTTTACGACTGTTGTTTAGGCATTTCTCTACTACGCTGTAAAATAATCAAAATAAGTAAAAAACATTAATTCACATCGATCTAGCCATCAATTTATTCGCGAATCGACATTATCGATAGCCTACGTTAGTGGATCTACACGAGCACATCACTAGCTCGACGCAAGAACCAGCGGCCGTACTACGGAATGCGTCCGCATAGATACTTTATCGTTTTGTGATTTTTACATTGCTTGTCCAGTCACTTAGCGACAAAATATTTAGGTAGTGGTTTAGGAGCAATGTATTTAGTACAAAAATAATACAGTCGCTGTGATATTTGAAAACAAAAATAACATGGTAAATGCAAGAAATGTTTTTCGATTTCTTGTTTTTCATGATTTTAAAGACAAATATAGAAAAATACTTGTACTTATTTATGGTAAGTGATTCCATGATTCACAAAGTTTTTGTTTTGGCTTTGGTTTTTACAAGAAACCACTGAACAACACGGCATTCTTATGATTTATCACGACAACGGTCGAAAGCACACTAGTTCGCGGAGACGGCCATTTGCTTTAGGAATGATCATGCTGATCATACCGCGCGGACACAGACACGCCCCTTTCCCACTTCTCCTGCTTTTTATATTTATATGGTTAGAACAGTGATGTACCATGTGCGAGCCGAGCGAGCGATACACTAATTTGAAAGCTAACCTGCGAAATTCAAATTTTCTGAGTTTTTTTGCAATTTGCAGGTTCAGTGTTAAATTACATGTTGATTAAAATATTATTCGCGACCCTATCGCGTGTGTATTTACGGAATTGTAATGATTAAATTTATTATATACAACCCGCTAAGTGCATTTACAAGATTCTATAGTATGGCTCTATGTTGTTCTATGTTATTGGGTTTGGTTTCCGCACTTAATCCTTCAAATGGACCTGCCAGGGGTGCGGGTTGTTTGAAAGAGATACCGTGGCCCCTGGCCTGTGTGCCAGGAACACGGGAACACGGGTGGGTTTTAGTCAGTAAAAGTCTGATACGCCCTCCTGCTCCATCCAGAGCGGGAGAAGTTATTTGATGACTTCCCACCTTCAAAAAAAAATCCTTCAAATGGAGAATGCTCCAATTGAAGGATTTTTCACAATGGTGCATGAGCCATGGCGGCCGTCGGTTGTTATTCCATTGAATAGCTATCTCATGAAAAAAAAAATCAATGGGATTAGATTTTAATCAACACACAACCTGATAGTGACTGGCAATTTTTTTTTTAAAGAAAATTTGAATTTTGCGGTAAGCCCTGGAACAATAAAATGGGAATGATCAGCTGAGCAGCAGCGTACTCACGTCCAGCTTCTCGGCGTTGGGCATGGTGGTGTAGAGCGTGACCAGGTCCCCGTCCAGCACGCCGCGTGCCGCGCCCCCGCACGCGCTGCGCCGCGCCGCCTTGTACGTCCTGCGGGCCGACAGGGACATCACAAAATTGATTTAAAACTAAGAGCTAATAATAGTCCGGTTCTAGACACAAAAATAGTGGTCAAATTAAAAAAATTGCCGGAGAGCCAAATACTGGTGGAGAGCTGGGATTTACCATTACAAATAAAGTTTTAAAATCCCCATCGATCCTGTGTGCTACAAAAGTTACTCGGGGTCAAAGGTCAAAATTTGAGGTTTTTTGGATTTTTCTTGGAAACGGTAAGTTTTATCAAAAAAACCTCAAACCAAAGTTGTAGATCTTAAAATTCTCTACAAAAATGGTCTTCACGATTTTTTTCCTAAGAGATACCGCGATTCTAAGAGTCACATTATACATGATATGCACACATTTCCACGCCACCTGTGAGGTAGTGTACTCGGCGCGTTTTTTTACCGTGGTTTCCCCTGTAGACCTACACCACTAACTGTCATGACAATTTTAGGATAATTTAAGGGAACAATACCCGTCAAGTTCTAGATATTACCTTATTATTGATATTGCTATTGATTATTGGGTTAACTATTGTTGTGGGTGATAAGGTTGACTTTTGTTAGCACAGTGTCAATGATTTTTGAAATGAAATGCGACTGTCCTTTACGAGGTTTATTGGCAACTAAATCAATATGGGTCATGCTTGTGATATACTTTAAATTGGCGTCAACATAAGCCGCCCACCGCCATAGGATCTGGAGGCAAAGGTCCTCGCGCAAATGTGGGAGTGGCGCGAGGAGGCCAAACGCCGGGGCGTAACTCCGCTGCCGCGGGAAATCACGGCACAGCGGACAGAGCTCCGGCGGGATCTCATGGTGACATGGAGAGAGCGATTGTCGCAACCCAGTGCTGGGCACGCCACGATTGCGGCGGTAAGTCCCCTCTTTGAGGAGTGGTTTGAGAGGCTTCAACGGTAGTTCTTTTAATTGGTAACAGTCTGAGCTTAACTAAAAGGGACATAGTTAATGGTATTGACACCCTACTTAAATTAAAATTAGGAAAAATAATATTATGTGCTTTGCCATATTCAAATCATTTGAATTATGAAGAAAATGATTACATTTTTAGCCTAAATAATTAATGCATATTTTGACATGTCGTCATAGTGACCGTTTATTGTATTTTGATACTAACAATTTTGTTAGAGATTTTGTACTAGTTCGGGAACATATGTTTCTTCCCAAGACTAGTCGACATGTATTAGCTACTTTGTTAGCTTACAATATACACGCAGTTATTGATAATTTAACTGAGACTAGGTTAAGTGACGAAACAGTATTATCTAGTACTTCTAATAATACTGTAATTAATTCTTTAAACTTTTAGACGCGACAAAAGAGAAGCATAATAAGTGTATTTTACTGTATCACCAAAATATAAATCGCTTCGCTGGCAAAATTCTAGACGTGGAAATGTTAATAGATAAATATCATATGGATATCTTATGTTTTACTGAAACTTGGTTAAAACCGGATAGGATGTTGTTTAATGTAAATAATTTTTCAGTTGCCAGTGCGTACAATAGGTCTTCGATAGGGGGTGGTACTGTGATATTGTATAATAGTTGTTTTAGATATAAGGAAAGAAAGGATATCACCGCTTGCTCTGTTGATCGCTTATGTGAGGTAGCATGTGCGGAGGTTGAGGGCCATACTTTCTTATCTGTGTATAGACCACCAGCCACGAATTTGTCATCATTTTTGATAGTTATGGAAGAAATATTAGGTAAACTTTTCAAAGATAATAAATTAGTTTTTGTGTGTGGTGACCTAAATATTGATTTATTAGTTAATTCACCAGAAAAAAGTAAGCTTATCTCTTTGTTTAAATCATTCAATTTAAAATGTATATTTAATGAAGCGACTAGAATAACAGCAACCACAGCTTCATGCATAGACAACGTATTTACTAATTGCAAAATAAAGGACTCATCCTTAATTAGTGGCGTCAGGTCAGACCATACTGGTCAGCTTGTATTGTTTGACTTAGATCAAAAGTTACATCTAGATAAAACCATTGAATTGAGACCTCTGACTAAAAATAAATTGAAATCTTTTAATAATAATGTTCTTAGCAAGCTCTCAACAGCGAGTTTTGATTCACAAGACCCCAATATAAACTATGGCACACTTTTTTCTACAGTATGCAAAGAATTCAATAAAGCATGTCCTGTAAAAAAGTTAAACCAAAATTTAGCGAATGGGCCACTGCTGGCATTAGAAAAAGATAGGAAACTATTCTAAGATATTCAAAAGAGTCTGCGCTCACGCTAGATCTAAATTGATAAGTAACAAAATTAGTATCTCTAAAAATAAAATAAAAGCTGTGTGGCAGGTAATTAACAAAGAAACTGGAAACACAAAACAGCGAGATCAGAATGAGTTAGCTCTAAAAATTGATAATGAAACCATTTCAGATAAGTTACAAGTTGCTGAGACTCTAGAAAATTTATTTACCAACATCCCAATAGAAGTTACGAAATCTCTCCCCTCATCATCTGTATTAGCTGAATCTCTTCTTAAAGAAAACTTCAGCAAGGACATTCCAAGTTTTGAATTCAAACCCATCTCTATTGCCACAATTAAAACAGCATTTAAAAGTCTTAACATAAAAAAACACTGAAGACTTATGGGGGATTTCCGTTAAGGTTCTCGAAAATATCATTGACACAATTGCCCCTGTCCTAACAGGCATATTTAATCAATGTTTAGACAGCGGTACGTTTCCTGACTTAATGAAATATAGTAAAGTAGTACCAATTTTCAAATCGGGTAGTAAGAGTGATCCCTCTAATTATAGACCTATATCTGTGCTTCCAGCATTGAGCAAAATTTATGAAAAAATCATGCTGGACCAGATGTTATCACACTTTAACTCGAATGGGATTTTACATAGTCGACAGTTTGGTTTCACGAAAGGTAGGTCGACGACTGACGCAGGAGTAAAACTCATCAGTCACATTTTGGAATCCTGGGAGAATACCCAGGACGCCATTGGCATTTTCTGTGACCTCTCAAAAGCGTTTGACTGCGTTGACCACAATACACTGATCTGTAAATTACACCACTACGGAATTCGTGGACAAGCTGCTGATCTTGTACTTTCCTATTTATCAAACAGGCAGCAAAAAGTAAACGTTAATGGGGCGACGTCCTAGGGGTCTCTAGTTAAGATGGGCGTGCCTCAAGGTTCAATTCTTGGCCCTTTTTTATTTCTAGTTTATATTAATGACCTTCCTTACCTGATGGCTAACTTCTCGGATATAATTTTATTCGCTGATGACACTTCTCTTATTTTTAGAATAGATAGAAAAGATACGGATGTCTTACATGTCAATGATAGTCTAGCTGTTCTTTCGAAATGGTTTGCTGCTAATAATCTTTTACTCGATGCGAACAAAACTAAATGTCTTAAGTTCTCGTTACCAAATGTACCCCAAGTAGGTCTAAACTTAAAACTTGATGGCAAGAAACTGGATGCTATTTCGGAAACTGTATTTTTGGGAATTACTTTAGATTCAAAATTGCAATGGGGTGCTCACATTAGAGCTCTTTCAAGTAGATTAAGCTCAGCTGCTTACGCAGTAAGAAAAATAAGGCAGTTGACTGATGTAGCCACAGCTAGGTTAGTTTACTTTGCTTATTTTCACAGTATTATGTCTTATGGCGTTCTGCTGTGGGGATCGGCAGCTGACGTAGATTCAATTTTCATTTTACAAAAGAGGGCAATCCGCGCAATCTATAAAATGGGGCCTCGCGAGTCTCTTAGAAACAAATTCAGCGAAATTGATATATTAACTCTGCCTTCTCTTTACATCCTAGAAAATATCTTATATGTTCGCAAAAACTTAGGCCTTTTCAAAAAACGATGCGATTTCCATAATCTGAATACACGTAGTAAAGATGAAATTGTGATTCCAAAATTTAGACTGACTAAAACTAGCAAGTCATTTCTAATAAACAGTATCCGCTTCTATAACAAGTTGCCAAAGTCGGTTACAGAACTTAGCGATGGAAAGTTTAAAACGCACATCAAACGTGTCCTTATCAAAAAAGCATATTATAAGATAAAAGACTACGTTGAAGACAGGGAAGTTTGGCATTAATTCCTTCTGCACATGTGGCTTCCCTGGTACCTCATTAACAGCATAACTATGTGAAAGTCTATTAACTGCTCTCAAATACAATGTTCTTTTTTATTCTTTTTATTTTTACAATGCTGACATATTCTCGTCATTAATTGACATTATACATCAATTTTATTTAGGTTCATTTTATTTATGTAGATTATTTTACATATTGTGAATGAGAGAACGTTGTAGGCCTTCTGACTGTAGATTTGTAGACGATTTTCTATTCTGTATTCGTCTAAGTACCTGGTACTTATTGACAGGCCTGCGCTGTCCTCCCATACATTTAATCTCTGTAATTTGAAAATATTGTTAAAGCCAATTATTTTTAAAAGAGTAACCGTGGAGTTTCTTGCCGGCTCTTCTCCATAGGAAACAACAATTTGGAACCGTGCACCTAGCTTCTGGCGTTTCATAAGTGCCCATGCAGGTTTATATGAAATAAAAATATTTTGATTTTGATTTTGATTGAGGCGGCATGGTGTCCTCACCTTCCGCCTGACGCAGGTCCTCACCGGACACGGTTGTTTCGGGAGGTTCCTGTTTCGGATAGGGCGGGAGGAAACGCCCGGGTGTTTCCACTGCGAAGATCGCCCTGAGGACACGGTGGAGCACACGGTGGCGGTCTGCCCGGCTTGGGTGGAGCAACGCCGTGTCCTCGTGAAGGTGATCGGCGGCGGCGATCTCTCGCGTCCGGCCTTGGTCCAGGCCATGGTACGGAGCGAGAGGGCATGGGTAGCCGTCACCTCCTTCAGCGAAGCAGTGATGCTCGCGAAGAGGGAGGCGGCGCACGTGAGGGAGAGGCAGCATATGCGCCCTCGCGACCCTAGCCACCGCCGGATACGGAGACGCCCTGGGCGTCGGGAATCCCAGGACGATTTCCGGCCACCGCTTGCGGACGGCGAGTAATGGGTAGCTCGCTGTCCGGTAAGGACCAAGTCCAAGTCGACGGCGCGTTGTGTTCCACGCGCGCCTCAAAGAGATGTCAGCACAAAAAAATTATGGGGCCCGCAAGGGCCGATACCTGTCAGGGGTGCGGGTTTGTTCGAAAGAGATACCACAGCCCCTGGCATACGGGCTACTGAGGGAACACGGGTAGGTTTTAGTCAGTAAAAGTCTGACACGCCCTCCTGCTCCACCCAGAGCGGGAGAAGTTATTTGATGATTTCCCACCCAAAAAAAAAAAAAAACAAAAAAAAAACATAAGCCGCCCACCAAAGGACTTAAGATAGTCCTTTAAAAACTATTACATATTTATTAAGTTCAGTTTTACATGCAAAATAAAGTTAGATAAGTAAGAGTACGTTAAACAATTTCATCTGGTACTGTATCGATTGGTAAAGCACACAACTTTGTCACACATCGCTTAGTTATACTGTCACCGCTCTTTACGCTATACACTCTGGTTAAACCATCGGGGCCGGGGTGCTTGTCCGTAATGCGTCCCATGGACCATTTGCCCGGCGAGGGGTTGTCTTGCTTGATCAGCACTATATCTCCCTTCTTAAACTCTTCTTCGCGTTTTAACCATTCTGGTCTCTGTTGGAGTCTCGTTAGGTACTCTTTCTGCCATCTCGACCAGAAGTCGCCCAACAGTTTTTGAGTATATTGCCAGCGTGTCAAATTCCTTATTTTAGCGTCCTTTATGTTTGGGTTCGGGACGGTGACTGGTGCTTCCGTTATTAAAAAATTACCAGGTGTCAGTGCTTGCATGGTGTCGTCGTCCATTGGACATAACGGACGCGAGTTCAGGCATGCTTCTATTTCGCAGAGAACCGTCGTCATTTCTTCGAATGTCGGGTTTGTAGTGAGAACTCTCTTCATGTGATATTTTATGGATTTTACTCCGGCCTCTCATAGTCCTCCAAAGTTAGGCGAATATATAAAAATGCCACTGAGTCCCGTCGTTATCAAGTAATTCACCGATTTTTCCATCAAATTGCAAACCAGCTTCTTACCAGGCTTCATACAGTTGTTTGTTAGCGCCAAAAAAAAATCGCCCTTGGTCGCTCCACAAATTTATGCATTTTCCTCTGCGGGCGCAAAACCTTTTGAAGGCTCCTATGAATGCTGCTGTAGTTAAATCACCAACCAATTCCAAATGCAGTGCCTTGGTGGACATGCTAATGAATATAGCTATATAGGCCTTGCTAGTTCTGGCTCCTCTGCCCTGACTCATCAATACTTGGAAAGGTCCCGCAAAGTCGACACCTGAATTGAGGAATGGTCGCGCTGGTTTCACCCGTACGCTTGGTAAGTCACCCATTACTTGTGTTCTCACCTTTGCGTTTAGTTTAGCACACACCAAGCAACGATGGATGTATTGTTTGACCAACGTTTTTGCTCGCAGTATCCAATACTTGGATCTGAGGTAAGTAAGCATCAATTGTATACCTCCATGCAACGTATTCGAGTTGGCTTCTGCTATTATAAGATAGGTAAGTTTACTGTTTCGACCCAGAATGATTGGATGCTTGCATTCGTCACTCAACTCTGCGTTCCTGAGCCGGCCGCCCACCTTGAGGACACCAGTCCCGTCAAGGTAAGGATTTAATGATTTTAATTTGCTTGATTTTTTAACTCTTTCCTTTCTTTTTAAGCTTTCTATCTCTTCTTTAAATTATTCCTCTTGTTCTCTTTTTATACAGGTTTGCAAGGATAGTTGGAGTTCTTCCGTTGTGTTTGTACTAGCTATGTTTTCCATTTATTTCTTTTGTTTCAGGAATCGTCTGCAGTAGGTGATTGCTCTCAGTAGTTCAGTCAGAGTATCAAAGTCGTCGAACTGTGCGGATAATGTATTATTTTCTTCGTTTTCGTTTTTGGTTATCTTCAGAGCTCGTATGGTGCTTTTCTTTCTTTCTAGGTCTATTGGTGTTATGTTTAGTTTAGTGAACAGTATCTTCTGGTGTAATAACCACTGTGGTCCGTTCCACCAAAGGTCGCAACTTTTCAAGTTGGTCACTAACATACCCCTTGACGCAATATCAGCTGGATTATCGTGTGATTGGACATGGTGCCACTGACTGCAACTTACATTGTTTGTAATCTCGACAAAGCGGTTTGCCACAAACACCTTCCATTTGTTCGGATCAATATCTCAGCATGGTGTATCTGGTGGACCTTTAATAAGCCTTGCTTGAGAATTAATGCATATTCGTTTACACCCAACAACAGATCAATAGGTCCTGATGTATGATAGTTTGTTTCTGCTAGTGGGAGGTTTGCTATATGCGGCCAATCAGTCCCCATCGTGGTATTTGTGGTATTTATTGGTATATTAGAGGTCAAGTGCTTGGACATCACATGGGCTCTGACAGGTAAATTGAATTGGTTTTCCCATCGTGATAATACTTGAAAATTGACCTCATGCTTGACTCTGACTTTCATGGATTCCATTCCGGAGACGATAAGATTTACGGGTGATTTTTGTTCAGGATCTGAGTTGCCTTCTCGCTTAAAAAACATGCTTGAGATCCTGAGTCTATCAGCGCTCTTAGAACAGTAGCGTGGCCATGTTCACTCTTCAAAATTACTACTGCGGTAGCTAATAGAGATATCTTCTGCCCCGCGGTATAATGAGACGCAATCATTGTGTGAACTTTCTTATCTTCTACATCTGCTTGGCTGGATGAAGTCGGTTGCTTGGTTTCTACATTTGGAGACGCTTCATCAATTTTCTTGGGTTGATGTAAAAGTGTGTGATGCCGTCTCTTACAGGTGCGGCACGACATTGGCATACGGCACTTGAACACCGAATGTCCTGCCCCAAGGCAGTTGAAACATAGTTTGTTTGCTTTGACATGTTCGCTTCTTTCATTACTCGTAATTTTATTGAATATGCTGCAATGACACAGTGTGTGCGTTTCTTTACATAAAGCACATGATTTTTGTTTATCATTTTCTGTTGCTGTAACATGAAGAACACGTTCTTTGGTAGGTTTTTTTTTTTTTTTTGGGTGGGAAATCATCAAATAACTTCTCCCGCTCTGGGTAAAGCAGGAGGGCGTGTCAGACTTTTACTGACTAAAACCCACCCGTGTTCCTTCATTAGCCCGTATGCCAGGGGCTGTGGTATCTCTTTCAAACGAACCCGCACCCCTGACAGGCATCGGCCCTTGCGGGCCCCATCATTTTTGTGCTGACATCTCTTTGAGGCGCGCGTGGAACACAACGCGCCGTCGACTTGGGCTTGGTCCTTACCGGACAGCGAGCTACCCATTACTCGCCGTCCGCAAGCCCATGCCTACGGTGGCCGGAAATCGGCCTGGGATTCCCGACGCCCAGGGCGTCTCCGTATCCTGCGGCGGCTGGGGTCGCGAGGGCGCATATGCTGCCTCTCCCTCACGTGCGCCGCCTCCCTCTTCGCGAGCATCACTGCTTCGCTGAAGGAGGTGACGGCTCCCCATGCCCTCTCGCTCCGTACCATGGCCTGGACCAGGGCCGGACGCGAGAGATCGCCGCCGCCGATCGCCTCCACGAGGACACGGCGGTGCTCCGCCCAAGCAGGGCAGACCGCCACCGTGTGCTCCACCGTGTCCTCAGGGCGATCTTCGCAGTGGAAACACCCGGGCGTTTCCTCCCGCCCTATCCGAAACAGGAACCTCCCGAAACAACCGTGTCCGGTGAGGACCTGCGTCAGGCGGAAGGTGAGGACGCCATGCCGCCTCTCAAACCACTCCTCAAAGAGGGGACTTACCGCCGCAATCGTGGCGTGCCCATTCTTTGGTAGGTTTAGTGGTAGTCGTCGGCGAAACCATTTCAAGCGTCCGGAATTTGGCTTCTAAAAACTCGCGTAATTCCTTCGATGTAGGCAGCTCTTGAGCGTTCACTAAGTAGGCAGTCTGTTCCCATTCTTTGTGTGACTCCGGGTCCATCTTCTGCACAACCAGAAATATAATTACTGGATCCCAGGAATCAGTAGGCACTTTTACGTTTTTTAAGCTGTTAATGACCTCAGTGGTACAATCTAGGAGGGCTTTCATCTGTGCCGCAGTTTGATAGGTACATTTCTTCTGATAAAATAATCGCTTCATTAATGCGTTTACTATTACGCGCCTACTATCGTATCGGTGATTTAACGTTTCCCAAGCTTGAACATAATTAGCTCCCGTCACCTGAATGTGCTTCAATAATGATGCCGCTTCGCCCGTGATACTGGTCTTCAATTAGTGTAATTTTTCAACTTCACTTAGTGTAGTGCATTCATGGATTAATTACACATACAAGTCCTTAAATGTAGGCCATTCTTCGTAGTTACCGGAAAACGGAGGGAGTTGTATGTTAGGTAGCATCACTTTAGGTCGTGATTTTCCATCACACGACGTATTGCTGCATGAAGGTTGGTCAGTCGTCTCCAAAGTACGTGAAGCCAACATGTCTCTAAGATCTCCTAATATACATAGATATAAATCTTCATGAAGGAGGAATTCATCACTCACGTAGTACGGGATGACTGCACGTTGTTCCCGAGTTGTATTTATCAAGGTGATGGTGTGCATTCTTAAAGTCTACCCAGTATTCATCAATTGTTTGAATGCGCGTTTTTAAATATCCCGGGTTCGATAACCGTTCTTTTGGACACTTTTTAAGGTTTACTTGAGTCTTTTTGACTATTAACGCCAAATCTTCTAGTACACTTAACGCTTTGTCTGCTTGAGTTGTCATTGTTTAGGTGTAAATCACAAGTCTTTAAAAATTTAGTCTATTTGCTGTAAGTTATTATTAATGTTCAAATGATACACAGATACACTTTACATACACACTTATTGACCAATTCTAAGAAATCCGTGCAAAACAACACCAGAGGGGCAATTCTATTAATTTTAAGAACATTCACAGTCTGATCTCAGTGTCAATCTGTCAAAAATACCTCGATTTTTCATACATTTTTGACATTTGCTTGTCGCTGAGATGACACTGCGACTAGATTTTGAACGGTTTTAATTACGAGAATTGGCCTTCAGGTGCTCTCTTATCGCTCAATGGAATGCGGTTCTTTTGTTCTCACGGCGGCGCTCCGTCAATACTTAATGAGTTTCGATCCGGCTCGTATTCGACCATATATTGTGGGTGATAAGGTTGACTTTTGTTAGCACGGTGTCGACGATTTTTTAAATGAAATGCGACTGTCCTTTACGAGGTTTATTGGCAACTAAATCAATATGGGTCATGCGTGTGATAATTATACTTTAAATTGGCGCCAACAACTATTGTTTTGATTTCTTTAGATGTTTTAATCAGATTCATACTCTTGAAAGTCATAGTTTAATTTATAAAATATTGGCTTTAGCCCGCGACTCCGCCCGCGTGGATGTCGATTATCGTGTGCAAAATTGGCCTATGTCCTTCTCCATATCCCAGACTATATCTCTGCCAAATTTCATGACGATCGGTTCAGAGGTTTAGGCGTGAAAACGTGACAGACAGAGTTACTTTCGCATTTATAATAAGTAAGGATTATAGTCTAAGTAAAATACTTTAAACGAAACTTTCAACAAAATATTCAAAATCAAAATATTTAATATCACCTTACCCTACATAGGCACTTATGAAACTTCAGAAGCTATGTGCACGGTTCCAATTGGTTGTTTTCTATGAAGAAGAGCCGGCAAGAGATTTCACGGTTACTCTTTAAAAAACAATTGGCTTTTACAATGATTTTAAATTACAATGATAATAGGTATGGGTGGACAGTATAGGCCTGGAAATAACTACCAGGTAGGTACTTATTAAGAGGAATAGACAATTATCTATAACTCATTCATATTATTTAAACAAATAGTCAACTGTTATTTATCAATCAATAGCCAATCGCAGCAGTTTACACGCATAATCAGCCTATAACGTTCCCACTGCTGGGACTCAAGCTCCCTCTCTGTGAGAGAGAGTGGGCCTTTATCCACCACATGGGCCCAGTACGAGTTGGTAGATGTCACAAATGTTTGGTTTTTCGGACATGCCGGTTTCCTCGCGATATTTTCCTTCACCGCTTTGAGAGCAGTGGTCATGAAATATTTTACTCAAAGTAAAACGCCTATTTGGGTTCGAACCTACTACCTACACCTCGTAAGTCGCGGTCGTTACCACTGGGCCACCACTGCTCACATCAACTGCTGCAGTCAAGTCAACGCGCGCTTCATAATTTGTCACAATAATTAGTACAGACCTGAAAGCCCTGGGGTTGAGCCCTGCAATGTGGCAGCAGTAGTTGTTCATGACATTCTGCAACATCAGCAGTCGGCGGTACATCTTCTCAGTTATCGGCAGCACGTAGCCGACGCCGCCGTCTAGAGTCGCTGTACAGGAAATAATTTATCATTAACATTTTTTTTAATCAGAGATATGTGCACGGTACATGATGAATACGATGATTTCTAATATCAGGGGATAATTTAAAGTAATACTCTACCGGCCGACGTTGCTCCCCTAGTCAATCAATCAATCAACTCAGCCTATCGCAGTCCACTGCTGGACATAGGCATCCCTTAGTCAGCTTACTTGAAATTAAAATTATTTGTTTTATCCTCGATACATATCGATACCCATCACGTCACGCGGAGTTTCTCTAGTTAATTTAATTTGACCTTGTACAATGATGGACTGTGTGGAATACGATATGGCTAGAAATCTGTTCTTAAGGTGAAACATACGGTATGCTCTCGGACATATTCCCGCTAGATGGCGCTGAAGTCAACATTTTTTAGTTTATTTTGTTTTATGTGTAATTGGCACATTAGTAAGTCGTAGGAGTAGTCGAAGCGCTTATCGGACATTACACTTTATTGAATTAGGTCGTAACATTGCCTCAAAATCTACCCAATTCGACACCATTGCCGGTTTTTAAAATCTGCTATTGAATACAGGTCGTTTACACACACAGACGTATGCGAGTACTTCCAAGAATATACCACTAGGTGGCGTGTATTTAAAAAAATGCCGCCTGTTACGATATTTATGGATTATAATAGGTAAAAAAATGAAATAGGTTGCTTGCGAAGCATGTGTGGTGTGAATACTGAGCGTAGTACTCGCAACCGGCGTGCGTGTATGACCCGCACCCTAATTGCGTAACTCACGATTCATCACAATCTGTTTCGTTTTGAAACGGATTGTTAAACCATTGCTTCATATGGTCGAAAAATGTGTCTGCTCAGCAACGTAAATAACGCAATGAATATTGTTGAACTGTGAAGACGAAACTGATTATGATTAATCGTGAGTTACGCAATTAGGGTGCAGATTTATGAACCTAAACGAGACAAAAGGAGTATGTAGGGATCGTAGCAGGTGGCGTTCTGTAATTTCTGCGTACCTCCATGGGAAGAAGGCGTGAAGTATGATGATAGGGTAATAAAAGTTATATTCATATAAAATAATGTCTTTTATTCAAACTAGGCTGATAATCAGCACTTTTCGGATGTCAAAATTACAATAAGGCAGTAAGACAGGCAATAAACTCCGCAGCAGCACAACTGTCTATTCAGTTACAAAAACTTGAGTCTATACAGTTTATAAAGATAGTTTTATTTTATTACCTTGCACTAATTAATTATCAAATAAAAGTATTTGAAGTGAAACAAATGATGCCTGATACATGATTAAACTTATAGCATAACCAATTATTACAATAATTACAGACATTACACATAACAGACACAAGAAAACAGCAAAAAAACAAGAAATCAAAATAATACACTTTAGTATATGATTATAACCAGGTAGGTGAAAACATATTTTAAAATCTCAAAGTAATAACTACTACAAAAATACGCCTATTAGGGTTCCGTACCTCTAAAGGAAAAAACGAAACCCTTATAAGATCACTTTGTTGTCCGTCCGTCCGTCCGTCCGTCCGTCCGTCTGTCAAGACCGTTTTTCTCAGGAACGCGTGGAGGTATCAAACTGAAATTTCTATATGATACTTAGTTCTACTGTCCCTGGAAGCTGTAGAAAAATCAACCTTCTAAGTCAACGCAATCAAAAGATACAGCCATTTAGGCCGCAAAATTCCGCAAATTTTCGAAACTCGCACGGGAATCAAAACCTACTTCCCGTGAACTTAGAATCTTGAAATTTTGTACGAAGTCACGTCTTATAGTACAGATATAGGAAAAATTACGAAAACCGAAAATTTTTAGTTTCGTCATATAAAAAAAAATATTTTTGACAATTTTGAACTTTTACTTATATACCCACAGGTTTGTACGGAACCCTCGGTGCGCGAGTCCAACTCGCACTTGACCGGTTTTTCATTTTATAGTCAAAATACAATTATACAAAAATCGTTGACTTGTTGATTTCACCATGTGCCGTGAGTCTGTCCACTGCTACAAGGCTTCTGCAAAGAAAAATAACTTTACTTAGTATTTGTGTTACTTTAACGAATATTATTCATTTCAAAAATATAATTTACCATCAGTCTCCAAAGCTGCTCTAAAATGGAACTTTACTAGTTGCTCGAAGTTCCAACTGATGTTGATGGTCGATTTTTCACTAGAATAACATAATAATATATTTTAGACATTGAAATAGACAAAATTTATGAATTCATTAAATTATGAAAACTATTCCAGTATATGATGATCTCGCATTGTATAGGATTTCTGTACAATGAGAGGTCAGCATAAACTGGATATGAATAACTTGATATCTAGCCATGTATACATACCATTCAAATCTATACATTTAGCATTTTGTTGCACATGTCTCAATATGATTTCTGGCAGAATACAGTTTAAAAAAAAAACTAATAGCTTCGGTATCATACTGCTGATAAATTCCTCATCTCGACAAACTTCTATCACAGTCAAAGGTTCAGTGACTGAAATAAAACATATGAAGTAGGTAGCACTTATCCATTTTGATCACATGCATTTGTCCTTGAACCTGAAATAGTAGATTTTAATTACAGTAAGAGAAAACAAGATACTGAAATAGATTTAAAGTGGGCATGCAATAGAATTATCAATTTACTTGATAATCATGCCTTTTATTCATAACTAAAACATTATTCTCCAATTTTAGAACAAACTTTGTCATTTCTATTGCGGCTGCCTCCTAAACTTTGATTTTTCCTTGCCAATGATGGAAAGCACTTGATCTCAATAACAGCTCACTCATTTTCAATTATACCTGTAACAAACAACACAAAATATAAAACATTGAAGCTCTTCATAAGATTTGATACAAGAAATTCAATTGTCTATCGTGCTCGTAATCCTTGGTCTCTCGCGATTATAGATAGCTAGCATTATTATTTTACACATTTGCCAAATATATAGATAAAATTTAAGGTTGATAAACAAAAACTTACCATCTGGACTGCCAGCTAAACATTCAAATTTTTCATCAGTAGATAGACAGGAGGCCTCACAATTTTATTATATTTTCGCACATTTGCTACATTTGTTGTCTCATTTGACAAAGGACCTGCTTTCAAAGCAATTTTTTCATTGGCTGCATAAATTAGAGCAGCATTTTTCAGACTTTCTACGAGATTTTCTTCCTTGTTTTCACTTCCATTTGCAGCTGTTTTATTGACATTGCAGTAATAATCCTTGCAGTTTTCATGTACCTACTCCGGTTAAAAGAAGCGGACCATATCTAAAATCTGCTGCCATTGCAGCACTCTCACTGCTACACATTATAATTTTCCGTGCCACAAGTTTATGCTTCACCTCATGTCATGCACACCTTTGGCTTTTTGTATAATATTTTTGAGTAATTGAATAGTATCGAATTTCACAACCGTATGAAATGAGATCGCAGAACTACGTAGTCGCATTCAAGCATTCTAGCTAGAATTTATTGCTCATTACAAAATACAAACAAATGATACAGATCTTCAGGGCCAGGGTTACGTTCTGAATTCATTACAGAAAAAAGAACAATACAAATAAAATTTTACTTAGGTATCTCTATATTCCTGGTAGAATATTGGTCGACGAATAAGAAAAAAAAATAAACAGATTAGAATAAGTTGTTTATAAACAAACAATAAATCACGTTTATTAATTTGATGTAAGAAATTCAAAAAATTCTAAACCAATGTTTTCAAAAGTCAAAGTTTCGAACGCACCCATAACTCTATCGCCGATACCTACGGGCTGGGCGCCGCACCACGCCAGCGCCGATGCAAGTAATCTATCAAACTAAAATAATGTTTGTTTGTCTGAAACTGTTCACAATAATTATGCGTAAAAGGTATTCTATTTTGTAGGAACTCCGATTTTCCAAATGTTTGCAAACTCGTTGGGTTACCGAATTATAATATGTACTTCCTTATTTAATTTATTGTTGACCAAAGAATATAGGTAGGTACACACATACACACTAAAGTTGTGATAACCACTGACTGTGTACTTTTAAAAATTGAGACATAGGTGAGTAATTAGTATTGTGACGGGCTAACTTGCTGTTTCTAAAACCGCCGAAAGATAGGTAGGTACTTACCTATTTACTTTTATTTTAAAATAAAATTGCGTATCGTGAATCATTATTACTATAACTACAATAAATTGCAATGACATACTAGAAATATTGCAATTTGAATCAATGAAAATGCAAAGTATACAAAATAAAAATATACGCGAGAAATTCCGCGCGCCAAAACATGCATACAAGCGAGCTTCAAAATTGTATTTTATTAGATGTCGATCGGGCGACAGAATCACAGAAGTTTGGCAACGCTTACTTCGTAGGTCAAGTGAAGGTTAACTGTGTCCTTGACGGATCACGGACGGTACGGCAACGTCGCTTAGATCTTAATGTTGCCACAGAACAATATTATGATTGTAATTAAGTGGTTTACGTCAATTATAGGTTTATTAATTATAAAGTTATTTTTGTTGAACCTGTTCATGAAAAGTAGGAAAGGAAATAAATTATTGTTCGTAATACATTGATTCAACAGAATTACAATAACGCCTGCACGCCATCTAGCGTTCTCATTTCTAAACTATCGCTTGTCAAAACACACGCACACATTTATGCGAATCTCAAATTTTGTTTGGATTTTACGATCGTTTTTCTCAGTAAATAATGTAAGTTACTTCCTAAAAAGGTCGAACGCGCAGACATTTAATTACACAAAAGTGATAAAATGATTCGTTTTCAACAAAGGGTGTCTATGTTTACGGAATTTACGCAAATAAAAATGTATGGACGGCCTATCGGAACATCCTCCTTAAGTAAATTTTATTACAGTGTACATGAATATTTAAATGATAAATCCCTAAAACTAATTTAGAATACCCAAAATGTCTTTCTATTTTTATTGTTTATTGTATTTAGAATAAATTAGATTTATTTATTTATTTATATATATATAGATTGTAAGATAAACTATAGGGCCTCGTCTCTACCTTCTAAATTTATTTTTCTGTGACCGACGGGGTACTCGATTGAGTCATAAAGCCAATGTTTACCACCTAAGCATATACATTCTGGAATGCAATGACTACCGGGATGTTGACTAATGGACTATGCACCTTTAGAATAAAGAAACCTATTTTGCTTGCGGCTAATTTCGAATTAGGTCTCTTTAATTTTAAAGATGCGTAGTGTGCAAGATAAAAATATGTTGCTCCGATTTCCAATAAATTGGGATAAGGACACGCGAATAATCCCTTCGTCTGTCAGGCAGACTCATTGAGTCTGATAACAATAGAAAAGTAATTGTGTTAATTACTTGACAGTTTATAATGATAGTAGTAACTCACTGAACATGGTAACGTGTCGCTTGTGCGTGGTAGTGGGCACGTTTCGCGCGTTGATGCGGAACATGGCGTTCACTTGCTGCCCGAGGTGGTAGTCACTCTTACGGATGAGGCGTTGACCTGAAATGTAAACATAAGTTTTGTAAGAAAACATGATGGGTATGTCTCCATAATATTTTCTAAAAACATAGTGGGTATTGTATTTTTATCTCATGAAGCGGCTCGCGCTTTACAAGTGGTAACCAACGCGTACATAAACATTTACATCGTGTTTTTACACTTGGTAATCACATGTCAAGCGCACATCGCTTCATGAGATACAATACTTCAACTCGGGGAACTCAGGGAACTCGAAGGGGCCACATACGAAGTTTTAATGAAATTATTATTTTAAGTGTGTTAGCTTTAAAAGTAGTAATTTGACACATACGCGATATTATTATTATCCAAACTTAAAACGAAGTGTCCCTGATAGCAGATAACAATTTCGTTCTAAATTCTATAAAATGTAAGAGAGTGTTAGTGTGCTGTCTGTTTGTGTGTGTGTGTGTTTGTTTGGGTGTGTTTGTGTAGTGTGTGTGTGTGTTTGTGTACTGTGTGTGTGTTTGTGTAGTGTGTGCGTGTGTGTTTGTGTAGTGTTTGTGTAGTGTGTGTATGTTGTGTAGTATGTGTATGTTATGTTGTGTGATATGTTATGTGTGGTGTAATATATACCTCCATAGCTCTCTCTAGCTTGCGGCTGGTACATGAACAACGCGAGGTTTCCTTCAGACTCGCTCACTAAGAAGCCTAGAGTTGTATTGTCGACCATGAATTCCATCTCTAATATCTGTAACAAATAAAGTTGATTTCTTTTTTAAATTTTTTGTTCGTATGTTTACTTTGAGTCAGTATGTCTGACAAGTGAACATGAATGGAGCAAGAATTTGGAGGGATATTGACAATTTTAACTCAAAAAAATATTGTTAACAAACAGTGCAAACAATATTTTTTTGTAAAGTATCATCATCATCATCATCTGTGTAGTCATTTCCCTACTATGTTGGGGTCGGCTTCCAGTCTAACCAGATGTAGCTCGGATGGTTGCTACCAGCCACCCTGCGAAGATAGTTCACACTAATTGTTTATTGATCACTGCACCTGGCCCGAGGGCGTCCTACCTTACATTTGCCGATTCGCGGTCCCCACTCAAGAACTTGTCTACCCCAACGGTCATCAGTTCTACGGCTACTATGGCCGGCCCATTGCCAGGTCAACAGGCTAGATTAATTATACTTACAAACTTCGTTTGAGATCGAAATTATTTGGCAGTCGAAGACAATTGACTTTACTGTCTAGTTTTTATAATTATGTCGCGACATAGCTGCATGACCAACGTATTTCTAGCTCAGTTTGACTCTCAGTGAAACATTAATGTCGTGTCAGATTAATATCGTAATTTGACACGACATTAATGTTTCACTTTTGATCATTGTCTGGCAGTTTGAGTAGTTTATTATAACAGAAAAACAGTCCATTTACCAAAAAAAAATATCAAAACATCCATCAGTTTCTTACTAAACTGTAACTAAATCCGACGACCCTTGTTACACTGTATACGATAAAGAAGTGAATTTTTTAAAAACACAAGGAATAGGAGAGATTTAGTGCGACAGAGAGAGATAGAGTTAAATCTTTCTTCTCTGTATATTGCCCTCGTGTATATCGGAAATTATCCCCCAGAAAAATACTGTTGAGATAAAAAGTATCCTTCGTGTTAATCCAGATTATAAACTATCTGGATGCCTAATTTAATCCAAATCCGTTCAGCTGTTGTTGCGTGATGAAGTAATAAACATCTAAACATTCACATCCTTACACAGTATAAAACAAAGTCGCTTTTCGTGTTTACACGCTTGGATCTTTTAAATTTCGCAATGGATTTTAATGTAGTTTTCATTAATAGACAGAGTGATTCAAAAGGATGGTTTACATGTATATACACCGACCTCCACGCAGGCAGGGGCGAGAGTAGTAGTGGCCAGTGGTAAGGGCCGCGACTTACGAGATGTAGGTCGTGCGTTCGTAACCGGACAGGCGCATTACTTTGTGTAAATAATTTAATCACCACAGCTCTCAAAAGGTGAAGGAAAACATCGTGAGGAAACCGGCATGTTCTAGACCGAAAAAAAAATCGAAGACGTGAGAAATCTACCAACCCGAACTGGGCCCGTGTAGCGGCCCACTCCCTCACGGAGAGGAGGCCTGTGTCCCAGCAGTGGGGACGTTATAGGCTGAGTAAAGCTAGTAGAATCATAATGTAATATGTGCGTTAGAACAGACAGTCCCGATGGCAGTGACCTGTGCACCCACCTGCGCACTCCGCAGGTCCCGCGACACGAGCGAGAGCGTCCTGTGCTGGTGCTGGTAGCGCAGCAGGGAGATGGACTTGTACACGTCGGCCACTAGCACCAAGTTCTTCACGGACAGCATCTTGTGCACGTAGATCTGCGTGTCTATGAACGCCACGCCGACTAGGTCGTTGTCTTTGAGTTGCCAGATGTAGATCTGTGGAACATATAAAACGATGGTTTTAGTAACTTTGAGTTCCATTTTTTTTTTTTTTTTCAATGTTACATAACTTCACGACTTGTTTCTCCGAAGGGTGAGGTAGAGGTGTACCTGTATACAGGGTAAGTTTTTAATCAGTGCGCAAATTGTAACCATGAATTCAGCATGTCTAGTTTAGTTCTTATTTATCACCTGCATATTTTTAATAAAATATGAGTATATTTGGGTTACATTTTAATCAACTAAGTAAGTATAATATATTACAGATAGATAGCCTCCGACCATCGTCCCGCCACAAGTCTTGCCTTAGAAATGCAAACTGATATCGTAAGATCTGTCCGACATGTACCGATCTCATGTGAACTCATGCACTTGTTTCTTCGCCCCCCACCTCGCCGCGCATACCTCAGGGAGTGCACAGCACTAATGGCCACACTATAACTTTTGTTTGCGGCCGCTACAATAACGTGTCTTGTTTTGTAATTGTTTACTGAACCAATTAAGAATCTTGTGGGAGAGATCAACTAATTTAAAACTGCACGCCGCTCCACTAAAATTTCTATGCAAACATTTGAAATGTGTATGCAAAAAACAGTGGAGGAGCGTGCAGTTTTAAATTTGTTGATCTTTACCCGCGTATTTTCTTTTAAATGCATATCGTTCAAATGAGATTTTGCTTAATATATCACAAGAATACCTAGTGTTCAAGTATCAGTTTTTTCTTTGGTATATACTCACTTAAATGCCTTTGACCTTTGCAAGGCATTTTGTGCCCAAGTGAAATTTAGTACGATTTCTAGGATATTTAAAAAAAGACGTAAAGATTGGGTTTTCGCCCTGGCTTAAGAGGGTGCTCAATTGTTGCAAATGGGTCACTATCACGCCCTGGAAGGAATACATCAAATTACAAGTCACCCTACACATGTCGTGTTACGCGAATGGATAGAATAAGAAATGAGTATAAATGAGGTCTGAAAGTGACAGCACTGGCTGAAAAGTTGCGTGGAAAATCTGTTGTGGGAACAGTGATACGGAGTAATGGGGGAAATGTCGTGAGGAAGGAGAGTATGAATGTCGATGGATTTAAGAGAAGAGGAAGACCAAAGGATGGATGGACTGTGTGAATGATGATATGGTTAGAAAGGGGGTGACTACTGATATGGATGACGAAGATATATTGCGCCGATCCCGTGAGTTCCAGCTGAAAATCAGCGCCAGGTTCGCCTTGTGTTGTCATCTGATATTATTTATTTATTTAAAAGGTACACCAACGACTTATTCACTAGGAACATTAACATAATAAAATAACATTTGGATTTAGTTATGGTGAATTTGTCACTTACACAGCACTCACTTAAAAAATAGCTCCTTAAATATAAGTTTTAACAACATTTAGTAAAAAAACAAAACCAGCAGAATAAGAATTAAAAAAAACAACATAATCGAAATGAGAATAGAAAATTAAACAATCAAAAATCAATATCGTAATCGAATTGAGAATAAATAAAATAAAAACGAAATTAAAATTATTGCTTGAATCAAAATTTAAACATTAAAATTTAAAAATATACTTTAAAAATAAAAATAAACTTTAAAAATAAACAGTCAAATAGAAATTCAAAACGGTAGAACACGATAACAATAGAGTGCAAAGAGAACATTCCAAATTTTTTGAGTGGCAATATGCGGCCAAAAAACAAAAATAAAACTTGTGAAAAGGTAGGTTAAAAAGTAGGTTGTTGTGCTAAGCGAATGCCCCTTTTAGCATTATTATAATTGTTTTCTGTATTTTTGTTAATAGTTACGAGGTTAATAGTTAAGGTTCATTTTGTGCTGTAATACCAATAAACGCATTTTTCTTACCATCACTATCTGTTTGTTCGCGATAAACTCGAATACTACTGAACGGATTTTCATGCAGTTTTCACCAATAGACACGAGTGATTCATGAGGAAGGTTTAGGTGTATAATTTAATAATGTTTCGTGTAAATTGGTTAACGCTGGCAAAAGCTAGTTTCAAATAAATCGAGGGTTGGAGGAGAATGATGATGTATCCCAAGTGTACCTTCTGTCCGACAGCAGATATGAGAAACCCCAGCACTTGTGTGAGCGCGGTCACGGGCCCCTTCTGTTCCTTGGCGTACAGCTCCTTGAAGCGGTTCTTGGTGAGGGGCTGGCCCGGCTCCGGGACCACGTCTATTATGTCGTAGATTATTATCTGGAAATAATATTTATTTATTTACTCACTCAAATAACAACAACAGTGTAGCCCTGGCTCTTGTACTAGGAATTCCTGTATCACAAGAGCCAGACCTCTCAATTTACAGGGTACATGATATAGAAGCGAGATAGACAAAATAGGAGATGGGTTTGAAAAAAAAAAACATTAATGAATCAAGAAAAAGTGGTGGTCCAGTGGTAGCAATCTCGACTTACGAGTTGAACGAACCCAGACAGGCGCTTTACTTTGGGTAATTAATTTCATCACAACTGCTCTCAAAACGGTGAAGGACAAAATAGACAGGAAACCGGAATAATGTGCTAGAACCGTAAATTCGAAGATATGTGACATCTACCATCCCGCACTGGGCCCGCGTGGTAGATTACAGCCCGCTCAGAGAGGAGGCCTGTGTCCCAGCAGTGGGAACGTAGGCTGATTATGCTACTATGCGTATGCTAAATCAAGAAAAGAAACGTGTTTTTGAACTACTATTAAAGCAGGGTTTCATTTTAAAACACAAACAACAACATAACATCACGTCTTGCTTCCCCGTAGCCATCAACCGGACTCAAATCGGGGTGCCACTGAGAAATTCAAGATAGAAAAACCTATTAAAACTTTGCGCGACCTGGGAATCGAACCTCAGCAGCCTCATGCTCAGCAGTAACGCTTGCGACCACTAGCCCAACGAGGCAGGCACAGCCGATCCAAAATTTTTTTTTTTAATAATAATAATGAGCTTACTCGTCCCCTTGAAGTGATATCTTCACTATAGTTGTAGTTAGTTCCTATCGCTATGTAACCTCTCAGTCCGGACCTGAAATAGAGAGAAAACGCATGATACAAAAAAAAATACATATCCAAAGACACCGAATTCAAAGTAACCTATGTCCTTATCCCAAGCTATAGCTCTGCCAAATTTCATGACGATCGGTTGAGCGGTTTAGGCGTCAAAGCGTAACAGACAGACAGAGTTACTTTCACATTTATAATATTAGTAGAGATTTAAATGAGACCGACCATTTAGGACTAAACCCCTTTCAAACAAAAAATTACTTTGCAAATCCGTCTATGTATGACGGAGTTATGACCGAACATACATTAAAAAAAAACATACCAAACTGATAACATCCTCCTATTTGAAGTCAGTAAAAAAAATTGCTATCAAAATCGGACCACTCAGCAAAAAGTTATCAAACGTATACACAATTATGCGTCCCGGCGGCGTCGGGTCGGCTACGGCATCTTCTACAGGCAGCCTTAATAGTTCCAGTTTTGGCCATCCATGCACACTTGAATATTCATACGCACATTCGCGTATTCATCATTAAGGGGAAACTAGTTGCGAGCTCGAACTCACTGGTGGGCCTGACTAAAAAGCACGCTGTTTCACCAGGCATCGTGTCCGACAAAGGTAGTATCAGTGATGAGCAGTTACACGCTAGTCTACACGCACAACGTTATTGAGTGTGACGCGGGATTTGAGAGTGCAGGAGTGAAATGAATAATTAAGAAAAGTCCTTCGGAAGATCGGGTAACTACTGCATAAATCAATGACCAACAAAGTTTATTGAACATTTCGATATTTGAGCTTTGTCGGTACCGACTTGGTTTTGGAGATTTACACACTTCTTGTATCACTTTAAAACGCCTAAAATTAGGTTAAATTAGCAAGAAAAACGAATCTTTGTTGGCTCCTAATTTTTTATTGGCTTTTTATTTTAGTATTCTGTTTCCGCACAGACAATATTAATAATGAGACAAAACCATACCATTGAAATTTTTTGATGTAAATTGTCGAACAGTGGAGTACTTAATATATTCCCGAAGTTTGTATGGAAAAAATGTCGACTAGATTCACCTTAATTACAGTATGTTGCAGTGATTTTTTAACGCGGTGTGCTAGCTGTCATATGGCACATAATTTAATTTAATGTTTCGTAATGTTAATTACTTACTATGGTATAAAATCAAGTTCTTCTAACTGAACAGACAGCTGTGTTGCTGTGGAGTTAGTTGCTCCATTTCTCCCCAGCTGCAGCCCTGGGAGGTGGTGAAGGGCGGGTATGCCGGAGACTGGCTTATGTCATTAGGACGTGCATAAAGTACTGACTCTCAGCCTAGTTACAACAAATCAAAAGTCATTTATTCAAACTAGGCTGAGAGTCAGCACTTTTCGAACGTCAAAATTACATAAGACAGTCCCCCAAAAACGCCCACCCTTCACCACTTCCTAGTGCTTTAGCTGGGAAGAAGTGGCGCAACAAACTGCCCAGCAGTACAGCTGTCTGTTTAGTTGGAAGAACTTGATTCTATACAGTAATAGGTAATAATTAAATTTCATCAAAAAATGGAAATTGCATTAATAAAAAATATATGGTTTATACAGTCAAATAAAATAAACAATGCTATGGAGTAACTCATATAACATGTCAGTAGACGTGAGAAATGACTTCGATTCGATTAGTTGATTTTTAACGACGCTAATTTTCATCGCGCACTCGATTTTCAAGGCACTGAGTACCTGGGCTTACTATGGAAACTCCAGTCATATTATTTTAATCGCATACTTTAAATATTAATATGAGTGTGGGTTAAGCTACGCTTGCCGGGCTTGTCTGTGGATGGAACCATCTTTACATACCGAGACTCCTACAGATAGCGCGCGAGTTGAATGCAGTCGGGGTCTGAGGTAAAGAGCGGGAGCATCTCCCCCGCTATCCGCACGCCCCACCTCACGCGCCTGCAGTGTAGTGCTGTGCCATCCTTGTCAACTATCGTATCGTGGCTTCGATGATCACGTCATAATTTTAGAAGAGAATTATTGGCAAAGAGATGGATTAATTGAAGATACCATAGATCGATTCGTCATTGAGGTAAGCGACGGCGAGGATAGTGACACCGATTCAACCATATCTGCCATTTCTGAATCTGATTAATTTTTTTTTATTCCGTTTTGTGAAATGATTATTAAAAACGTGTGATAATTATGATATTGTTTTTTTTTTTTTTCATCATGTAGTTCCTAGTGTAAAAAATAAAATTAAACTTATAACATTGTTTAAATTTATCGACATTCATTACTCATTGTGGTCATAATTAGGTCACAGCACTACCGCATTCCTAAGCTCTGCATTCAACTCGCGCGCTATCTGTAGGTGCCTCGGAAATCACGTGAAGGCGTTGGTCTTGGCTGTCATTCGTGGATCTTTGACAGTCGTTACGGGCCGTCAGAAGCCCGAAAGCCTGAAAACCAGTCTTACCAACGGGTTTCGTATTACCCGGGGACAGGGTTGTGGAGGTCAGACTGGAAGCCGACCCCAACATAGTTGGGAAAAGGCTAGGCAGATTTTCTGAGTATTGAGAGTAACAACCCAAATCCAGTGCAAGTTCATACAAGTACACTTACCTAGTGCCTTCATAAGACAGCGAGACGTTCTTGAGGCACGTGACGTGTTCCCATTCGTCGAGCTCTATCCGCGTGTTGGGGATGATCTCCCAGGAAACAGGCGAGAACAGGGTCACGAAGAACTTGTCTTGAAGTGGATAGGGGAATCTGGAACAAGAGTACATTCAAATAAATAAATTTTAAATTTATTTCTGTGAGTAGGTATGTACAGAGGCCAGCACATCAAACTACCCCAATCTGTCAAATTTATTTGATACTTTTTCAACTTTATTACAAGGAAATAAGGTTTATGTTCAATTGGGAAAATTTGACAGTTTGGGATAGCTTGACCTGCTGGCGACTGTACAAACACTTTTACACGTCAATCATGTTTTTTAAACTTGATGAGGTCGGCGTTTCTTATTTCTAACTGAACAGATAGCTGTGCTGTTGGGGAGTTTGTTGCGCCACTTCTTCTTCCCAGCTAAAGCACTAGGAAGTGGTGAAGGACGGGCGTTTTCTTATGTAATTTTGACGTTCAAAAACGTTCGTTACTTTGAAAAAAATACTTTAGATTTTTTGATTTTGGCTACTGATCAGAAGGCCAATTCTCGTAATTAAATCCGTTCAAAATTTAGTTGCAGTGTCATCTCAGCGACAAGCAAATGTCAAAAATGTATGAAAAATCGAGGTATTTTTGACAGATTGACACTGAGATCAGACTGTGAATGTTCTTAAAATTAGTAGAATTGCCTCTCAGATCCCTGCTCCTCTCTTTGTTCTCGCCATTAAACTTGTAGTGGGTGTCGAGAATATCACGCCACGCTGCGGTCGCGGGCCCCGAGCAGTGGGCGCGCACCGCACGGTGCGGCACTGCGTCTTGGTCCGAGCGACGATATGCATTGGATAGATTCCTTTTCCTCGCCAGTTCAAATATAGTTCACCGTTTGTTATCCCTTATAATCTTAAAATACAGTCCACTATTAAGAAGTTACCGTGTTTTAGTCCTCGTACCATCTGGAGGATATTACCCATTTCTTTTCAGTGGGAGATGGGAACCTTTTGGTAGTGGAGATATTGCTCCAAAAGGTTCCCAGGTATGGTCCAGCACAAACAAGTGATTGCTATAAGTAGGAGGACAAGGGACTCTCGGCTTCATTAAGCGTCTTTTAACTAGTGACCTTCGGCGGTAAACTAGCCGAAGCTTCGGCCAAGCTTTTTCAAGATTTTTTTTGCCGGATATACAAAAAAAATTCAGCTGTTCCATATATTTTGACCGCGTAGCATTTTGCTATGAAACAGCAGATTTTTTTTGTTTGTATAACCGGCGAAAAAATTCTGCGCTAGGGGTTCTAGAATGATATGCTGAATTCATGGTTACAATTTGCGCACTGCTTAAAAACTTTTCCTGTAGTAAAGCTCGGCAATATCAGGTGACGGTCAGCTAACTTCGCGGTGAATCGAATCCGGTCATGTTTTCATTCAGCTGACATAATCGGATGGGATATTGTTTTGAAGTTGTAAAGCGAGTTTTTGTTATATTTTTTCTTCACTCGTATACACGCATACTGCGGAAATATTCTCAAATATTTTTTAGGTCTAAATCATTCATTACTTTTAATACTCGTCCTTCAGCCGAAAACTAAAATAATACCCTTACCTGTCGCCCTTATTATCGCTACTCTTCTCCTTATCTTCCCCGTTGAACTTGTAGTAGGAGGTGGTGGGCGAGTGCGTGGAGGCCACGAGGCAGTAGGTCTTGGACTCCACGTGGAACGTCACCCAGTGCGGCGTGACGCGCAGTGGCACCTTGCGCACCGGCCACGCCGCGTCGTACGACAGGTGGGTGGGCAGTGCGCTGATGCGCAGGGACGACTGCGGCAAGCAATTACATCAGCTTTTATTTCTGGTGGCTAAGTACTAACAGCAGCACGAATCGATCGATCAGGTTAAACTACGCTTGACGCGGTTCTGAATCAGGCCCTTGATTCAACCGCCTAACGAGAGCTTCCTCGATACGGCTCGCATCGTGAAGAGGTTCCTATTTCTGGAGCCCTAACCACCGGTAACTTGGACCCTGCTCCCGATACCGGCGGACCACTATTTTTTATATTTTTAAATGTTTTTTGTAAGATTATTTTATAAAAATATCTAAAAGTGTATTTAGTAAGAACAATAAATGACTAAACGAATAAAAATATGAATAAGCTAAATGACAAAGATCTTAAATAACTGGTGTAGTGATGGCCTCCGGTGAGCAGAATGTAAATGAGTAGATTTGTGTGGGCGGGTGAGTTTTGTTACAGTAAGTAGTAGTTATAACAATTACCTTGGCATTGAAATACAGGAATCCCTGCGGACAGTTGGTGTTGTTGAAGGGCGCGAAGGTGGCCACGGGCGCCTCCTCCGTGCACAGCGCGTGCAGGCGCAGCTCGCCGCGCGCCGACAGGAACAGGAAGTACGGCGACACGCCGCAGATGAACACGCCATTGTAGCCGCCCACGTTACCTGCGAAATGCCCGGACTGATGTTTCAAATCATCATCATTGAAGCCGAAAGACGTCCCCTGCTGGACATAGGCTTCTCCCAAGCTCCGCCACTTCGACCGGTTGTGCCTCTCGCATCCCGCGGATTCCTGTCGCCTTCACAAACTCTTCGGTCCGCCTTATGGGACGCCTTCCCACTCTACGTCTTTCGGTACGGGGTCGCCACTCCAGAAACCTTTCGGCCCCATAGGCCATTTTAACTTTTGCAGTTTCTGTCCATTTCAGGCATTTTTTAGGCATTCCCCTTTAACAATAAATACCTATATTGCTCCGCAGTCGGATCGTCTGCTGTCCGGATCAAACCCTTGATCCAGCTGCCTACAGAGAGCCTGCTGAGGTGTTGGTCGACGCTCTTGGCTATAATGCCATTGGCCGTCACGACTATCGGCACAATGACCGTTGTATCCACATGCCACATGGCTACCACCTCGCGAGCCAGGTCAAAAATGACTATCTATATAAATAAAAAGAGAATTCCTGACTGACTGACTCATCAACGCCCAGCCCAAACCCTTGGACATAGAAAGCTGAAATTTTCCTTTATAATGTAGACAAGGAAAAAGAAAGGATTTTTTTTGAAATTCAACCCCTAAGGGGAGTTAAATAGAGGATGAAGGTTCCGCGCAGGCGAAGACGCTAACAAAAGCTAGTTATTTATACAATGTGTGTAACGGTATTAATGCACATTATGCAAGTATTTCAAAATCGATTTCTGTCATTTTTATATAGGATTTTTTTAAACAAAATCAAACAGTGTAAATTACAGTCACACTTCCACTGTACAGTCAAAACAAACCAAAATGGATAAAGTACCTCCTACGCTAGACTCTTTTAAGTGTACGCGCATAGATTTGTAATGTGGCTACAATTTTCTCCCACAATCAGTACTGGTAACTAATTTAGTAAATAAACAATGTTTTATACATAACAATAAAAAGTCAGTGCATCACTAATCACTACATATTATAAAACAAACAGCCCGCCGCGTCTGTCTGTTTGTTCGCGATAAACTCAAAAAATACTTAACGGATTTTCATGCGGTTTTCACCAATAGACAGACTGATTTATGAGGAAGTTTTAGGTGTGTACCGTCTCATCGCCGCAAATTTTTCTGCTTACTCGGTAACCTACTTTAGGCTAGCGATGCGCGTCATAATTTAGCATTTTAAATAATTTGATAAACAAATCTAAATATAGTGTACTTAAAACTGTCTAGCTATCAATAACTGACAGAAATAATCACCTTCAGCTGTGCTATTGTTACTTACTCTTAACTTAAATAAACTTAACTATTTAGTGTATCTTAGTGGAGCGTGTTTCTCTATCTAACTTTAACTTAAAAACCTTCACTACAAATCTGTGTACGGAGTTAATACTACAACCCGTACAAGGTGTATAAAGTTTTGTGTAAATTGGTTAAAATATGACAACAATTGTCGAAAATGTCAGAAAAAGTAAATCCATCTGGGAGCTTTAATCGAAATCGCTGCCTAATCCCTTTGAGATATAACAAAACAATGTATTCTGGGTCTAATTTATTGTTGACCAATTTGTAGAGGAACATTAGATCCTGTGTGAGCCGACGGTCGCGCAGAGAATCCATATGGTAGCATCGAACACGTTGTTTATATGGACACCAGGGAGATATTTTACCGAAGGTATACGCTACGTTTTTCGTAAAGGCTCTCTGAATGCTTCTCCGACGAAGTTCATAACAATCCATATTAATATACAAATTATTGAAACTCAAAATATTATTTCCATTAAACCAACGCCTGTGGTTTGAACTGTCAAGGGGTCAGAAATTAAAATAAGCTGAGGCAGCTAAGAGATGACCAGCACCCTGATTGCGTAACACACGATTTATCATAATCTGTTTCAATTTGACAGTTTAACAATATTCATTGCGTTATTAACGTTGTTGAGCAGACAGATTTTTCGAACATATGAAGTAATGGTTTAGCAATATGTTTCAAAACGAAACAGATTATGATTAATCGTGAGTTACGCAATTAGGGCGCTGGCCCTACTGACTGCGCCCGTGTACAAACATGACGTATGGATCAACACCAATTAGGACAAAAACAATTTTGAAAGGATATTGCAATCTATACTATGTAATATTATAAGGGGCTTGTGGCTAAATAACAATAGCTGCACGGGTCGATCGGCCAGGTTAAGCTACGCTTGCCGCGGTTGGTCCGTGGATGGGTGACCATCTTTACATACCAAGACCCCTCCGTGCCTCGGAAAGCACGTTAAGCCGTTGGTCCCGGCCGTCATTTGTGGATATTTGACAGTCGTTACGGGTCGTCAGAAGCCCGAAAGTCTGACAACCAGTCTTACCAAGGGGTATCGTATTACCCAGTAACTGGGTTGTGGAGGTCAGATAGGCAGTCGCTCCATGTAAAATACTGGTATTCAGCTGTATCCAGTTAGACAGGAAGCCGACCCCAACATAGTTGGGAAAAGGCTAGGCAGATGATGAATATGTAATACTATAAATTAGGACGCCCCCCAGCTAAACGGACTGAAGCTCATAAGAAAGTGGCTGGGACAAACTAGAAGGCGGAGGACAGGGTGTTGTGGCGCAGCCTGGGAGAGGCCTATGTCTAGCAGTGGACTACGATAGGCTGAGTCGATTGAATATTATGAATGCAAAAGTGACACTGTCTGTCAATAACTTCACGTATGTATTTAAACGGTTGAACGGATGATTTGCACAAAATTTGGCACACTTGAAGACCATGAGCTGGGTTACGACATTGGATACTATCCTGGTGGTACGTTCGTGAAAATAATGTCCACGCGGGCGATGATCTTGCTATTTAAGTCGAGCGAAAAACCTATGGAAAATCTATAAGTGTTTGAATTACACTATGCTGGAATGTTTGTTGCGCCACTTCTTCCCAGCGAAAGCACTAGGAAGTGGTGAAGAGCGGCCGTTTAGGTGAACTGTCTTATGTAATTTTGACCACTTTTAATTTGTTCCACTATCCCGATAAGAGGGGCTCGTGGCTAAGTAATAACTGCCGCACGGGTGTATCCATCAGGGTATGTGGATGGGTGACCATCTTTACATACCGAGACTCCTTCATGCCTCGGAAAGCAACGTTAAGTCGTTGGCCCCGGCTGTCATTCGTGGACCTTTCACAGTCGTTGCGAATCGTCAGAAGCCCGAAACTCTGACAGCTAGTCTTACGAAGGGGTATCGTGTTACCCAGTAACTGGGTTGTGGAGGTCAGATAGGCAGTCGCTCCATGTAAAATACTGGTATTCAGCTGCATCCGGTCAGACTGGAAGCCGACCCCAATATAGTTGGGAAAAGGCTAGGCAGATTATTTTTTATCGCTATAAAATATTCAAAAGGTAGCGAATAATAAATGACTTACTGAAATATCGGCACTGTCGCACATTCTCCTTCAACAGTGCGGTCTCGTAGCTGTCCTCGGGTGTCGTCAAAGGCTCCGCACTGTACCCGAATGGGAACGATACGCGCGAACGACTGAAGCGGAGCTTCAGGTTGCCTCGGGGATATTTGTAAGCCTAGGAATGTTTAATTCAAATGTTATAAGTTGATCGTGGGAAAGAAAATACACGGTGTAAAGGGAACGCTTCCGAAGCCAGAACGTAGGTTATATACGGTGACTGGTAATTAGTGACCGACATTTAAACACATGATTGTACTCATAATTTTGAACAACTTTTACTATGGGACCAAACCTGAACTCGTGAAAAAAAAATCAGCTGTTCCCTACATTTTGTTCGCATAACTCATCAAAGTTTAGGGAACAGCAGATTTTTTTTTTGTGTTTAAATGTAGGTCACTAATTACCAGTCACCCTATATACAACCTAAAACCAAACGGATACCAATAACCTTTCGCCTTAAATTGAGACTTGAAAATCCAGAGCGCTATAAAATCCAGCCGCGATATTTTTCACCGAGACTTGAAAATCAACAGGGCTATAAAAGTCAGCCGCCATATTGTTCACCAAGGCTGGAAAATCCACAGCGCTATAAAATCCAGCTACGATATTTCTCACCGAGACTTGAAAATCCAGAGCGCTATAAAATCCAGCCGCGATATTTTTCACCGAGACTTGAAAATCTACAGGCCTATAAAAGTCAGCCGCGATATTGTTCACCAAGGCTGGAAAATCCAGAGCGCTATAAAATCCAGCCACGATATTTCTCACCGAGACTTGAAAATCCACAGCGCTATAAAATTCAGCCACGATATTTCTCACCGAGACTTGAAAATCCAGAGCGCTATAAAATCCAGCCGCGATATTTTTACGTCCGTTCGAACGTGGACTAACAATGACAACAGGGAAATATTAAAGCTTTTAAGTAAAGCCTTGCTTGGGTTCGAACTTACGATCTTACAACTCGTAAGTCGAGGCCGTTACCACTGCTACATAGCCGAATTTAGACAGGAAACTGCTTTTGTTTTTGGTGTGAAATTTCGTTGTTTACGGATGCATACGGGGACAACACGGGATCGTGGGGATATGTAATGTTATAAACTCAACAAGCAGGATGACAAAGGCAAAGGTCTGAAGATGTACACAATGGAAGACGGACGACATCGCCGCGATCAGCACAGAAAGCGGTGGCGAGACGACCTGGGCGCGTACCGCGAGTGCTGGTTTGAGGTGGCGCGGGAAAAGAGTTTCTGGAAAGACTTTGGGGAGGCTGCATTGCTTGAAGGGCGGGCGCGGGGGGAAAAAGTGCTGACACCAACCTAGTTTGAATAAATGACTTTTGATTCTGATTTTGTCCAGTGAAAAAAAATCTTCGATCGGCTTCGTTAAGCGTCTTTTTTCACACATTTTAATTATGGCTTTCTTACCTGGTATATCATGAGCTGGTCTTCGCACCTCATGAGCATCAGGACCCTGGTTCCTTTATGCCCTACTCCCACGACCAGCAGCTCCCTGCACTTGTCGGCATCAGTGTTCTGTCCACCACTGTTCAGTTCTTCATCTTCGATGCCAGTGCTGGGAATGGGGACTGATTCAAGGCTGTCGGCCAAGATCTGTGGAAAAAAGGAAATTTGAGGTCCTGACAAAGTGTGAGTAAAGCTATGTTCTGTTCCAGAAATACTACTAATCTACCAAATTCTAAATAGGAAGGTTTGTGAGGCTGGATGGATGTTTGTTACTCTTTCACGCAAAAACGACTGAACGGATTTGAATGAAATTTGGCACACAGTTTCTAAAGATAGATAGAAGATATCCTGGACTAGCAGCGCCCCGCAGTTTCACCCACGTAGTTCCCATTCTCGTGGGAATACGGGGATAAAATATAGCTTATATCACCCGCGGATAGTGTAGCTTCCTAACAGTGAAATAAATTTTCAATACGGTTCAGTACTTCCGGAGCCTATTCAATGCAAACAAACAAACCAACAAACAATCAAATCTTTCCTCTTTATTATTAGTACATAGATTAACACATAGGATAGTTCTTTTTTATCCCGGTAGTACGTTCCTGCGGGATCATTTCCGACATCCACGCGGGCGAAGCCGATGCCAAAAACTAGTATCTCATCAAAACATGAACAAATCGATCAGAAAATGTACCAGTTGATGCCGATTTGTGGTGCCGCTTACAAATTGAGTGTTTTGATTTGATTATTTGAATTCTTAAACCCGAAATTCTAATTTAAAAGCCCTCCAGAGCATAATACCAGATTCTCAAAATATCAGATTCGCAAAACGAACAGAAGTACATACAGTCTTTTACACAATACCTATGAAAAACTATGAAAAACGAAATAAAAATGTTTTAACTAAAGATTCATTAATCCATTAAAGATAAATCTTAAAAAAAACTTGTCAAAAATTTATGGAAACTAGAATTATTTTTGACAGATCCAGACTGAGATTAGACAATAAACATTCTTAACATTACGACAATTACCCCAATCAAATATTATCGTGAAAACCATTGACGCTTTTTTTTTGGTGGGAAATCATCAAATAACTTCTCCCGCTCTGGGTGGAGCAGGAAGGTGTGTCAGGGGCAGCGGTATCTCTTTCGAACAACCCGCACCCCTGGCAGGCAGCGGCCCTTGCGGACCCCACCAGTTGGTGCTGACATCACTTTGAGGCGCGCGTGGAACACAACGCGCCGTCGACTTGGTCCTTACCGGACAGCGAGCTGCCTGTTTTTGATTTTTGATTTTGATTTTAGATCGCCGCCGCCGATCGCCTCAACGAGGACACGGCGGTGCTCTGCCCAAGCCGGACAGACCTCGACCGTGTCCTCAGGGCGATATTCGCAGTGGAAACACCTGGGTGTTTCCTCTCGCCATATGCGAAACAGGAACCTCCCGAAACAACCGTGTCCGGTGAGGACCTGGGTCAGGCGGAAAACCATTGACGCTAACATGCAAACGGCTTCCGAGAAGCGATCATTTGACGCGTTAAATGTGAACGGCAAAAATGAAGAATTCCACGAAGAAGACGAACAAAATTGAAAAATTCGTTCGTTATGGGCACGTTTTTACAAAATTGTTACTAGCACGTCGTATTATTGTATTTGGAACTTCAATTCCCCTGAGACCAAAAAATAACAGAACCAAAAAATAGAATGTATGGAAGAAGACAAGATGCGCCGGCTACAAATGGATAAAAGCAACGGCAGGAGGAAGATGAACAGGCAGGCAAGTTATGGCTACGGACTACATTCAACTAGCTGACCCGTGCCCACTTCGTTGGGCGGTAATCATTTTTATATCACTCAATAGATTACCACACGGTCGCGGTTCCATATCTATGTCGTATTATCTCTTTAACCGTTCGTCCTAATTAAATGCAGTAAAAGGGAAAAGTCGTTTGTTTTAGACACTTGAGACGATAAATTTACATGTATTGATAAGAATTCATAATTGTTGATAATATTACCAATAAACATGACCTAAAGATTTTTTTATGTTAACAACTACTTTTTTGTGACTTAAATATAAAAGCTGGACTAACTTTTATTGTCGCTGACATTTTTGTAGGCAGTATCAAGCTCTACAGCTATACTCTAAAACTTAATCATAAATTATCTCTCATCGTTAAGGCAGCGTTCGTAAAAGACGTTTTCGTTCGACCGTTTTTTCTTCGACTTACTTTGCAAATCCTGGCTTTCTATTGGTAAAAGAATTTTCAAAATCGGTTTAGTAGTTCCAGAGATTACCCCCTTCAACCTCACAAACTCACAAACTTTACCTTTTTTACAAATATGATAACCCTGATACACGTTATGCTTTATTTTTGGGTTTAGGTATAAATACTGAGTTTCGAGCTAATCAGACAGCGCGTTAAAATTCTTCCATACAAACTTTGTCACCCCCCAATCCCCCTTTAGGGGGTAATTTAGAAAAACAATAAATAACCCACTTTATAATTTACTTAGATAATTCTTTATGCCAAGTTTCAAGTTTATTAACTCAAGGAATAAGATCCACACGACACGACGACAGATACAAACAAAATCCCCCTTTTTACCCCCTTAAAGGTCTAATTTCCAAAAACCCCTTCTTAGTGCTCCCCTACATTATAAAAGGAAGCCGTGTACAAAATTTCACGTTCCTAGTCCTAGTAGTTTCGGTTGTGCGTTGATTGATCAGCAGTGATCGGAGTAGGTAGATTGATTTGGGGCCAATGAACTGGCACGTATATATTAGTATGGATATGCCTCCGGGATTTTGAAATGATCTAAACTGCTTTTTATATAATTTTCACCTGTTTTCATATTCATAACTAGTTATTGCATTGAATGCGAAAAAATAAAGCATTCTATAAATTTCTAATGTAGTAGTTTAAAAATACAAATTTCACAATATTTGATTCAATCCCGTAAGTACCAAAATGAAATCCCGGAAAAAAAACTTATCCATGTTATGATTTCTATGACTATTCATGATGCGAGTACGGAAAATCAATCTACCTACTCCGATCACTGTTGATCAGTCAGTCAGTTTCTCCTTTTATATATACAGAACCAACTCAAGGTTGATGAGAGTTTATTGATAGTCCATCCTGATTCCACAGTGCTTTCCTTCATAGTAGTTCGCATAGATAGATATAGTATAGACTAGCTTCCGCCCACGTGTGGTCGGAAATTATCCCGCGGGAACGTACATACTACCAGGATAAAAAGTATCTTATGTGTTAATCTAGATTATAATCTATCTGTGTGCCAAATTTCATCCGAATCCATTCAGTAGTTTTTGCGCGAAAGAGTAACAAACAATCAATCAAATCAAATCAAAATATTTTTATTTCATTTAAACCTGCATGGGCACTTATGAAACGTCAGAAGCTAGGTGCATTATAAAATGTATGGGAGGACAGTGCAGGCCTGTTAATAAGTACCAGGTACTTAGACGAATACAGAATAGAAAATCGTCTACATTTCTTCTACAGCCTACAACGCACGCACAACGGACCGAATGGGAGTCTACGTGCGACCGAAAGGGAGTCCCATCATCATCAAGGCCTACAACGGTCTCCCATTCACAATATGTAAAATAATCTACATAAATAAAATGAACCTAATAAAACATCCATACATACAAACTTTCGCGTTTATAATATTAGTAAGGATGTAAATAAAGTTAGAAACTAACTCGATGAACTACTTTTATTGCATTCTTACCTTGAACTTTAGACTAAAAAAACCTTGACATGTTTATAAATGTACCTATGTATATTGTTATCGAAAACTCGCTATTCATTCATAAAAATTAGTGTCGAAACGAGTTTTACATCTTCAAATCCGTAACAAAATAAAAAAAGTCAGAACACTTATGGAATCACCTCCGTGTCTGTCAGTCACCCGCGATTTTCTCCGAATAATTATTTAAATACAACGTGTAACACAACTATCGGACGACCTCATAGACCCCAATAGGGAATATGCATGTTATTCAAAACTATTTCATTAATTAAATATACATCAAGTAACAAATTGCTATATATATTATTTTTTCATTTTTTGAAGCATTACTTATTTTACAATTTCTCATTTTATGTTACGTTTTTCTGTTGGGACGAAACGCAAGCTCGAAATGCTTCGTTTTCGAAAATGCCGGGAGTGACCTCAAAAGTCATATGAATTAATTTATTTCTTGGTCATCATCATCATTTCAGCCGAAAGACGTCCACTACTGAACATAGACTTCCCCCAAAAGGGGGTTTTCCCATAATCACCACGCTTGGCAGGCGGGTTGGCGATCGCAGTATGGCGGTAAAATGCATAGAGAACGCTGCTGCCCATTCTCTAGTAAGTCCCTTAGTCACCTTTTACGACACCCACGGGAAGAAATGGGATGGTGCTATTCTTTTACGTCCGGCACGACACGGAACGGAACATTTCTTCTTAGTGAACTGCTTAAATTCTCACTAGGGTAAATTAGTAAATGCGATTTCTAGTTTCAGGTAAATATTTGACAGCTATTTGCGACGTTGCCAACTTTCAGAATAAACGCTCTTAATAGGGAATATGCATGTAATTTGATTTTTCTCTTAATCGATGAAGCACGTTAATATAAACGCAAGAATATTACTAAAAGTCATACAACAATTACTTGCAGGTCATACAAATATTTGTTTCGTGCGGGAATCAAACCCGCGACACGCAGCGCAGCAGTCAATCGCTTAACCACTGCGCCAACCGTGCTGTTAATTTAAATATCGTTTTTGAGTACCGTGGTAAAGTATGACTTTTAGTACAGTGCTTCATTGATTAAGAGAAAAATAAAATTACATGCATATTCCCTATTAATAACGTTTATTCTGAAAGTTGGCAACGTCGCAAATAGCTGTCAAATATTTACCTGTTTTTATTAATTTGTTAATATTACTGTATGAAAATGTGAAATATCGCTAACTAGTGACCTAAAATATGAATAATGATTTGCAATTACAACACTGAATTTGATGTTGTAACCGTTTTAGGTGCAAAAAAGGCATTTGGAAAGTTTCAAAGTTCTTTTTTTACATCTACAACTAAATATTCGGTGTTGAAATGTTAACTACTGCATTTAATAATCAACGTGCTGAGGCACGGACGGGTCTCGATATTGAATGAATTGTCGCCCATCCAAAGGCCGGCCTCGACAAGCGTAGTTTAACCTTCGATTGACGCAAGCAGCTGTTATTATTTGGCCAGGAGGCCCACCTTAAAATATGATGAGTTGATGGAAACGAAGAAGAAAAAACTGGTTTTGAAGAAATTATAATAATCGGCCCACCCAGCTTCGCATGGTATTTACGACTTGACAAAATATCCAAGATTTCCTTATTATACGTATATACTAGCACTTCACCCGCGACTACGTCGGCGTAGACAGCGTACGTTCCTCTAACAATTTAACACCACTCGACTCCACCCTCTTTAAAATGTAATTTCCGAAAATTAATTTTATTAAGATCTTTATCACTTACTAAGATAAATAAATATTTGGGCCAATTTAGAAGCCTATTAGTAGATCATCAGATAGAAGATTTTTTTTTATACAATCGAAATCCCTCCTTTTTACCGCCTTAAAGGTTGAATTGCCAGAAACGCCTTCTTAGTGCTCGCCTTCAAAATAAAAGGAAGACTTGTGCAAGATTTCACGTTCCTAGGCACAGTAGTATTGGCTGTGCGTTCATATGTCAGTCAGTCAGCTTCTCATTTTATGCATAGGAGAAGATAGATTATACCCATACAAAAAGGAAAGAAAATTATTTTATTTGAGATACGCTCATGAACCTAAATATATAAAAAAATGAATCCCTATTTCCTTGGTCACGGCATCACACGTGAAAAAAAAAGAAATACCTGTGCGAGGCCAAAAAAGCTCCTATATATTTGAAAAAAAAAAAAAACAACTACGGCAGCAAATAGCCCTTCCGGGATTAATTTTCAAAATTATGGTGAAAACCGCATCAAAATCCGTTGCGCAGCCAAGAAGAACAACGCGATCACACACTCAGACGAAAAGCGACTTTATAATGTATGTATAGATACAGATAGATGATTATTTTGACCATATTGAAACGTTTGAATAAAATTATTATTGGTTCATCGACAGTTACGAAAGCAACATCGTCTTAAACGTTGACTGGTGAGATAAAGTGAATTAACTATTAGTACGAGTTCCCCGGGGGGCAACGGACAGTGCTTTAAGTGGAGCTGTTGGCAAATTATTTTAGAGTGAATTAATTGAAAACGTACAAGTGACATTCACCATGGCTGATAACGACACCAGAGAGGATGTTCCTACAGCGACTGAGGACATTCAAGAAGTATTATTTATTGTCCAATTCGCTACACTCTGCATTGCGTTTGCGGTGACAACAGCAACGTTGATATACGGAGTGACGTCATGGTGTATCCTTAAGAAGTTCCGTAATTACAGAAACTATGTGATCCTTAACTCAATTCTAACAAACTTCTTAATTTTTCTATTGGTAATTGTTTTATATATTTACAAGAACCGTTTAAGTGAAAATGTGCTGTTGGGAATAATAATTACTTGTGTACTTACGTACTTAACAACAGCGAAGGTGTTCTGGTTGATAGTGATATGCCACATGTTTTACGTGGACATTGTAAAAGTTTTCAATGGGCGTATACGAAGGAGATATTTAAAAAGTGGCCTCTTTGGTTGGGGCATGTCTTTAATAACAACCTTCATTTTAATTTTAATTTATATTTTTGTTAATCTTATTTTAAAATCAAATTCTGATGTAGTATTTTATTTATTTATATTACCTATGATTTTAAACTGTGCACTTTACATTATAATTGTCTGTTCACTTTTTCGTAGTTCGCAAGTGAGCGTACATACGGCTACGAACAAATGGCGTCGCTTTTACATCGCAACTTTGATATTGATATTGGGCGACGGCTTAATGTTCGCTTCGTACGCATCACCGAAGTTTACAGATATCAGTACAGTGACAACATTTCTATTTTATTTTGTAAATACTTTTATAAACCCAATATTACTAAACGTTTATTTGGTTGTTGTAAAGAGTAATCGAGAAATGTGGTATGAATATTACGTAAATAAATTAAATCGTCCGTCGTTATCAGCAAGGCATAGGGACCACGATATCGCGATGCATGAGAGTTACTCGTGATCGTGTCGGCTATGAACAGGCTCATTGCCGACCGGCGGTCCTTAAAATATAAAATACTTTTATAAGTTTCAATGAATAATTAATTGAAGACTGCAAGATCATTACAATATAATTATATTGTGTTCACTTGCACCACTTCCGTAGCAGCGTAGACATCACTCATACGCTACGGCAGGTTATACAGTAGACCGAATAGTATAACCTGCCTCTCTGCTTGGCGTTTATGGACTACGATAAACGCCATTGGTTTCGATCGGGACATGGGCTGTACTGCAGTCTCTCAAACAGTGCCAGATTGACTATCGGTTCATCGAGGTGCTGAAGTGTTTGTATGAAAACGCTACTATGTCAGTCCGACTCCAGGACGGACCTCGAAACATTTCCTTCTGCAGCGACAGGTGAGACAGGGAGAAGTAATCTGTCCGAAACTGTTCACCGCTGCACTGGAGAATGTCTTCAAGGTTCTGGACTGGAAAAGGGTTGGCATCAACATCAATAGCGAGTACATCACTCACGTTCGATTCGCCGACGATATAGTAGTCGTGACTGAGACTATGCAGGACCTCAGTACAATGCTCAATGACCTCAGTTGAGTTTCCAAAAGAGTGGGTCTTCAAATGACGAAGGTCACCTGTCACCCTTTTACGGTAATGTCTACCTAGGACAAACTGTCCAGTTAGGTAGGTCCAACTTCGAAAAATAGGTCAATCGTCGAAACCGACTCGGTTGGGCATCGTTCGAGAAGCTACGCAATATCTTCTCGTCCCACATACCGCAGTGTCCTAAGACGAAAGTCTTTGACCAGTGCATGATGTCAGTGATGAGCTATGGAACTGAAATGTGGTCGCTCATGAGAAGGCTGAAAGTTGCCAAAGGGGCAATGGAAAGGGCTATGCTTGGAGTTTCTCTACGCGATCGAATCAGTAATTAAAAGATCCGTAGGAGAACCAAGGTAACCGACATAGCCCGAAGAATTGCCGAATTTAAGTGGCTGTGGGCAGGGTACATTGCTCGCAGATCAAATAGCCGATTGAGCCGAAAGATTCTGGAGCGGCAACCACGTACTGGAAGACGTAACGTTGTAGGGCCTCCCACAAGGTGGACCGAAGACCTGGAGGCCGCAGGTATCAACTGGATGCGAGAAGGACAGAACCGGTGGAAGTGGCGTTGCTTGGGGGTGCCCTGTGTCCAGCAGAGGACTTCTTTCGGCTTAAATGGTGATGATGATGACTTGCACCACAAATCAATCAAGACGTTTAGCGGTTAATGAATATAAACCGTCGTTCCATTTCATTTAACTATTGAAAATGACCGAGACACCATGATGTTAAAATTTGTGTTTACCGCTGAATGTATTTCGTTATTCTTGTTGCAAGCGGGCTTAAGTATACATACTCGACCTTATGTTAAATAACTTCCCTCTTATTTATAAACGTTGCTTAAAGTTACGAGATGTTTAAACGTCAAAAATGTATGGTTAAACAGTCGCTAATCGTTACTTAACTTTAAGCAGCGTTTATAAATAAGGAGGCTTATATTATTATAAATAATGTTTTATAACTTGTGGTAAATAACTTATGTTGAAAAACTTATTTTAAATAACTTATGTTAAATACACTTATGTTACACATTGTGTATGTTTTTCAATGCTATTGGCTCACCCTATTCCCGGCGCAGGCGTCTCTGACGAGGAAGCTCAGCCTCATTTCGGGCAGCGAGTAGATCTCGAGGTTGCCGTTCAGTCGCAGCACGAACAGCCAGTACGTGGCCTTCACTTCGACGAGGTGTTTCCTCCACCAGCGGGAGATACGACGAGGTACGCCCGGGTTCTTTGACTGTTCCGCTAACATTATCTGTGAAAAGTTATTTTTTATAGAACAGTTTGGTAATACACCTAACATAACATCACGCCTGAATGCGTCGAAGTGTTAGGCAGAGGTGTAACTATAGTACACCTACATTTCCCCAGTTATGTTAAAGTCCCATTTTATAGGGAGCGATCCTATTAACAAAGCCAAATCCGGACTACGGATTGCTACTGAAAAATGTCCTATTTAAAAACCCAATAACACTTCAACCCAAGCCCATATTGTCGGCAGTAGCGCTTGCGACCACGAAAACAAAGAATCAGTTCATTTCGTTTATTTTCACTTATTGTGACTTTTTTTTTTATAAAGTATTACAACACAATAATAATAAGTTGGGATAAAATATGCGTCAAATTCACGAGAAATTGATAAAATTAAAAGTTATTCAAATTAGGCTGACACTCAGCACTTTTTGAGCCTCAAAATTACATAAGAGCCGCGCACGCCCGGCCTTCACCACTTGCTAGTGCTTTGTGTGGGAAGAAGTTCCGCAACAAACTGCCCAGCAGGCCATCGCTACACATAATGCTGTGTCGCTATGAGACAGAGCCACAACACTAGTTTTCAGTGACGGAAACAGCTTTTATCGAATAAAACCATTCCTGTTAAGTGTAATCTAGCCTCGCTGTTTACAATTGGTGATATGGTACACACGGCTACACATCAAGCTGTACATTTCCAGTTTACGCTGATCTCGCACTGTACGGAAATCCTATACAATGCGAGATCAGCTTATAATGGAAATCTTTTGCTTGATGTGTACCACCATATCACCAATTTTTATTAAACATCTTATTTTTCTGTGTTTTGTTTGTGTTAATAGGTCTGTTTTGTTTTTCCTTTTCATTCCATTTTTTTACAATCACAATTGATGATACTTTATTCACATTCAATCTAACCTATTAGCTAATAAGTAATTTAAATTATTGTCTAGTTCTAGTTTTTAGTATATTAAATGTTTATGTCTAGTTTTCTACCTATTATGTATAACCATAAACAAAATTGTTGTTATGGAACTCAGTTGTCCTTCGCTATTGGGGTGGGCGCTAATAACTGCGACACAGTTACTAAACTAACGCAGTATTAACGTACACAAAAATTGTAATGTGTTTTTTTGTTCCAATAAATATTTGTATTTGTATTTGTATTTGTATTTGTAAATATGTCTTGAACTACAAATAAATATAAAACTAAGAAATCGTCCAATAACGTCTTTCTTATTCAATGTTAGTGAAGAGGAAGACACTTGATTCACGTGTTCTTTATAAAAGATACCGAAATTCCAGTTAATTTGTATTTAAGTGTGCCTAATAAACCTATTCTTCTTTATTTTATTTATGTACACACAGTAAAATACATAGGTGTTACGTTATAAATATACAATTGAGTACAAAGGTACTGCTTATTTCTTAAGCAATAAGCAGTACCTTTTAAATTTATTCTAGCAGACCTGCGAAAGGAGAAATGAAAAAGAAATGTAGACAGAAGTAGAAGAGAAAATATAAATATACATAATAGAATAGAATAGAATAGAATACTTTTATTTCGGACATAAAATATCCATATAGTGTTAGTAACATAAAAACTTATTGCCTAGTGTTAGTAAAAATCAGCCTCCGCACAAACTGCTGTACAATCGGAGAGCCGAAGCTCTCGGCTACAGTTTTCAGGATGCTGTTTCGACTACCCCTCACTCTCCTCAGTAGCGACACAGTTGTTTTGCGTATAATTGCATGGAAGCCGTCGGTACGCGCTTGCGCAAACATTTCCGACGCGCTACAGTAACGAGGCAGCCTCAACAACATCCTGAAAGCATTGTTATATTAGACGCGCAGGGCATCCAGCGATCTCTTCGTACAATTGACCCATAGATTGTCCGTGTACAAACTTTGGCAATAAGCCTTGAAAAGTGTAATTTTTACTTGGTCTGTACACCGCGCAAATCTACGGGACAACATATTACTCCGGACCGCTAGAGCCCTGCGCTCCCTCTCAATGTCCATATCGTCCCTGAGTTCGATAATGCTAAGATATATAATTTAAATGTTTACTTTCGCAATGAACAAGTACTCACGCTAGCCATGGACGCAGGCGTCTGGTCTCCTCCGTACAACAGTTCGTCTTCATCGTTGAGCTCGTAGATAGCGCCCGGCTTGAACCCCTCAGCTTTCACGTTCTTCTTGCCTTTCATTTTTCCGCTGAATTCTCCTTTCACCTGGAGGCATAAATTAGGGTGTAAAAGACATAATTATCCCATAGCTGTAATCTACGCATTCTGTACATCAATCATAATCGTTTATTTTCTTAGAAAATAGGTATCTATCTATACAGGAAAAGTTTTTATCCAGTGCGCAAATTGTAACCATGAACTCAGCATATCATATTAGACCCGTAGGGGGTCTCGGTCGCAGAAATTTTTCGCCGGTTATACAAAAAAAATCAGCTGTTCCATACATTTTGACCGCGTAGGTATTGTACTTTTCTATGAAACAACTGATTTTTGTTTTCATAACGGGCAAAAAAATTCTGCGGTAGGGGGTCTAGAATGATATGCTGAATTCCTGGTAACAGTTTGCGCACTGGTTAAAAACTTACACTGTATAAATAAAATAAAAGTCCTGACTGACTGATTGACTGACTCATCAACGCCCAGCCCAAACCCTTGGACCTAGAAAGCTGAAATTTTGCACAGAGGTTCCCTTTATAATGTAAACAAGGAATAAGGAAGGATTTTTCGAAATTCAACCCCTAAGGGAGTTAAATAGGGGATAAAAATTCCGCGCGGGCGAAGCCGCTGGCAAAAGCTAGTATAAAATAAAAAGCGGTTAGAGAACTTGTGATCCCTCAGACATGCAAACGTTGTAAAGATTTTTTAAATGAAAATAATAAACATGTCAGTCAAATTAAAATTGTAAAAAAAAAAGTAAGTGTTTGAAATAGAAGAGAATGTATCGGTGAGTGATGTGAAAATAAATGATAAGAGTGTGGAGCAAGTGAGTTCGTATATTTGGGCATTCAGTTTACAATGGATGGAAAAATGTGGTAAAAAAAGCAAATGATGGGAAATGAAATTGGGGAAATTGAAATTTGACGGCACGATTGGCGCAGTGGCTAAGCGATTGACTGCTGCGCTGCGTGTCGCGGGTTCGATTCCCCCACGGAACAAATATTTGTATGACCTACAAGTAGTTGTTCCGGTCTGGCTGTTTGTGTATGTGAGTTTAAGTGTTTGTAAACGCACCCACGTAAAAAAGCTCGACTGACTGTTCACAATGGTGTACTGCTGCCTACGCTTATGTAAGTAAGTGAATGTTGGATGTGGCAAAAGAAGTATTAAAGTAGAATAAACGCTGTGGAAATGCGTTCCATGCGAAGCATGAGTGGTGTGACTATGAATGGTAGGCTGAGGAATGATATGGTAAGACAATGGTGTGGTTTAAGAGATGTAGTGACAAAAATTGAAAAGAGTATGCTTATATTCTCAACATGACCAAACGGTCATGTTGAGAATATGAATGAAGGACCGCTAACAAAAGGTATTTACAAGGCAGAAGTGAAACGCCAGGAGGGAACGCCCTAGGAGGACATATAGTAACCTTATTTGTTATGTTCTTCAGAAAAGTCAGGTGTGTAGTACTCGCAACCGACGTGCGTGTATGACCAGGTGTATGAACGTATACGAGGCAAAAGGAATGCCATCAAAAACATAAATTGTAAAAAAAAACAAGTCTCACAGCCCAGTTCTTCTATCGTAAAAAGTTGTAAGATCCATATAATACCAACTGGGATAATTTAATCAATATGAGATTATTCAAAAATAAATTGCATGAATGGTTGTGTAGTCATAGTTTTTATAGTGTCAAAGAATTCTTTGACTATAAATGTTAAATGTATAAAATATGCTTGTGTGCAAAACATTGTAGTCTCTTGTTATTTTGTTTTTTACCATGTTTTACAGCAAATAAATATTATCCTATTCTATTATATTCTAAAGATCTTTCTGTCTTAAGTTATTACGTAATTAGCTAACCTAACAACATCTTATAGTGACCATATCAATTTTAAAAATCTTTTATGTTTTAAATAAATAAATTGACTTGGCCATCGCATGAAAACACAATGTATCTTTTTTTTTATTAAAAATCCAATGTATCTCACAAGTAATACATATTATATTAAATTGGATTGTTTAGAGCGATTGCCAAGTCAATTTATTTATTTAAAACATTTTTTTTTTATAATGATATTGATATGGTCATGACTCCGTATATCAATGTAGATAATGACAGCACTAACATAATGAAGCTTATAACCATGGCATTTATGTAAAACCTCGGATGTATTATTTTCGGGTACTTCGGTATCGTTGTTCGACATGATGAACGACAATTGCAAAGTTTTTATTGATTCACTTTATGTTTACGAAAATTTGTTTGAAACAGATGATCTCCCGGGGTCGCTATGGCAAATAATTGCATCTTATATTTGTGTGCGCTTATAAAGAGTTGAATTGCTGAAAAACGACAATCATACAATTTCGCGTAATTCTAAGCGTAATTCTCGGAAGCCCGAAAGTCTGACAACCAGTCTTACCAAGGGGTATCGTGTTACCCAGTAACTGGGATGTGGAGGTCAGATAGGCAGTCCCTCCATGTAAAATACTGATATACAGCTACTTCCAGTCGTTAAAAGAAAAGGCTAGACAGAAAACGGAGACTAAATAATAAAAATCGATGTTACGACCATGACCTAAACATTTGATATTGACAAGCAACGCCTTAATTTCGTTGTAGTAAGGCCGGTTTTCGTACTCTAGGTGTTACTGATGGCACGTGCTACGTCGCATTTACATACAAAATCTTCGATCATTGATCTTGTTCAACCGGTCAAGCTTGCGTAGGAATAAAATTGTCAAAAATGGTATAAGATAACGATGCCGAACGTAGTTGTTTATTGACGAAATTATTTATGACGTTTAAAGGAAAACATCGTCACGTTTCTAAGTTTTGAGTACGTACGTCCTACTCTAGACTTCCCCCACTTTTTTTTACCATCCAGACAAACCAAAGAAACAATAGGTGGACTGTGTGAAATATCATAGGCTAGAAAGGTGAATACCGTGATGAAGACTAACAGTTATCTGTTAGTCTTTTTATTTTCTTCCATACTTATGTATGGAAGAAAATAAATGAAATAGTTTTATTTTGTAAATAAGATATCGGAATCACTTATACACTTCTTATCATTTTGACATGTATTTTCTTTCTTTCTTTTTCTTTTCTTTCCATTATAAAAAAAAAATATTTAACATTTCCCATCTGACTAACCCTGATAAGAAAATCAAAAGTCATTTATTCAAATAAGGCTGAGAATCAGCACTTTTCGAACGTCAAAATTATTTAAGACAGTCATCCTAGAAAATTTTAACGCAGGGGCGATCAGAATCATGTACAGAGGCCAGCACATCAAGCTACCCCAAACCGTCAAATTTCTTTGATAGTTTTTCAACTTTATTGCAAAATCATAAGGTTGAAGTTCAATTGGGAAAATTTGACAGTTTGGGATAGCTTGATGTGCTGGTGTTTGTACTCAAATCATGATAACGGATTGCACGTTTTCGTCATTGAACATTGCTGCCTACACCTCCGAGTGGGTTCCCGCATTGTCATTGCGGGGGCGCTCATTAGCCGTGGTCTCCCACCCACGATGAAGCGAAGAGGAACCCCAAGGTCGGGGAGGCCGCTCGTCAGGGCTTTTGCCTCAAAGCCAACGACGTAGCGGCCAAAAAAAGTAGGTTGCGGTGAGGTGCACCGCAACTGAGGCGGGCCGCGATGTCGAATGGGAGGCTTCGCGGCTGAGGGTTACGGGATGCGGTAGAGGAGGAGTGCCGGTGCTTCTGAGCAGCGCTCTTCCCTTCCGTGGCCTGGACGGGGCCGCCACCGTTTGGTGGCGGACGCGGTGGGGCCGCAGGGGAAGAGGAGTGTCGGTATAGCGTTGGCTGTTCTCCCTATGCCCTGCGGCCGAAAAGTGGTAGACGGCGGGGCCACTGTGCTGACCCGTCGCAGGGGGACCGAGGGGTCCGCAAGGGCCGCTGCCTGCCAGGGGGGCGGGTTGTTCGAAAGAGATACCGTCGCCCCTGACACACGGGCAACTGAGTAAAAGTCTGTTTTAGTCAGTAAAAGTCTGACACGCCGCTCTGGGTGGAGCAGGAGGGCTGCTCCACCCAGAGCAGGAGAAGTTATTTCATCATCATCATTTCAGCCGAAGGTCGTCCACTGCTAGACATAGGCCTCCTCCACTTCGCCCGGTTCACGCTTGGCAGGCGGGTTGGCGATCGCAGTATGGTGGTAAAATGCATAGACAACGCTACTGCCCATTCGCTAGTAAGTCCCTTAAACGCCTTCTACTACACCCACCGGATGGAATCAGCATAGTACAATGACTAAAACGATTTTTTAAAGCAATTTATTATTAATAAGAAAATCGTGATGGCCCCATAGCATTACTTTATGCATTTAAAATTGAGTCTTATTGCCTTTACACACGATTTTTTTTGGCTCAATCAGCGGACAGTATGGCAAAATACATAACTTTTGAAAAATACGTATAATATGTTAACTTACTGAATTCATTATGAACAAACTACTTTTGGGGCTTCCGTTTTACATCTTGTAAACATCCTTATCCGCATAGTCTTTTCCCAACTATGTCGGAGTCGACTCGACTCGGCTTCCAGTCCGGATGCAGCTGAATACCAGTATTTTATATGGAGCGACTGCCTATCTGACCGTGGAGGTCAGATAGGAGGATCTAGTTACTGGGTACCTCGACACCCCTTGGTAAGATGGGTTGTTAGACTTTCGGGCTTCTAACGAGCCATAATGACTGTCAAAGATCCACGAATGACAGCCGGGACCAATGACTTACAACTTGTATAGATAGTTCCATCCACGAAGACGCGCCCCACACATTGACACGAGTACTGAGAGCGGTCAAAAACAAAGGAAATGAGCAGAGAGGGGCGCATCATCGTGGATGGCACTGGTCTGTAAATATGACACATTTAAATCAGTGGCCCCGTTCGGCGCTCCGATTGGTTCTTCAAAAATCCAGGGCGAATCGGAGCGCCAATCGCGCTCGATGCGTTAAGGGCGCTGTCACGTTTTTTCTTGAATTTGAGCGTTTGACTCAAATTTTGATGAGTGATTATGGTTTCGATATAGCCAAAAAATAAAAATAAACATATGTCCGAGAAAATTTCATTATTAATCTAGGGAGCCCTCTAAAAAAAAATTGCAATTTGTTTACCTAAATTAGTAAAAACCTTGTCTCGGCAAAGGGTGTTTCATAAAATTTTACTTTCGGCCAACTTTTGATGCTTTTTTACATGGAAGATATAATAGTTTAGTCATTTATAAAAATGTCTAGGGTAGGACTGTACCTTTTAATTTGGAGTGCTCAAAGCAATTTTTTAAGTTTAATACAGAAATACACCAAAAATAATTCCGAAAAACAGAGAGTTAATGATAATTTTTCGTCTGAAATTACATTTCTTATCTATGTATGTTTAATCCAAATTCAATCAAAAGTTAGGTAATAACTAAGGGTACTATGTCAGCTTGCATGAAAAAAAAAATCTGTTTATTTTAAAGTAAAACAATATTTTTAAACAATTTTTGTATGCAATGCTATAAATCGATATAAATTTCAAGACGCGCGGACCTTAGCTTTAGTCCGCGCCGCGCGCTTCCAGAGGGAGGACGTATCGCTCGCTGTTGCCACTTTATGCGCCACGTTATCTCGCCAATTCGCCAAGAATATAGCGTGACCAACACATCTTGATACAAGGGAGTATTTTTTAATTATTTATTGTAATATATTCTACACATTTTGCTTTGATATTCTAGAGTGAATATTTTAAAAGAAAATGTAATCTAAAATATAAATTCAATCCATTATTTTCAGACATAGTTCATGATAATGGACAAAAGAGAAAAGAATAAATCTTATGGTTCAGTCAAAATGAAAAAATAAGTTTTGGCCGATAGTTTAAAAAGCGCAAGGGAAGCTTACAGGTAAGAATGTTACATTTAATATTTGAAATGTTTACTTTACATTTATTCTGTAATATTATAGTTAACAGGTATTTACATAAAAACACACGCCGATGTACTCTACACTTTTTCGCGATAGGAACTTCTCAATGTCGAGGAGGTCTTGTTTCGTTATTTTTTACACGACTGTTTAAAATAACAGTGTCATGGTTCTTGGGAACTTGAATGCTTATGTGTATTTTGACGTATTCTTTGTATTCCATTCTATCAAAAAATCATGTTTTCTATTTATTTTAGGCAGAGTAAAGCTGAAATGCAGCAGGGGCCAGTAAATTCGCCAAATGAAAATATTAATTCTCATTTAACAGAGGTAATTTTTCCCTATCTATACACCTACATCGTTTATTTCATGTATTGTTTTATTCATTACATTTATGAAAAAAGAACACACCACTTATTATACAGGTACATTATCGGACTGATTTACTGTTACAGGAGAATGAAAGCACATTTGACCAAACGACACTTTTAACAGTGCATTCTGACAGAAATATAAATAACATGGTCATTTATTTCATATCATTTGTAATGTAGATAAATTGCGTTTTAACCGCTAAACTACGTAACTTAATTACAAGTTTTACCCTTTTTTTAACTATCTACATTCCCGGTTTTCATTGTTTCAGGAAAATCAAGATGTAGATGGAAGGCGAATTATAGATTTTACTTATTTTATGAATCAATTGCTTTTAATTGACAAACATGGCGACAAATTTGGCTGCCGGTTGAATAGTTTACAAATTGTAAAGGAAAGGAACAAATGGCACTCATTTCAAAATTTGATTTTAAATGTTTTATGTGTGGATCGCTTTTTAAATTAGAAACATGCAACGAAGATAACTTAAATTTAAATGTCAATACAGGCTTATTGTCAGGAACATTAATGATAGGAATTGGTCTTTCCAATCTGAATGAGCTTACTGCAGCTATGGAATTGTCAACGATGCCAATTTGCTTGTATAGCTATACAAACGAATTGGCATCGTTGAAAATTCCATAGATGCAGTAATTCATGCAAATGTGGCTGAAATGTAGCGTATTACTGCAGAAGAGACGATGCGAGAAGCTGCCAAAAAAGAAAAGGCGTCTGCAATATCACGGGGTGAAGTCAACAATGGAGTTATTGCAATGACACCAGTAGAAGCAGATGCATGTTGGAGTAAACGGTCATACAGAACGTTTTATCGCATAAATAACGTTTACCAATACAGTTTATTGAATTTTTGGATAATCGTGCTTTGTCGGTACCGACTTAGTTTTGGGGATTTTACACTTCTTTTATTACTTAAACACGCCCAAAGTTAGATTGTAGCAAGTTAGCAAGAAAAACTAATCTTTGTAGGCTCCTAACGTTTTAATGCTTTTTAATTTTAGTGTCCTGTTTCCGTACAGACAATATTGATAATAAAGCAAAACCATACCATGTTTAATTTTTGATGTACAGACGCTAGCAGGTCAACCTATCCCAAACTGTAAAATTTTCCCAATTGAACATGAACCTTATTCCTTTGTGATAAAGTTGAAAAACTATCAAAGAAATTTGACAGATTGGGGTAGCTTGATGTGCTGGCCTCTGTACATTTGCGAACAGTGGAGTAATACACTCCCAAAGTTTGTATTAGAAAGATGTGGACTAGGTTCACCTTAAGGATTGCATCACTTTAAAATCGCGGTGAATTCTTTAAATGTGCACATTTGATATAAATATATTAGTGACCACTTTTTTTTTTTTTTTTTTGGGTGGGAAATCATCAAATAACTTCTCCCGCTCTGGGTGGAGCAGGAGGGCGTGTCAGACTTTTACTGACTAAAACCCACCCGTGTGCCTTCATTAGCCCGTATGCCAGGAGCTGTGGTATCTCTTTCAAACGAACCCGCACCCCTGACAGGCATCGGCCCTTGCGGGCCCCATCATTTTTGCCCTGACATCTCTTTGAGGCGCGCCGTCGACTTGGGCCTGGTCCTTACCGGACAGCGAGCTACCCATTACTCGCCGTCCGCAAGCCCATGCCTACGGTGGCCGGAAATCGGCCTGGGATTCCCGACGCCCAGGGCGTCTCCGTATCCTGCGGCGGCTGGGGTCGCGAGGGCGCATATGCTGCCTCTCCCTCACGTGCGCCGCCTCCCTCTTCGCGAGCATCACTGCTTCGCTGAAGGAGGTGACGGCTCCCCATGCCCTCTCGCTCCGTACCATGGCCTGGACCAGGGCCGGACGCGAGAGATCGCCGCCGCCGATCGCCTCCACGAGGACACGGCGGTGCTCCGCCCAAGCTGGGCAGACCACCACCGTGTGCTCCACCGTGTCCTCAGGGCGATCTTCGCAGTGGAAACACCCGGGCGTTTCCTCCCGCCCTATCCGAAACAGGAACCTCCCGAAACAACCGTGTCCGGTGAGGACCTGCGTCAGGCGGAAGGTGAGGACGCCATGCCGCCTCTCAAACCACTCCTCAAAGAGGGGACTTACCGCCGCAATCGTGGCGTGCCCATTATTAGTGACCGCTTTAAGACACAATTAAATTAAAAATAAAGGGAGCCCCAATACAAGAAACGTGATTTTATCGGTGTATAATATTACCGTGGTACTAAACTATTCGTGTGCAAGTCCAACTTGTACTTGGCCGAATTTTTTAACTTATTGTTTACATTTCATACTAGTAGGTACAGAGGCCAGCACATCAAGCTACCCCAATCTGTCAAATTTCTTTGATAGGTTTTCAACTTTATCGCAAAGGAATAAAGTTCATGTTCAATTGGGAAAATTTGACAGTTTGGGATAGCTTGACCTGCTGGCGTCTGTACTATTGAAACTGTAGAAGCAACATCACAATGCATTTAGGTCTATAAATAAATATCACGAAATAAAATTCAAACTGTGCTTTTTGTGTAACAATACCCACTAAATACGCCTTTCTAGGTGATTGAACATTCATCAGTACAAAAATATTTAACGAACTATTAAAGAGTCATTTAATTTATTTCGAATACAAAGTGGCAAAGGCTCATGTTGGTTTGTTCCTGGCGTCCGACGCATAGCGGTTTGCATGTGTGCGTAGCGTACTTCACTAGACACACACGCGTGCATTTACTGCCGCGCGCCGTCAAATTTACCTACAACTGAGCAGTTTCATTTTGTAACAGCGCTCTTAAATCGAGATGGTTAAAATAAACTGACACTAGGGCCTCAGTTCGAGTGTAGCACTTACTTGAGTATTGTCAGCATCGGGCGGCGTGAACAGCCCGCTGAGGTCGCGGTACACGGTCGCGCGCAGCAGTGGCGGGCGGTGCGGCACGGCCTGGCGCGTCGGGGCCAGGCGGCCTGACGACTGGGACAACAACACTAGATTAGTTTAGTCCTCTAGTCTTTTATATCGTCGTCAGTTTGAACCTAAAACCTGAACCTCTCTTTGGTCCTTAGCCCTGACATCAATAAGCAATGGACAAAATTGAAAAAAAAACTACCTGAATACGGGGCTTTTGGGTACTTTGTATGCAATTATGTACTTTTCTTTGCAATGTGCGTTTTTTTTTTGTGCAGGATAAAAACAAAACTTTATTTTTCTTTCTTTCTTACTAGAAACTTTGTTATTTAAGACTGTTTTAGCTCTTCTCGCCTGTATCACAGAATAAACTAGTTCAGGCATGTAAGTACGTCGTACGTCTTAGGAATATAATAAATTATCATACTATCCTAATAATATTTTCAATGTTTTTTTTTTTTTTTTTTTTATTTTTGTTTTATAAAAATATTTAAAATGTATTACAATAAGTACTAAAATGAATAAAGGAATTATAAATGTGAAAGTTTGTATGTTTAGATGTTTGGATGTTTGTAAACAATCACGCAAAAACGGCTAACGGATTTCGACGAAATTTGGCAAACAGATCGTTTATATCCTGGATTTAACACACGTAGGATACTTTTTAATTCGTTGAGATGTTTTGTACCAATAAATTATCCAATTATATTACAACTGCAAATGTAAATTGGTACGCGCTATATTGAGAGTTGGACCATGATATTTTAAGACCATAGACTTCTTAAATGTTTTCCTGTAATCTATAACTTAAGTCGTTTCAAAGATAAATATGGGGGAATGGTTTGCTTTTATCTATTTTCTTATGTCACACTGAAAGTTTAGCAAACTTAAAAGTGTCGGACAGACATACACACGAGTGATCTTCTATTGTTTCCGTTTTTTTCATTCTGACATACTCGTACCTTAAAAATCAGGAAATTGGTCTAAATTGTATCAGATGAAACGGTTATCCGGAGGTTTCGTAATAGTATACACTTGATGAATTGTGTGTTCAAGAAAATCAATACGCTATTTATAATAACATTAGACAGAAGTTAAAAACGGTTATTTTTAATGTACACTTTGTAACAAAAGTACATTAAACTTATAGAGGTAAAGTTCGCTCATCCTCTATTGAAAAGGAGGATCCTCCGACCAGACGGGTATTGTGTCTGGTCCGGGCAACTGCCCGACAGTTGATGTCGGGATTTTGTATACGTTCGAGTGTCGTGGTAAACTCTGATTGCGCGATGTAGAATTGCTTAGATAGTTCGCCTGTTTCATTGTAGATGGCGCCACTTTTCTTTTTGCGTTTCTTAGATTTTGTTGCGAAGCATTTTTATTTGTAGTGCCGCTACAAACTTATTACAGTTACGATTAACGCCATTAAAATCTATTTTTAACCGACTTCCAAAAAAGGAGGAGGTTATATGTTCCACTGTATGTTTTTTATTTTATGTATGTTCATCGAATTCTCCCCCATTTGAGGACCGATTCTCAAAATTCTTTTTTTTATTTGAAAGAGTATATTCCTGAGGTGGTCCCATTGGCACCAAGTCTGGATCTGATGATGGAATCCTAGGGAAATCGAAGGCAACCCTCAAATTTTGTAGGTATTAACAATGTTTTTCATATATTTTCTAAATCTATTGAGACATTTGCGTATGGTCATCATCATCTCATGACGCTGAGCTGATGAAGGAAGGTACAACTCTTTAACGGTTAGGAGAAAAAATATATTTTATTTTCTTTAATCCTAATTAAATTTAAATCATCATTTGTTTGTTTGTTTGTTTGTTTCATTCATTCGTTTTGTTGTAAGTTTGTAATGTGTGATGAATGTGTTATTATAATTAAAGCAATATTTATAATACAATGGCTTTTATTTCGTTTATCTCAGTATTTAATACTGTCTTAAATATATGTAAAAAAGTTATAGCATAACTATGAAATAAAATGTTTTGTAACTGATTTTCATAGTATAGTATATTATATATATATAGTTATAGTATACTAGCTTCCGCCCGCGGCTTCGCCCGCGTGGAAGTCGTAAATTATCTCGCGGGAACGTACTAACGGGATAAAAAGTATCCTGTGTGTTAATCTAGGTTAAAATCTATCTGTGTGCCAAATTTTACCCAAATCCGTTCTGCCGTTTTTGCGTAATTGAGTAACAAAAATCCAATCATTTTCATAAATTTTCACATTTATAATATTACGGACTACCCTTTTTTACCACTTTAGGGGTAGATTTTCGAAAAACTCTGATATATTTGATTTTAGACATAAATACTGAGTTTCGAGTTAATCAGACCGCGCGTTAAAATTCTTCCATACAAACTTTGACACCCCCAATCTCTTTTTAGGGGGTTGTTTAGAAAAACAATATATTACCAACTTTATAATTTACTTAGATAAGTATTTTTGCCAAGTTTCAAGCTTATTAACTCAAGAAATAAGATTTTTCATACAAACAAAATCCCCCCTTTTCACCCCCTAAAGGTCGAATTTCCAAAAACCCCTTCTTAGTGCTCCCCTACATTATAAAAGAAACCCGTTTGTAAAATTTCACGTTCCTACTCCTAGCAGTTTCGGTTGTGCGTTGATTGATCAGTCAGTCAGTTTCTCCTTTTATATATAGACTAGCTTCTGCCAGCGGCTTCGCCCGTGCGTACCTTTCATCCTCTATTTAACTCCCTTAGGGATTGAATTTCGAAAAATCCTTCCTTATTCCTCGTCTACATTATAAAGGGAACTTCTGTGCAAAATTTCAGCTTTCAAGGTCCAAGGGTTTGGGTTGGGCGTTGATGAGTCAGTCAGTCAGTCAGTCAGGACTTCTCTTTTTATTTATATAGATATAGTATAGTCATAGTTTTATGCGAAACTCGTCAAAAGATGAGCCTTATAACCTGTATCAATGACGCTATCGGTTTCTTTCCGTTTTTATTATTCAACTCCGATCTAAGCACTTTAAAACAGGTTTTTTTTTTTTCATTTTTCATCCAGATGTTTTCGACGTTTTCATTTTAATAATTCTATCATTCCTAGTGTTATTCTCCCTTCACCACAGGTCTTCCACGACGAAGTTGATGACAATCCATATTAATACAGAACATTATTTTTAGTATATGCGAAACCAGAATGTAGTTTGTTCAGAATAAGTAACCGAATCGATTCCAATTATTTTTACACTATTTTCCCAAATTGTTTCTGCAAGTGTGATGGAAAATGTTTGTCACCAGTTAGTTACAATACAATCGCTGTACGTTCCGTATCAGAAGGAAATCTAGTAAAATGCCCTTGTGGCATAAATGACGTTAAAGTAAAACGCCCTCCTAGTAAAACGTCTGAAATTTAAAATCGTCAAACTAGTAGAACGTCTGAAATGTATAAACGGCATGATGGGCAAAAGGACTGGTACACTGACGGAAAATAAACCAAAGATAATAAATTATACAATTTTCAGTATAAAAAAAAAAACTAATAAAAACCTTTTTTTTTTTCATAGGTATGTGGTAACTAAAATGCGTAAAATAACGCATTTTAGTTGTCACATACCGTCGTATCTATTATATTTTCAGAGGGTTTAGCAATCGTCCCCGAAAAAAATACGTTTAAAGTGCAAAACACGGTAAAAAAGAAATAAGATATTTTATTTTCTTGTAAAACAGTCTTGCCTTTTTGACTCGATATAAAAACAAACGGATCCTGATTTTCCTCCATTTTATTTGCAGAAACGTAAAGCATCCCCTACATCTTAATAATAATTGAAATTGTGAATGTGATTGACACTTGATTGATTACTTCTACAAGTGGCCCGTACTAAATTAAGCGAGTCACTTTTTTAATAAGGAAAACAAAGGAGTATTTATGTGTAGTACTTTTAGTGGACTGTGGAGTACTTACACAATACACCCATAAAAAATCATCATTATCATTTCAGCCGAAATACGTCCACTGCTGGACATAGGCCTCCCCAATTGGAGGGATTTGCCATAATCGCCACGCTTGGCAGGCGGGTTGGCGATCGCAGTATGGTGGTAAAATGCATAGAGAACGCTGCTGCCCATTCTCTAGTAAGTCCCTTAGTCACCTCCTACGACACCCACGGGAAGAAATGGGATCGTGCTTATTCTTTACGTCCGGCACCACACGGAACCACATAAAATATAATGATTTTTTATTTTGTGCTCTTGAATGTACATTATAGCATAGGCCAGTCCTTTTGCACAAATGCCGTTCATACATTTCAGCCGTTCTACTAGTTTGACGATTTTAAATTTCAGACGTTTTACTAGTAGGTCGTTTTACTTTAACGTCATTTCACAATGGTATTTTACTAAATTGTCCTTCTGATACGGAGCGTCGCTGTACGGCTAGGTACCTACCTACTGCCTAATTATTATCAATGAGCACATTACGAATGCGCGTGGGGCCGCGTGGTGAGCATGTTTGGGTAGACAACTAGGTAACATACAAGCTTATAACTTTGTGATTTTTTATGATACAGTTCTGAAATTATATGTAAATCGTTTTTATTTTTTACTTTTTAGTTATGGTACCTACCCCACACCAATTCGGAATTTAATCATCCTTGGGGTCAACAATGCATATTTCTGCGATAGCAACAATCGCGGTTAATTTGCTGTCTTTTTTCGAAGAGTTCCGTTGTCTGTCTCCGAAACGCATCATCAGATCTATATGAAGTTTAAGTGGGACCATTTCGGAATAAACCCCTTTCTAAAAAAGAATTTTGCAAATCAGTTTATACATATATGACGGAATTATGCCCGAACCTCCACCTAACTCCTAACCGTTAAAGAGTTGTACCTTCCTTCATCAGGTCAGCGTTATGAGATGATGATGACCATACGCAAATGTCTCAATAGCTTTAGAAAACATGAAAAACATTGTTAATACCTACAAATTTTGAGGGTTGCCCTCGATTTCCCTGGGATTCCATCATCAGATCCTGATTTGGTGCCAATGGGACCACCTCAGGAGTATACCCTTTCAAAAAAAAAAACTATTTGGGAATCGGTCCATAAATGAGGGAGAAATCGGGGAACATACTATTAAAAAAAAACATACAGTGGAACATATAACCTCCTTCTTTTTTAGAAGTCGGTTAAAAATACTAGACACGTGTTTCGGGTTTCGCATATACTGAAACCAGGGCTGGATATAAATGGAGTATAGATGACAAAAAGTAATAGGTGAGATTTATCAAAGGGCTTCATTTTACTCACCGCGCCGTCCTTCCCTCAGAACTGTTCGAGGGCGAGTACTAGAACTCGCCCGCACATAGAATCCCACAAAGATACGGGTCGGCCTAAAACGGTTGCGGTTTACCTTGATACCGTACCAAATATTCAGCAATCACACAAGCATGAAATTTGAATATTCGGAGGCTAGATATCCTAAATCTGGTTGGATATTGACCCACTGTTCTGTATGACTCTGGATAGAAAAATAAAGACAGGCAGGTCGGATACTTGACGGATATTCATTTCATCAGCATCATCATTTCAGCTGAAAGGTGTCCACTGCTGGACGTAAGCTTCCCGCATCCAGCGGATTCCTGCGGCCTTGACAAGGTCATCGGTCTACCTTATGGGAGTCCTTCCCACTCTACGTCTTCCGGTACGCGGTCGCCACTCCAGAACCTTTCAGCCCAACCGGCCATCTGTTCTGCGACAAACGTGCCCTGCACACTGCCACTTAAGTTTGGCAATTCTTCGGGCTATGTCGGTTGCCTTGGTTCTCCTGTGGATGTCTTCATTCCTGATTCGATCACGTAGGGAAACTCTGAGCATAGCCCTCTCCATTGCCCATTGGCCCATTGTGAGCGACCAAGTTTCAGTGCCACATGTTGTCACAAATTAATTCGTTTCATGTCTGTAGTCAATACTCACCGCGCCATCCTTCCCTCGGAACTCCCTGAGAGCCAACACCAGCACCCGGCCGCACATGGACATGACGCACAGGTACGGGTCGGCCGTGGCCGCGTATTGTGCCGTCCATTCCAACTGGATCGATTGCAGGTTTACGCCGTCTGCGGAAAGCAGAATTGCAAATTAAAAGTTGTGAAAGATTCTTTATCTATTCAAATAAATAATATTAAAATATCTGTTTGTAACGTCAAAGGGGGCTTGTGGCTACGTAACATAGCTGCACGGGTCGATCCATCAGGTTAAGCTACGCTTGCCGCAGTTGATCTGTGGATGGGTGACACTTTACTTACAAAGACCCGTCCGTGCCTCGGAAAGCACGGCTTTCATTTATGGATCTTTGACAGTCGTTACAGGTCGTCAGAAGACCGAAAGTCTGACAACCAGTCTTAGCAAGGGGTGTCTTATTACCCAGTAACTGGGTTGTGGAGGTCAGATAAGCAGTTACTCCATGTAAAATACTGGTATTCAGCTGCATCCGGTTAGACTGGAAACCGACCCAAAAATAGTTGGGAAAAGGCTACGCAGATGATGATGATTCTTCATGAAATTATAACGAATAAACATTTCGTAATCATTTATTATTCTTAAACCTTTATTTGAATAACAATACGAGTAATTAAAAACTTATATTAAAAATTAAAAATTAGTAATACAAAAATATTATTACAATATTATTCTGGTATATTAATAAATCGAATAATAAAAGAACAGATGAAGATGATTATTGAAAGGAAAAATTAAAGCTTCAGCGCGAGATTTGAACCTAGACCAATGAGTTTGTCTTAATCCAAGACGATACTGCAACTCAATTTACTGCACGCTACCGGAACTCAATTTAAATTAGTAAATTTTAGCAATGGTATGTACCGACCAAGGTCATACGTAGTTACGTACTCTGTGCGACGCCGACGCCGACGGTATGTTTTTTGTTTCATTCGAACTTCCGACGCCAGCACAAAATACAGAGAGTAACGCGCGTAAGTGTGTGAGTGCTGTGGTGAGCCTTGTTAATACATCACTTATACACACAGCTATAGGTACGGCACGGACCGCCACTTCATAGCAATATAACCCTTAGTATGCTAATGGATTTGTGAATCTTGATAATACAAAGTGTCAGCGTCCCCCGCGCCCCGTACCATGCGCGTGTACACAATGGAACCAGTAAATTGCTCGAGCATTTTGCCGTCCTGCCATACATAATTAATTAGCCTTTGTTCCCACTGCTGAGACACAGGCCCCCTCCCATGAGAGGAAGTGGGCCGTAATCCACCACGCGGGCCCAGTGCGGGTTGGTAAATGTCACAGTCTTAGAATTTTGCTTCTAGGGCATGCCGGTTTCCTCACGATGTTTTTTTCACCGTGTTGAGAGCAGTGGTAATGAAATAGTTTACACAAAAACTGAGTTCGAACCTACGACCCACAACTTGTAAATCGCGGCGTTTATCACTGGGCCACCACGGCCCGTTCTGCCTTACAAATAACTTACTCTTAATAAGTCTGATGCCTGTGGTTGTGACTTGCACCATAAACTTGTTGTTGCCCAAATTGCCCGCGAAGATGGTCGGGGAATTTGTCATGAAGCCAGAGTTGTCTACCTCGTTGATTTCTTGGCCTGTTGAATAGAAAGTATACATATTTCAACACTCACGGTAAGAGGCAAGCAGTATTAACCGGTAGCGCCCAGGTGGCCCACCGCGTGGGCCACTTATCGAAACTTCCGTAACGTCCGGCTGGCCCACCGCGTGGTTACCCCCCTTCACATTAAATAATTAATTATTTTTTATTATAAATAATTTTCAATATCGTCTATGGTAATTTTTCTGTGAAGCTAGATACACACACAGTCGACTCACTAATTCTCTATCAAAAACATTGTCTGGTAACAGAAAAAAAAAAGTTGAAACCGGCGCCATTACTGACGCTTCAACACGACAATATTGTGGTGCGCGCTCCGTCGACAATTTTTTTTATTTTGTGAGTTATTGGGTGATTTGCAACGGTAAGTGGATGAATACTTATTTATTAGTAGTTATTACATCGTGTAGATAATATTTGGACTAAAAATAACATCATAAATACTTTTTTTGACCAAAGAAATGTTTACGTCAAAATCTGTTACGTTCATGGCGTCATAACTTTGATGAATTTTGTCTGTTTTACAATGAATTGAGTGTATCTGTATGATTTGAGATACTCTAAATCTAATAATAACAATATGTTTGGTCATTCTTGGTGTATTTCATACTATATTTTGTACATTTCAATGATTTCGGACTGTGACCCTCGGACCGTTGACAGTTATAGAGACAACAAACGAAGTTCGAAAAAAAGTTGTATAATAAATGAAATCTCTGTTTGATAGGCCAATATCCTCATCGCCAGTTCCGGGGTCCTCCACTGCTGCTGCTGGTTCAGCCTCGCCGCGCGTCCTTAGGCCGTAAGTGTTAAAACTTATATTCATTTATCTTATATCTTTTCTTCGTAATTTACTCGTAATTATTTTGACTATTTTAATTTTAGATGTCATGTCGTCATCATGGCCCCAGTGGGTGACGACATCACGATGGAGCAGGACCACTTCTCTCTTGCTGACAAGTACCTGCTGTTCCAGCAAGAGGAAGTGGTCAAGGACGTGGCATCAGCCGCAGCCGCAGCGTCGGCCACGACGTGGCGAGTGCAGCGCGGTGCGGTGGTGCAGTGTGGCGCGGTGGCATTGCTCAGTGTGGCCAAACGAGGGGGCGGAACGCCTACTGGTGACCCCCAATGGGTGAGAGATCGGGAGAAGTCCATGTAGATGATGACGATGTGCCTGAGGATGTTCGGGAGAAGATCATGTATATTGTCAGAATGAGAGAAGCTAGGGTAGCGTTTTTGTAAGTTACGCATTGTATCATGAGTCCACATTATTTTTGTTGGCAGTTTTTTTTTTTAAGTAAGCAACACCGCTGTTCTTTATATTGTTATCAACATTTATAAAATAATGTGAATGAACTTGTATTACTTTTGAAATAAGCTGCACCTTTGTACTTTGTTTTTGTAGCCTATTTCCATATATTTCTCTGTGTGTATAATCCTCTTGCTGTTCTGCTGGCAGTTATTTTTTTTATTTATAAAACTGAATGTGTGATTGTGGGATGTAAAATTGTGTGAATCTGAATGTGTAAAAGATTAACTTTTTATCATTTTAGGCATAAGCAGCACTGTATTTCACACTTATATTTTTATCACCGTTTGCAAATGTTTTGCGTTAGCAATACACAGCATCTTTGTACTTCACCTTCTATTTTGATACATGGGAATGTGTAATTGTGAGATGTAAGACTTATAAATGTGAATGTGTAATAAATGAAAATGTTATTACTTTAAGAAATAAGCAACACTTTTGTACTTACCTTTTTATCAAGATTTGTAAATGTGAATGTAAAATAAATTAACATTTATTTGAAATAAGTAGCTTATATTTAGTACAGTGTTCATTCTACTGCCACAATTTTTGCAAATATGTTGAAGCATAAGCTTACAATAAGTACCTATATTCTGTGTACCTACTGATGAGGAGACAATCAATGTGGGTGTATACACAACTGCTTACACCTTCAGGGAATACAAGCTTGATGTTATGTGTAACAGGTTAGGATGTTATGTACAAATAAAATAACTGATTACAAGAATAATGTTTATTATTTTTCTTCCCTATGTGACATACACACACAGTACACAAACATTTATAGTAAAATACATTTTTTAATAAATCAAAATCATGTAACTTGAATTTTGTTATTATTTCCTACAGTGAACTTCTATTTCTAAACCAAAGTTACCGATATTTTCGTAGAGTGAGTGAGTCACGTCCGTACGATTGTCTCAAACTCTACACTTTTATAGGTAATTTCAGAGCTTGATATCTTTGTTTTTTTCCATGACAATGAGTAAGTTTTTACACTAATTAGAAAGTCTAGTTCCTTCTTATGCGGCTTAGACTAATTATTCAAATTTTGAAACCTATAGTACCATGTAAAATTAGCTAATACAAAAAAAACATGTCCAATTAGTTATCTCTTCCAGAAAATCTTATATTACAATTATACTGGCATATTTTTACAATATGCCAGTATAACATCGGTAGATAAAGGTTTATATAGTATTCTAGTACCATATTTTTTATTTGAAACACTCAAAATAACTCGGATGAGCGTTTACAAAGTCATGCGTTGTAAACAAGATCTCATAAAAATGGCTCCGCGTAGTCTGAAGTTTGAGTTTCAATAATATGAAGATGTTAGGTTCAACTTTCAAAAAAACACTCCTGTTAGATTACTTGTCTATTCAAAAAGAAACAAGCAAAGTTTCGTGCAAACCAACACTGTAATTTTATCAGAAATCATCCTATTACGGCAACAAACACAGTTTCGACCCCTTGTCCGTTTTCAACATTGGTTTATAAAAAACGATGTTAAAATTTGAGTACGCTAAACAATTTATATAATGGCCTGGTGATTCAAGAACCCAACACTGTTTATTTTTTTTAGCTAGAAGCAATAGAAACTTGAGTGGACCTTTTTTTTGTGAGCGAGGTCGTAAATTCGTAATCGTAAACATGTCAGCTGTCACTGTCAGAAATCGGCGCCGGGCTTGACGGAAGTTTGACGTTTTACGATAGTTGGACGCCACAGGTTAATACGGTTTGCACAAAACATGACGGTAAACCCACGTTTACATTCATCATCATCATCATTTCAGCCGAAAGACGTCCACTGCTGGACATAGGCCTCCCCCAAGCACCGCCATTTCGACCGATTCTGTGCTTCTCGCATCCAGCAGATGCCTGCGGCCTTCACAAAGTCATCGGTCCACCTTGTGGAATGCCTTCCAACGCTACGTCCTCCGGTACGCGGTCGAACCTTCCGGCCCCATCGGCCATCAGAGACCTTAGTATGAGTTTCATCTCGATCAAACGCATCGAGCGGGTTCGGCGCTCCGATTGGCCCTGGATTGGCGACGGACCAATGGGAACGCCGAACGCGCTCGATGCGACTAGGGCCACGGTCCTGCGAGCAATGTGCCCTGCCCACTGCCACGTTCCAATTGACGTAGTAAAATTGCGGTGGATTTATTTTTTTGAGCACTGGTCCTTCAGTGCAGAGTGTTGGAAATCGAACAGTGTTTTTCGACGCGCATAGACTCACTCGCGCTGCACTCTGTTGGATTCTCAACGCTTGGTTTAAGTCCTAGAGTTGAAAATGCTGTGCGCGAAAAAATCCTGCCGAGGTTTTATTACGCTCGTGTGAATGTCGATGTTTTAAAGATATCTAATATTATTATCTTATTAGAAAATATCAGAAGGGGCTTGTGGCTAGGTAATATAATAACAGCACGGATCGATCGATCAGGTTAAGCTACGCCTGCTGCGGTCGGTCCGTGGATGGGTCATCATCTTTAAATACTTAAGACACCTCCGTGTCTCGGAAAGTACGTTAAGGTGTTGGTTTCGGCTGTCATTCGTTTCCAAAACCTGAAAGTCTAGCAAGCAGTAATTTCCAACGGGTATCGCATTTCCCAGTGACTGGGTTGTGGAGGTTCGATAGGCAATAGCTTCATGTAAAATGGTACTGATATTCATCTGCAACCGGTTAGATTGGAAGCTGACCCCAAAATACTTAGGAAAAGGTAAGCAGGTGAAGATACGCAATGGGTTTAAAACTTACCAGTTTGTAGCACCATACTGCCGTCTTCCTGAGTGAGTATGAGGTAGGCGTGGGAGCCCTCCGCTTCTCTAGCACCGTCGGAACTCTCGCCCAGAACCGACCACATGTCGATACAACCTGTAGGAAGAATAAAACATGAAATTTACTATATTATCATAATAATACACAAAATATGCTCAAATTAAAAAAGACGTTATGACATGGGTATCGAATCGTACAGGATACATTATTATAGAAGAGTTGTGTGATACCAATTGAATGTTAGTAGCGATTAATAATAGACTTTATGACATGGGAAAATTAAGTATTGTTACGAGCTTGGGGTTTGTGACAGTTAAAACCTGCCGATATAAATGACTAAAAATTACACTTTAATTACACAACCTAAGAACCACTCAAAGAGACTAATTACAAAACACAATTGCACTATTGATCACTCCCAAGTCGCACTCGAAGATCGCTTTTCGAAGTTCTCGCATGTATCGCTTATCCAATACTCTCCGGGTCGCGATTCATTCCGGTCTTTTATAGGGTCCTCGGATAGTTCCAGAATTTTCTACTGTAGAAGCATCTATAATTCTAGAATGTTCGAGTACACACCGGCCCCGACTAAACAGAAGTCGATAGTCCAGAAATTTCTAGAAAGATCTTGACTCTATCAATTGTGCTACTCGATACTAGATGGCGCTAGTGGTAATTTATGTTAACATTAATTGTGGGGCGCAATGGTATCAATATCATAGAAGAGTTGTGTTATACCAATTGAGTATTAGTAGCGATAAAAATAGACTTTATGACATGGGAAACCTAGGTATATTTTGCTTTAACTTTATGTTATTTAGTAAAAGCTTATGAGGCGTGTAGTACGTAAGTTTGAAAGATTTCGATGAAATAACGCTAAAGAACATTCGACGTATTTGTAAAATTTTCTCACGTGTTTTTACAATTTGGGATCAGTGTCAGATTGTATGTTGAACAAAATATGATTGGCGACAGTAAAAAGTATGTGTTTACAGAATTATAATCATTGTCACCAATAAGTAATAGATAGGTAATAGGACATCGACGCGCAAATTGCAAATAAGAATTTAGCACATAAATTAAGACCTTGTAGCATATAAATTTTTCAGTGGTTAAAAAAATACGGCAGGCAGCGTTTATTTTTTAAATAACTGAAGAATAATTTCAGTGCAGTGGGAAACAGGTTGCGCGTCGATGTATTAAGTTTTCAGTATATTTCATGATTCTTCTGTTTCAAATATCGTTACCGCCAAAAAAATAAGTAAAAGGTTATTAAAAATTACCGAAATAGACTAACCAGGCAAATTAAAGGCAGTGATGAGCTGCGGCCGCACAGTCCTCTGCAGCACAGTGAGCGCGCCGTTCTTGCCGCGGCCACTGCAGGCCACCAGCTCCAGCACGGCGCAGTCCTGCGGCCGCGCGCACTCCTCCGACAGGAGCTGCGGCTCGCCCATGGACGCGTCGCCGATGGGGCAGATGTTCAGCAGCGAGTCGCACACCTGCAGGCGGTTCAAGGGGGGCATTTATAATGGGTTTTCGTAAATATTTCATTAAAAGTAAAAATATTATTTTATTTGTCAGTCAAGCACTACATCGCTTGTATTTATAATTATTTTTAACATTTACTCTTATATAAAAACATTTAATCGTAGCCTATACTATAAATATAAAATATCTGACGGGATGTCGATTTTTATAAGTAAATACAAAAATAAATGTGAAAAAAAATCCATACAAACTTAAACTCCATACATAAAATTCAAATAAACATCCAAGGTCACCGACTTCTGAACTTAGTTATTGAGGTTGAAAAAAAGGTTTATTATTTTTTGCTTTTCAGTTTTTTTCGGCGGTTAATTTTATTGTTAAAAATTTTATTTAAAAAAAATTGAGGCAATAATCTATTAATTACTACATGATTAATTTTCGATTACTTTTTGTAATACACCACTTACCATTAACATCTATAAGTGAACAATAAATCACCACTATATTCCCAACCTTAGGATAGATTTTTTTTCCAAATTTATATAGAACAAATTTCGAGGTAAGTATCTATCCAATAAAATAAGAATGATCAAAATCAGACTACTCTGTAAGCAGTTATGCGTGGTTTTACATTACAATCAGTGAGTGAACAATCAATCATTCCTGTTTTCCTACCCTTAGGGTTAGATTGTTTTTTCCAAACTTAGGACCAACTTCGGGGTATACCCTTTCCAATCAAAAAAGAATTATCAAAATCGAACTACTCTGTAAAAAGATATGCGTGGTCATACATAAAAATTATAATAAATAAAAAAATATACGCGTCGAATTGAGTAACTTCCTCCGTTTTTTCGTCGGTTGAAAAGTTATAAATACCAAAGATTTAAAAGTATTATAATAATCACGAAAAATCACTTCAAAGGGGCCGTTACCAGCCCGCACTGGATAAACGCTCTTAACGCTAAAACTGCTAAACGGATTTAGATGAAATTTAGCTCGTGGGTAGACCGACCTAGAGAAGGGCATAGACCTCTCCTAATGAATCGCAAACAAAGTCGCAGGCAACAGCTAGTATATTACTACTACTACCCTATAAATGAGAATGTGGATGTTTAAATATTTGGATGTTTGTTACTCAATCACGCAAAAACGGCCGAACAGATTTCCATTCTAACCAAAATATTTTTATTTCATATAAACCTGCATGGGCACTTATGAAACGTCAGAAGCTAGGTGCACGGTTCCAAAATGTTGTTTCCTATGGAGAAGAGCCGGCAAGAAACTCCACGGTTACTCTTTTAAAAATAATTGGCTTTACCTAATGTTTTCAAATTACAAAGATAAAATGTATGGAAGGACAGTGCAGGCCTGTCAATAAGTACCAGGAAACACAGAAAGAGAAACGAACGTACGTACGAATACAGAGAAAATCGTCTACAAATCTACAGTCTGTAAGGCCTACAACGTTCTCCCATTCACAATATGTAAAATAATCTACATAAATAAAATGAACCTAATTAAACATAGTGATATGATTAACATGACAATCACTAAAAAAAAACCGGTCAAGTGCGAGTTGGACTCGCGCACCGAGGGTTCCGTACAAACCTGTGGGTATATAAGTAAAAGTTCAAAATTGTCAAAAATATTTTTTTTTATATGACGAAACTAAAATTTTTCGGTTTTCGTAATTTTTCCTATATCTGTACTATAAGACGTGACTTCGTACAAAATTTCAAGATTCTAAGTTCACGGGAAGTACCCTGTAGGTTTTGATTCCCGTGCGAGTTTCGAAAATTTGCGGAATTTTGCGGCCTAAATGGCTGTATCTTTTGATTGCGTTGACTTAGAAGGTTGATTTTTCTACAGCTTCCAGGGACAGTAGAACTAAGTATCATATAGAAATTTCAGTTTGATACCTCCACGCGTTCCTGAGAAAAACGGTCTTGACAGACAGACGGACGGACGGACAGACGGACGGACGGACGGACGGACGGACGGACAACAAAGTGATCTTATAAGGGTTCCGTTTTTTCCTTTAGAGGTACGGAACCCTAAAAATAGCTGAATGAACATATAGGATACTTTTTATTCCGGTAATTATGTTCCCGTGAGATAATTTCCGACCGCCAAACGGGCAAAGCCGCCAGCAAAAGCTAGTAAGATAAATACAATGTAGTACCCACCTCAAAAACATAACTAGTCAGCTGCGTCGATGTCCTGATATCAGAACCATACACCTCTAGTTCGTCCTTGTCACTGATCTCTATCACGTTGGTGGCGACACAGTCGCTGATGGTGTCCAAACGTCGCTTCTTCGACAAGGGGTCGGATTGCTCCTTCTGTTGTTGTTCTCTGTTGAGTTGTTGTTCTGTTTGGGACAAATAATATAACGTTATAATAATAAGCTTTTAGTTAAGAGAATCCATACAGAAGTAATAATAAATAAATCTTAAAACTAGCCGCGGCTTCCACATGCCCGAAATCATATCCAAACATTCATCATCATCTGCCTAGCCTTTTCTCAACTATGTTGGGTTCGGCTTCCAGTGTTACCGGATGCAGCTGAATACCAGTATTTTACATTGAGCGACTGCCTATCTGACCTCCACAACCCAGTTACTAGGTAATACAATAACGATACTCCTTGGTAAGACTGGTTGTCAGACTTTCGGGCTTCTGACGACCTGTAACGACTGTCAAAGATCCACAAATGACAGCCGGGACCAACGGCTTAACGTGCTTTTCGAGGCACGGAGGGGTCTTGGTATGCAAAGATGGTCACCCATCCACGGACCAACCGCGGCAAGCATAGCTTAACCAGATCGTTCGACCCGCGCAGCTAATATTACTTAGCCACAAGCTCCCAAATCATATTAAAACATTAATGCCATTAAATAACAATATGCCCTGTTTCCCTGAACGGTTAGGCAAAGTTGTACCATCAAATTTTCTGTCAAATAAAGCCAATTTTATAGATATTAAAAACATATTTCTGTGCTATATTTAAATTAAAAAGTTCTCTGCCTAAAAAAAAACCGGTCAAGTGCGAGTTGGACTCGCGCACCGAGGGTTCCGTACAAACCTGTGGATATAAGTAAAAGTTCAAAATTGTCAAAAATATTTTTTTTTATATGACGAAACTAAAAATTTACGGTTTTCGTAATTTTTCCTATATCTGTACTATAAGATGTGACTTCGTACAAAATTTCAAGATTCTAAGTTCACGGGAAGTACCCTGTAGGTTTTGATTCCCGTGCGAGTTTCGAAAATTTGCGGAATTTTGCGGCCTAAATGGCTGTATCTTTTGATTGCGTTGACTTAGAAGGTTGATTTTCTACAGCTTCCAGGGACAGTAGAACTAAGTATCATATAGAAATTTCAGTTTGATACCTCCACGCGTTCCTGAGAAAAACGGTCTTGACAGACGGACGGACGGACAACAAAGTGATCTTATAAGGGTTCCGTTTTTTCCTTTAGAGGTAAGGAACCCTAAAAACAATTTGTACTTAGAACAACTTTAGCTGTGACACCAACCATGAAATCAGCTGTTCCCCAAATTTTATCGAGTTGGATGAACATAAATGTATGGCAGCACTAGATATTTTTTGTGGAGCGCAATATTCTAGGCGTCAAATTGACAGACCATATACGCAACACCACACTGCGCTCCGAAACACATTCCTGACGTTGTTCAAAAAGCCACCAAGCCGAAGTGGGACTGCACTTGCCATAACCCCTATGTGGAACCCTGACATAGCCAGAAGCCGTCGTGGCAGACCCCGTAGAAGGTGGCGGGACGAACTGGACAAAACACATAAGCAGCGATCCATTTTGACCCTGGATTGAAAAAACTGGAAGTCGTCTCATACAGAGAAAGGACGAGCATTGAGTGCCAAGCTTGCTCAAGACGGACTGGCAATTTTAGACTAATACTAACTGTTACTCCAGGTTTCCCCACGGTGTTTTGATATTTTGTTTTGGTGGTATTAACAATTTTTTTGTATCTGCGATTCTTACCACTCTCAGAGACAGTGAGATCCACAGTGGCTTCTAACGGCTTGTCTACTGAGAACAGCATTCTGTTCTCTCTCTCCGTCACCCTCAGTAAGAGAGAGTTGCCCAGTCGAGAGCCCAGGAACAAGAAGTCTTCTTCTATGACGCACATCTGTGAGTAAAATATTAATTTCAGTTACTATCTCACGAGCTCATTCAAATCAAAATATTTTTATTTCATATAAACCTGCATGGGCACTTATGAAACGTCAGAAGGTAGGTGCACGGTTCCAAAATGTTGTTTCCTATGGAGAAGAGCCGGCAAGAAACTCCACGGTTACTCTTTTAAAAATGATTGGCTTTAACAATGTTTTCAGAGATGAAATGTATGGGAGGACAGTGCAGGCCTGTCAATAAGTACCAGGTACTTAGACGAATACAGAATAGAAAATCGTCTACAAATCTACAGTCTGTAAGGCCTACAACGTTCTCCCATTCACAATATGTAAAATAATCTACATAAATGAAATGAACTTAACTAAACATAGTGACATAATTAACATGACAATCACTAAAAATAGTTGATATTAAAATTGATGTATAATGTCAAATAATGACGGGAATATGTCAGCATTGTAAAAATTAAAAGAATAAAAAAGAACATTGAGAGCAATTAATAGACTTTCACATAGTTATGCTGGTAATGAGGTACCAGGGAAGCCACATGTGCAGAACGAATTAATGCCAAAGTTCCCTGTCTTCAACATATTCTTTTATCTTATAATATGCTTTTTTGATAAGGACCCGTTTGATGTGCGTTTTAAACTTTCCATTGCTAAGTTCTGTAACTGACTTTGGCAACTTGTTATAGAAGCGGATACTGTTTATTAGAAATGACTTGCTAGTTTTAGTCAATCTAAATTTTGGAATCACAATTTCATCTTTACTACGTGTATTCAGATTATGAAAATCGCATCGTTTTTTTAAAAGGCCTAAGTTTTTGCGAACATACAAGATATTTTCTAGGATATAAAGAGACGGCAGAGTTAGAATATCAATTTCGCTGAATTTGTTTCTAAGAGACTCGCGAGGCCCCATTTTATAGATTGCGCGGATTGCCCTCTTTTGTAAAATGAAAATTGAATCTACGTCAGCTGCCGATCCCTATTGGCTCACAAACCCATTAAGGTACAAACCCACTAACTCACAAACCCTTTCTGTCACAAACTCATTTACGCAAAACCCACTAACTCATAAACCCATTAATTGACAAACCCATTAAAGCACAAATCAATAAACATACAAACCAAGTAACGCACAAAATATTAACACGCAAACGCACTGATTGTCAAATCCATTTATTTACTGTCATACCAATTATCCCGCAAAAACATTAACATGCAAACCCTTTAATTGACAAACCCATTAATTCACAAATCCACTAATTCCCAAACCCACTAATTGACAAACCCGTTAACTAACAATAATTCACAAACCCACTACTTCACAAACCCACTAATTCACAAGCCCATTAACTCACAAACCCACTAATTCTCAAACTCACTAATTGACAAACCCATTCACTCACAAACCTACTAATTCACAAACCCATAAACTCACAATCCCATTAACTCACAAACCCACTAATTCACAATTCCATGATTTCACAAACCAATTCATTCACAAACAAATAATAATAAACCAATTAACTCTCAAACCAATTAACTTTCAAACCAATTAACTCTCAAGCCCATTAACTCACACAGGTAGTAAGCACGGAGGCGGCGGCCCTGTCCAGATGGAAGCTCCGCACCGTGCGCACGGAGTCGGCCAGCAGCGTCAGCACGTACAGCTGGCCGCCGCGCAGCGACAGTGCCAGGCGGCCCTCGCCCAGCCCCGCCACGCACGACCCGTCTAGCGTTATGCATACGCCTTCTTGGATTCCTGTTCAATGAGGAAGTATTGAAGTAGCTTTCGCCCGCGTGAATGTTGGACGTGTGACGGCGTGTTTACCCCGTAATGGGCATTGTCAAAAATTTTAAACAATTCCATTGTTTTTCTAGTTTTGAAAATTTCGATTCATTATAATTTTGTCATGACCTGGTAGGAAAAGAAGAACAATAGAATCGAGAACCTCTAGGAACAACCAGAAATAAGGGGAGTAAAAATTCTAATGTAATGCATACAGCATAAAGTAATGAGATTTATACGAGACCATGAGGGAAGTCGCAGGAACAATAATTGTAAAAACTTTTGAAATATGTAAATACATCGTTTATAGTTTTGGCATTTATATTAATTTGACACTTGGCAGATTGTAGAAAATACTTGCCAGTTACTTTTTATTTTCTGGGGCAACAATTCGAGTACAAAACCGTACTGCCAAATCTGACGTAATGTGAAGGGCAAACAAGGTCAATCGAATTTTATCAAAAATATCGATATTTTTCATGATTAATTAGTCCGTTATGATCAGTATTCTTCGAAATTGCAGTGCCCTGACAGGCTTCATGTACAAAAACCGACAGTAATATTGTAAAATGTGTGATGTTCATGAGAGCAAATAAATAAATAGTTTTTCAATTACAACATATAAAAAAAAATTACAATGCCCATTGAGTGAGATACTTACTGAGTGGGAAATTAGTAGTGTGTGTGGCTACGCTATTCAACGATACGCCGTACGGTGGCACCGACTGATTCAGGTATATAAGAGAGTTCACAGCCATTATCAGACAACCACCTGTAAACAAAAATAATACAGTTCATCTTATGTATTTAAAATACCTCAGGGTCTCAAACCTTTGGAAGGCGTACGAGGAGCCAAAGGCAACTCGCAGAGGTCCCTTAAACAATTTTAAATGATGAGGAGTCACCAGCCCACGATTATCCTTGTATGTACTATGGAAGTTCACCCAAGGAAAATGCCACGTTTGCGCAGGAATATTGCAGAATATGGAAACAAAACATGTTGGGCTATGGGTTTGGACGGCTATAGTGGATTGGTAACCTACAACTATTGAAGTCTGATCAATGTTTTATTATACACAGATTTAATGGCAAGGGGTGACTTGCACACTCAATAATGGGGCCTCGGAAACGATCGCAAATATTAGAACACTCCCAGAGCCCGGAAGATGATCAAGATCCCTACGAATACTTACTGAAATACTTCCTTCATTCGAGCACGTTTGCTCTTGCAAATCTCCATTCGAACCGGCCAATAAAGGGAAGAATGAGGTAGGAGCTCTGGTCCTCGTCGGCCCGGCCGGTCAATAAAGGCAAGCCAGAGATGAGGAACAAGACTTCTCCCGAGAGACAGGGTATTATTATGTTAATGTCTCTAAAACGAAAGCTGATGAACATGTGCATTCTTCCCACCCTCACCTACGGAGCGCAAACATTTGTCTCCTACAAAGTGTCAAAACTCCGCACTTAAACTGTCCCAACGGGCTATGGAATGTATGATGTACCCTACATACACATTTTTACCCTATGTAAAATCGCATAAAATTTAGCCAAGATCTCAGCTTTAGGTGAATACTGTATCCGAATATCCGATCTCTGCTTATCACTTACCAAGCGGTTTTTGGACGGGCACAGCTCTAAGACAATCAAAGGGCAGATTCGCGGTGGCCCAAATAACTGGATGGACGCGAGCGCTCATGTTGAGACTCACGCCGCACATCGCGCATGTGTCGTTACGGACCGCTGTGCGACTGGAACAGAATTATTTCTGTAAGTTCTTTGGAAGACTTACGGTTTAACTAAATACAATAAATATAGTAAGTTTAACTGTCATGTATTTATTTTTAAGTTATTTATTTTAACAAATAGTCTTACACTAATATTATAATGAGGAATGATTTGTATGTTTGTAATGAACAAGGGACTACTGACACGTATGCAGCTCTGTACAGCTTTTGTCCATAGAATACAACGATTTTGTATGTTTTGCGTACCCATCCGTTCATCCGCAGAAAGCTGAACAAACTATACAAAATCGTTGTTTTCTATGGACAAAAAAAATTGCCATAAAATGTCTTTCATCGCATGAATGTAAAAATGAAATAGGTATATGGATAAAATATCGAATTTAATAAGAAAACAATAAATAGAAATTAAAAAAAAACACTAAAGGCCACATTCATAAACGATGATTAAAGTTAAATGATGTTTAAACATAACAAATGTATGGTTAAACAGACGCTAATTATTACTTAACTTTAAGCAATGTTTATGAATAAGGGGGTTTATGTCCTGCATAAAGATACCTTTTCGTAGCCATTTATAAAATAGAACAGTTTTTCCTTTCTAATTAACTTAAGATTTAAAAGCAGCATAATCAGCCTATAATGTTCCCACTGCTGGGACACGGGGTTCCTCTGTGTGAAAGGGAGTGGGCTGTAATCCACCACGCGGGCCCAATGCGGGATGGTAGATGTCGCACGTCTTCAAATTTTCTGGCTCTAGGACATCGCGGTTTCCTCAAGACATTTTACTTCACCGTTTTAACAGCAAATTTGAAATAAAAAACATATTTAATTTAAGTATCTAGTGACAGAAGTTCAGAACTGGAGTTTATTGATACTAAAGAAAACCTTTTTGAAGACTTACAACAACTTGAAGGAAAACTTTTGAGGTTTAAATCACATCAATCAGAACATCAAACAGACAGCTGTGCTGCTGGGCAGTTTGTTGCGCCACTTCTTCTTCCCAGCTAAACCACTAGGAAGTGTCGAAGGGTGGGCGTTTTTGGGGGACTGTCGTATGTATTTTGACGTTCGAAAAGTGCTGATTCTCAGCCTAATTTGAATAAATGACTTTTGATTTTTGAATCAATCAATTGGCCTAGCCTTTTCCCAACTATGTTGGGGTGTGCTACCAGTCTAACCGGATGCAGCTGAATACCAGAATTTTACGTGGACCAACTGCCTGTCTGACCTCCAACAGCCCAGTTACTGTAATACCATATACCCCTTGGTTGGAGTGGTTGTCAGACTGAAAAATCACAAAACTACTTATAAATAACACAACTCACCCAGCAAAAGTCCTGACAGGCTCATAAAGTAGCAACAGCGTTGGTTCATAGTAACCATGCAAGAACTGTATGTCTAGAATATTGTCTATTTTCTCGTCTAGATCTTTTAGCACTATGACGTAAGAAGCTAGGGTGGGTGCTCGGTTGATTGCTTGTGTTGGTTGCTGAAACAAAATGTAAAGAATTATAAGTAACGGTAGGCTTTGATTTTTTTTTAGATGGTTTCAGGAGCTGATCACCAGATGTTTTTTTCAACTTTGAAACCTATATTTTTTTATTAGACATGAAATAATATTAATAGTACAGAGGCCAGCACATCAAGCTACCCCAATCTGTCAAATTTCTTTGATAGTTTTTCAACTTTATTGCAAAGGAATAAGGTTTATGTTCATTGGGAAAATTTGACAGTTTGGGATAGCTTGACCTGCTGGCGACTGTACATATACCGTAAAACGGGGTAAATAGTGACTGCAGGGGTGAATCGAGACGAAACTTTAAAGTTGATTTTACTGTTGAAATTATGATCGTTTGTAGACAAAAAGGACTCTTATGTGTTTACTGTCAAAATCCACTTTTACAGTTTCATTTCGATTCACCCCTGCAGTCTCTATTCACCCCGTTTTACCCGATACCTTATACATACAGTACATGTACTATTAATATTATTTTTATCTAAAACCAGAGAGAATCACAAGGCATCAAAAAATTCGTCCACCTCGCTGTCAATGGGAAAAGTGCCCAAACATCTAAAATTTGTTGTTCACAACATCTTTAGGTATGTTAAAATAAGTATGCGTTTCATTTAACCATCTTGATCAAATGTATCGAGCGCGTTCGGCGCTCCGATTGGTCCGTCACCAATCCAGGGCCAATCGGAGCGCCAAACGCGCTCGATGCGTTTGATCGAAATGGTTAAATGAAACTCACACTAAGGCCTCTGTATAGGGTAGCAAAATACATTACATCATTCTACAGTATACGTTACCCCAGCAAGAAAGTGTCTCCTAGAGTTATATGAGTAGAACGTATAATGTGTGCCTTATCTGCTGTAAATGTGCCCCCACATAAAAAATGTGTGTCGTTTTTGAGAAAAACGGAAAAAACGATTCTTGCTGGGGTAACGTTTTTCTAGCAGGAAAATTCTAAACGAATGATCGGAGAGAGAAAAATTGTGCATGGCCAGAGAGCTTATATGTTTGCCAAAATGTGCCCCCGGAATCTTCAGTAAGTTGAAAATAAGCTTTGTATAAGATGTTTAAAAGCTATTTTTAACTCAAAATCAAAATTAAAAATACTTATGAAACGTCAGAAGCTAGGTGCACGGTTCCAAATTGTTGTTTCCTATGGAGAAGAGCCGGCAACTAAACTTGCAATTACAAAATTTTACCAACTATACTAATTATATCAACTGAATATACTCACAGTTTTCTTGCTATCAAGCGGCTTCGCCTCCAAGGGATCTCCATCCTCATTTGTAATATCTTTTCTAAATGGTAACACAGCCAGTTTCTTGCCATACAGTAACATGACTGCACATCTGCACTCAGGGTCCACTCGGATCCATGGAATGTGGGGGTGGGTTGTCCAGCCATTCTGTAAGTAAGTCATTTGCTTTGACTGTAGGTACATAAATAAAATGGTTGAACTATGTACAATCTACCTTATATTACACATACAAGTTATATATTATCATGTAATGAGTGAATGAGGATTGTGAAAAATTTAAATAATTTGGAAGATATTAAGGTTAAAATAACACTTTAAATTAAATTTAAGTAAAATTAATTCAAATATCTACTTGTTACATGAGAAATAGATGAAAAAAGAATAAGTATTTATTTCAGTGTCATTTATTTACAGAATAATAGAGAGAGCAAAAAGATTGGAATATATAAATGCTGTTCATCAATGCTTCATTCAAAATATACTATTTACTGTTGTGTGTTTGTGTAAATCATCAGCATCGTCATCTACCTAGACTTTTAAGTTCTTTCAGTCTCTGTCTAACCGGATGCAGCTGCACACAAGTATTTTACATGGAGCATCTGTCTTTCCAACCTCCACAATCTGTCAAACTTCTATGTTTTCCACATTCATACAGAAAATTCTATTATGAAGCAAAGCAAGGAGCTTTTGACATGCATATGAGATTCCCACACAAAAGATTTCTTACTTAAAGATTGTTTAAAGCGAGGTACATAATTTCCAAAGATTAGGTCCGATGAACTTAGTGCAAATTAAAAAAAAACTCAAGAAGACCAATAAATTAGAGTGCTTAAATTAAACTATGGCTACACTCATACATTTTCTCTGACAGACTTCAAAGTACGTAGAAATGAAATTTAAATCTTACCTTCATATCATCCTCCTCAAAATAATGCATGCTCAACGTAATAAGGTTATCCGTCTGTGGATCATACTGCAGTACGGACAGCTTGGCTTCCCTGAATGATACCAGCAACAGATCTCGACCAGCACTGGGGCAGCGGACGGACGCCAGAGACATAACATTGCCCCATAGTGTGTATGATGCTAGACATTCTAGTTTCATCTTTGGCGGGATTGGCTGGCCAGCTAAAATCATTTGGGAATGTATTTTTTGACATAATAATACAATACTATAATACAAATACACAAATCAAGATTCTAGCAGCCTAGAATCTACTATACTATCTTCTATACTATCTACTATACTATCTCTATACTGAGAAATTCTAGAAGGCAAAACCTAATTACACTTTGCCTGGATCAGGAATCAAACCCAGAACCACATGTTCAGCAGTAGCACTTGCAACCGCTAGCTCAAGGAGACAGTATAGGTATGGGAAATTTCTTGTGTGAGAGGCTGGTGTAAAATCTATGCTTAGTTGTTAATGATGACCAAAAAGCTTGTTACATTTAAAGCATTCACCACTAACTATTAATAAACTATTTTTGTTAACACTAGCTTTTGTCGTTATTTTAGTGTGTAACATTGTTACAGCGATAGATAATTATAATGTTTGTAACTTAAGCAATACATTATCAGATTTCAATACAAACCAGGGATTACAAGCATATTACAGGTTAGTCTGTTTTATCATTTTCACAATGACATTTTGGATAAGTATTAAATTAACAGCCAGTCACTATGATCTTCTTAGCAGGGATTGTTCGGGAATTAATCAATAACATTCAGAACTAGGATGAAGTATTTTCAAGAAAGGAAAACTGCTATGAATCGTAAATGGCTTTAATCACATGTAAAAAGAAATCAAGGAATTATTGAAGTGAATTCATCAACAAATAGTTTTGAAAGATATTACCAGGGTTTACAAAGGTGACAAATAACAAAATTTTAAGAAACAAAAAAATGCAATATTACAAAATATCTATACTAATATTATAAAGAGGAACCGCCCCTAAGACGACCCACTGACCGAAAGATTTGATTGTTTGTTTGCATTAGGCTCCAAAACTACTGAACCGATTTGAAAAAAATATTTCACTGTTGGGAAGCTACACTATCCCCGGGTGACATAGGCTATATTTTATCCCCGTATTCCCAGGAGAAAGGGAACTACGCGGGTGCAACCGCGTAGAATCTTTGATAAAATCTTACCGGCGTTAACCTCCTTGGTTGGGCCTTCAGGTAACATCCTGAAAACCTTCAAGATATTGGCTCCAGCGGTGATGAGGCACGTATCATCATTGTTGAAGAAACAGCAGCTCACGGCATGCTCAATACCCGTGGCGGGGTGCGTTTGCCGGCAGATCGAAAACATTTTCCAAATCGCGTCGGTTTCTAGGTTATGTTTTAAAACTCACTTAAACTTGAAACTATAGTTACTTAAGCACTTCTAGTCAATGTTTTCACATGTTTATTGGAATTGGCAATGCATTTTATTGAGAATTAATCGTTTTTTACAATTGTTTATTTGTGATGCCGTTGCGATGCTTGACACTTCAACAAAATAGTATGCGTTCCGAAACTTGGTTGAACCGAACAGATATGATGCGAAACGTGAAAAAGCCAGTTTCGTTTTATAAGTGCCTGAATCTGTAAATAATAAGTATGGGTTGTTATTATTTTTGTATTAAATTGTTCTTAATAAAACCTACATAAATATTTGTTTTTGGATATTTTTATACCGAAACCACAGACATAAACAAGTTTAGACTTACATAATACCTACATTTGTTTCGAACTCTTATTGGGAAATCAGCCCACAGATAAAATAATTATCTTTCCCAACTAGTGTTGCCATATATAAGGATTTGTCCGTATTTGTACGGATTTTGGAAGTCCGGTACGGATGAATCATGCTTACGGACTTTTATACGGATTTTAATACAGATGGACTCAACCTCAGCCAGGTGCCGTATAGAGCATAATCCGCTGTTTTTTTCGTAGTATTCATAATTAATCACGTTTTAGTTCTCTGTCGGAACTATTATTTTCATTTCATGGAAATACCACATAATAGAGCCGTAACACAAACATGAGATGTGAGGAATCCCCTGCCATAGGTCGCATGAATCAAAGAGAAAAGCTTTAGAATTAGTGTCTTGTCTGATTCAAAAGGACAAGACAGCTGTCAGCAGCTGTCTTGTTTTTTGCATGCGAAATGAAAGAGAAACGTTACTATTCTATTCATTCAATCTTTTTAATTCAACCATTCTCTCACCCCGCCTGGGGTATTAGTGTTTTGTGTCTCTCACCCAGCTTCAGATGCATCTATCTGTTTGGGCCAAGTTTTATTTCATCGTTATACTAATAGTGCAATAATTAAGTGTAGTTTGAAAACAATGGCTGGAAATGCAAAAAATCACGCATAATGTAGCGCTTCAACGAAGATTGGTTGACATAATCCACTTTCAAGGTTTGGCTCACACGTAGCAAGAAGGGTTTGCACGTTTGCAATTTGTAAATATTTTTTGATTGCGGCGGAAAGAAGGATATTTTATATTACATGAACACTTAACATCGAAATTAAACTACAACGTCCCAAAGATCTGTCGCAGGTTTTATGCCAGAAAACAATGAAAAAGGGTGAGATTTTATTGACAATACGGATTTTATCCGGATTTTAAAAATGAAAATACAGATTTCAAGCCTCCTACATATGGCAACACTGTTCCCAACACTGGCCGGGCTCCGCACCGCCTTTTGCAAACTTTTCTTTACACCTACTTAATTATAAAAAATAATGTTCTGCTTCCGACTCGTAATTAAAATTTACCCAAATACAAAAAGGGAGGTCATCGGGCGGTTGCATCTATGGCTTGATCACAGACTACAATATAGGGCTTGATGCAGAGATCTCAGTACTTCTGGATAAGGCACCTATTGGTTCTGTCGCTGACCACCGGTGGTTAGGTTTGGTTAGCATAGACCACGACCCTTTGTATAATCAAAGACCACGACCTTAGGATTCGCACCTGCAAATATTTGACTTAGGTATTACTTTTTAGTGGATTCACACGAATTATCTAGGCGAATTGACAATGCGTATTATACCGGTCACACATTATAACGGTCCAAAAAAATTTAATGAGCACACGATCTATATAAATAAAAAGAAAAGTCCTGACTGACTCATCAACGCCCAGCCCAAACCCTTGCACCTAGAAAGCTGAAATGCATAGAGGTTCCATTTTTAAAGTAGACAAGGAATAAGGATTTTTCGAAATTCAACCCAAATGGGATGAGTTTCGCGCGGGCGAAGCCGCTGGTAAAAGCTAGTATTATATAAGAAGACAAAGAATTTGTAAATGATTCTTCAATCTTTAGATTATACCTTGGTAGTATGAATGATTAAAAGTAGTTTTTTTTTAAACTCGTAGACAGGTGAAAATCTATCTAAGTTTATTTCGTTGTATGGTTGTATGTTATTTTTTATTAATAATTATTATTTATGTCCATTATTTTATCTTGATTTAAAAACGCGTTATAAAATAGCTAGGTACATAAAACATTCTGAGCGAGATGTACACGGCTTCACATCAAGCTACTTATCCATTTCCAGTTTACGCTGATCTCGTACTGTACGCAAATCCTATGCAATGCGAGATCAGCATATACAGGAAATGTACAGAGGCCAGCACATCAAGCTACCCCAATCTATCAAATTTCTTTGATAGATTTTCAACTTTTGTTGCATTCCGAAATTCAACAAAAGTGATAATATCGCGAACCCGACCAAATTGAATAGTCAAAAAATTTAAGAGCTATCAGATCATTAGTACTGATTTTTATTTTGGTTGGCTTCGCGATATTATCACTTGCTGGCGACTGTACCAGTGTGTGCCTACAGTTTAGACTTTACCTTCACCCAAAAAAAAAAAAACTACCATAACGAATGTGTATTTTTTTATTCGCATACAAATAAACATCGTCTAATCATAATATGTCGATTCACTAGTTTCGAGGTAGGTACCTACATAATTCGTGCAAATCAAACAATAAGGCGAATACATCTATAAGCAAAAATAAAACGAAATCGAATCAGTAAATACCTTTATTCAGACCATTATCTACCTACAAAAAAGGTGAGCAAATTATTTCTACGATATAAAAAACTAAAATATTAAATCATTAATTTCAGATTTTTCATGTTATCTGATTCTAATATTTAAACAGAATCAGTAGTTCAGAAGTTTGTACCACAAGTTACAAATAAAGGAATATAAAATTTAAAAACATTAGTTTAAATAAAATAATTAATAAGTATAACTTTTATTTAATTCTGTATTTACAAGTAATCATGGAAAATAAGGAACTCTAAAACTCATATAATTAGAGATTAATGCCCAAGTTATATTTATAAAACTTTTCGTAACTCGACGCAAGACTTGTGCTAATAGGGGTCAGCAGAGATTTAGGCGGAATTATATTAATTAAGTTTATCAAATCAAGTAAGCGATAAGCTTATGTGGCTAAGGTATGGACAGAAGGCATAGCATTGTTTTTCAGCCAGAAATTTATTGGCAGTCATCAAACGCACGTCTATATAAGACTTTGATAGTGCCATATTTCGTAGCAATAAGGGCGATTTTTGGCCAGCAGAATTTTGAATATTTCCCTCGACTTGATTTCGAGAGCTTTGAGTTACATGAAAATAAAAGTATTCGAGTAGGCCGAGATGTATCTTTGCTGTTTATCAAATATGAATAAATAAGGCTTACGCATCAAATACTACCAGTAGGAATGGCTTCCATTCTGACACTTCAACAACATTCATTGCGTGATTTACATCGTTGAGCGGATAATTTTTTTGAACTTAAGAAGCAATGGATGAGCTATATTTATGTGTACTTCAAAATTATTTAGGCTCTGATAAAAGTGTTTTACGCAATTAGGGTGCTGGGGAAAACAGACTTGTTAGAGGCGGAGTCTCTGAGTCCCTATATCTTTTAGCCCGTTGTCTGAAGCATGTTTTTACGCCGCCTATATTCGGGCTATTAGCTGCTAAAAATTATGTATTAAACCTATTGTCCGCCTCAGTCGGATTAACGAAAAACGACTTCGTGCCCGTGTCGCCTCAGTCACTGGGCGCTGGGCGTGTCCCTAGTGCCCAGTGCCCAGTTATGCCAAGTCTAATCGATATAAAACTAAGCGGTATTGACCGCGATTGGGGTTGCTACCGGGCAAGATAGGCCGGGATAGATAGCTACATTAACCTATTGAGGGTAATGTAGCTAGCCACCCCGCTTTAATTACCACAAGGCGAAGGCCTAAGCGCAATGTTGGATTTTCAACTCTCGTCCCTGACCCTAGCGTTGAAAATCCAACAGCGCGGTTTTATTTGTTATGCCAAGTCTAATCGATATAAAACTAAGCGGTATTGACCGCGATTGGGGTTGCTACCGGGCAAGATAGGCCGGGATAGATAGCTACATTAACCTATTGAGGGTAATGTAGCTAGCCACCCCGCTTTAATTACCACAAGGCGAAGGCCTAAGCGCAATGTTGGATTTTCAACTCTCGTCCCTGACCCTAGCGTTGAAAATCCAACAGCGCGGTTTTATTTAAGGTAACCCGTTTAGGTGTTAGTCAACACAGGCATCAAACGTGGCAAGCCTAGAAACGGTTTTTCTTTTAGTCAGTCAAAACCGAATTTTCAAACGTTATTCATTTTATAATGTCTCATGCTGTCTCTGTAAATTTACATGGTGTATTGTTGCTTGTAGTGACAGAAAGACCTAAGATCATTTAACATTAATTGTCGTTTGAGAATTGAGACAAGAGTTGCCTACTTGTAATCGCACTTATAACTAAAGTGACCTTGCAAGGCAATTAAAACTAAAGTATAAGGTAAAATTAAAAATAATTGGAAAACGAGGTAAACTATAATATATAATTATGTAAATAAATATATACACAAACTAGTGTTGAGCAGCATCTCTGCATATTTGGAACCATTAACCGAATCAAAATTAAAATTGACAAAATAGTAGTGATCATTTCGTGAGAACATCTCTATACATTGCAATTAAATAACGGAGAGCAGTGCAATACTTACTAGATTTATATATTCATAAATTACAAGACATTGAAGGCATCTTAATAATTATTTGAATTATTTTTTCATGCATCTATTTAATAAAACACTATTTTTTACACAGATATTGAACCAGAATCGTTTTTATGTACGTGAAAACACAAATTTGTCCAGCTATTACTATTCACAACATAGATAAACACTTTGTAGTATAGTTTATTGAGTTCAAATCATTCACAGTCCATTTGTCAATCATCCCATACCTTATATGCAAAAACTATAAAATCGTCCAGATAAATCAGTCTTCAACCTTTAATTTGCCACAAAATATGGTAGATCAACCCACTCCTACGAGCGCTGAATGAGAAACGTACGCCAAATTACCTGAAATGGAACAATTTCGGTATAATGCGGAAGAAGTTGCAACAGACGCCGCATTGTCTGATTTTGTACATACGCCTCTCATAGTGCGCTTAGATGAAGCACGTTTTTCTATACCAATTCTGTGGCCATACTTTGTTCCCTCAATTCCCGCTCCATTCAGCCGATCTACACATATCAGCAAGCAACTCATCAAATTCCAAAACCGAGTTCTCATATAATACAAGATCCTTTGATAAATCCTCACTGGCCAGTTCCATCTCTCTCATCGACTCGGGACTCCTCGGCTTTGATCGGACAAGATCGTCGGCTAACTTCAAATGTGGAGCATTGAACAAATCTTTGTAAAACTCTGCGAGTTCTCTTATAGGATGGTCGTCAGCGAAAGGAAAATGAAGTAGTTTTAAAGGTGGTTCATTCTCATTACGGAAGCCTGTGAACTTTTTCGGTGGCATCTCCAAAGAGGTTGGACTTTTAGATAATGTTGTGATGTCCATCTCTTGAGTACTTTTGATCTCTATAGGATTTGTTCTGAGTGGAGTCTTAGGCCGCTTCCTACATTTAGGGATAGGTATCTTAGCAAAGAAGTCCTCGAATGCTTGCTTGATGACATTTTCGTCGACAAACGCAGCTAATCGTAAGGGCCTGTTCAAATCAACTGGACCAAAAGGTTTGGGTTCCTTTTTCTGTTCTTTCTTCTTCTTTGACTCGAATATCACGTGTTTTGGACTCAATTCAAAACAATTTCGGTATAATGCGGAAGAAGTTGCAACAGACGCCGCATTGTCTGATTTTGTACATACGCCTCTCATAGTGCGCTTAGATGAAGCACGTTTTTCTATACCAATTCTGTGGCCATACTTTGTTCCCTCAATTCCCGCTCCATTCAGCCGATCTACACATATCAGCAAGCAACTCATCAAATTCCAAAACCGAGTTCTCATATAATACAAGATCCTTTGATAAATCCTCACTGGCCAGTTCCATCTCTCTCATCGACTCGGGACTCCTCGGCTTTGATCGGACAAGATCGTCGGCTAACTTCAAATGTGGAGCATTGAACAAATCTTTGTAAAACTCTGCGAGTTCTCTTATAGGATGGTCGTCAGCGAAAGGAAAATGAAGTAGTTTTAAAGGTGGTTCATTCTCATTACGGAAGCCTGTGAACTTTTTCGGTGGCATCTCCAAAGAGGTTGGACTTTTAGATAATGTTGTGATGTCCATCTCTTGAGTACTTTTGATCTCTATAGGATTTGTTCTGAGTGGAGTCTTAGGCCGCTTCCTACATTTAGGGATAGGTATCTTAGCAAAGAAGTCCTCGAATGCTTGCTTGATGACATTTTCGTCGACAAACGCAGCTAATCGTAAGGGCCTGTTCAAATCAACTGGACCAAAAGGTTTGGGTTCCTTTTTCTGTTCTTTCTTCTTCTTTGACTCGAATATCACGTGTTTTGGACTCAATTCAAAATGGTCACTCTTTAGTAATAGTAATTTATTCTTCTCTGTTCTATTTGGGGAAATGGAAAAGTTAGTTCTGTACGAAACTGTGAAGCAGATAGCTCCTAAAGGAGTCTTCAACATGCCAGCTTGGATTTTCTTAACAGATTCGCCTAAGGTTTTCATTTTTGGTTCTCCACTGTAGACTCGATAGAATATGGTGAAAGATTCCGTCCTCTGCTTCCTTGAGAGATGATAGGCGGGAGTGATTCTCGTTACTGTAATAAGAGATTTTAATAATATCCCCATTCGGAAGTATACTGTGTTCATTGCTTTCAACGATGTATCGAACTGAGTCTCGTCTAGTTCTAAGGTCCATAATTCGAGTACCATTTCGTCTCCATCCTCGGTTTGTACTGATATTTCCACGTGTAGTTGAGATCTGATGGTTTCAAGGACTCTGTCAGATGGGAGAGCATTTTTAGTTGCTTGATTGACTTCGGGAGTATCAGGTATTTGAAGGTTGAACCAATCAGTATCAGACGATTGTGGTTTACTATTCGGTTCTATTTTAACCCCTTTCCTTGATTCTACTATAACTTGGACGCCTTTATACGCTAAGAATTTAGTGAACTTTGTGAATTCATTTTTGTCGCTTATGTTGGAGAAAGCAGCGTCCGGCGCCATTGTTGTAAGTGTTTATTCTTCGTCAGCGATGCAGTTTTCTACGAGATTTCTCAAGTTCGGATTCTCCATAGCGGCTGCAATCCTCTCTTTGTCGTTGATTTGTTTGTTGACTGTAAAAAGAGAAATGGAGCAATTATTCATCAAAATACAGAAAACAGAAACCTACCGATAAGGTGTCCTAACAATAGAGAGACCTTATCGATGACACTTTCAAAGGAACGTATTCCGTGAAACAATCCTTCTTTGGAAAGTTATATAATTTAGTTCACCTATTATTGACAAAGAAAGTTTATAACAATGAGTTTCAACAAAACTAAGTAAGCCACGCTAGCGCGACCGTCACTGTTTATAAATGCAACGAGGCTGAAAGACGTTTAGACCGGTTTAATCACAGAATGTACTTATCAAACCAGTCCAAGATCTTATACAAATGTTAGATAAAAATGATTCTTTAAACGTAAACAAACTTCTTGTGGTTTTTCGTTGCAGGTAGAGATGCTAGTCATCCTGCGTAATTACTGATGACTTGGCCGAATTGAAATGAATGTAACACTAATTATTATAAACATAAATGTACGAAGAGATCTGCCCTTGGCCCGAAACATTGGAAGGTCACAAATGATTTACTGATAGTTTTGTTTTTCATTTCTAATTTGGTAAACATCTAAACATGGCTTGCATTCTATGTAAGTTCCTGTGTCGCAAATAATGCGATATAAGACACCCCACACAATCAGCCTAATGTTCCCACTGCTGGGACACAAGCCTCCGCTCTATGAGAGGTAATAATCCACGACGCGGGCCCAGTGCGGGGTGGTGGATGTCACGGTTTCCTCACGATGTTTTCCTTCACCGTTTTGAAAGCAGTGGTGATGAAATTAAATACACAAAGTAAAATGCTTTCCCGAGTTCCAACTCACGACCTACAATTCAAAAGTCGGGGCCGATACCACTAAGACAAGACCTAAGACAACCCACCAGAAGGTAATTGTTAATGCCGCGCCGCCTATGGACAGGACAAGGCTATTGCTAATGAGCCTTTTCAAAGACAATGCCGAAAGATCTCACGTGTCTGTAATTAAAACGGCATCCATGCATACCTTACACGCCGGAAAACGGCCACGCTGCTTGGCGGCGGAAATAAGAATAGTAAGCAACCTTGTAATGTATGTTGAAAAGTTGTAAACAGCATACAATCTGACGTTGAACGAATATTATTCTAAGATGTTTTATAAATAGAAAAGGCTAAAGGTTGAGCACATGTTCGGTAGACAACTACGCTGTAAGTATCTAGACTTAATTATCAGACCTAAGCAACAAATAAGAAAATAGAGAAATTCTCGAATTATGTACATAAACAAGTTCTTATCAAGATAGCTGGTTATCAGGCATAAATTGTGTGTGGTCCCGTGTGGTGTCCGGGCGTAAAAGAATAGCACCATCCCATTTCTTCCCGTGGGTGTCGTAGGAAGCGACTAAGGGACTTATTAGAGAATGGGCAGCAGCGTTCTCTATGCATTTTACCACCATACTGCGATCGCCAACCCGCCTGCCAAGCGTGGCGATTATGGCAAACCCCCCCTTTTGGGGGAGGCCTATGTCCAGCAGTGGACGTCTTTCGGCTGAAATGATGATGATGATGATGAGGCATAAATTACACTAGGTATATACACAATAATATTACCGTTTTAATCATTTGTTTTGAGAGAAGTTATTTACATAAAACCTTGTAGGTATCCAGTTGAACAACTGAACCATCAGAGAGCCTCCCATCCGGCCACAAGTTACCGTGGCCTACTTGGAAAACTTAAATAGATTCCGAACCTAAGTAAGTCGCAGCAAGAACAACCTCTACAAGTGGGGAATCATGGACGGGTTTTTTTTTTTTTTTTGGGTGAGAAATCATCAAATAACTTCTCCCGCTCTGGGTGGAGCAGGAGGGCGTGTCAGACTTTTACTGACTAAAACCCACCCGTGTTCCTTCAGTAGCCCGTATGCCAGGGGCTGTGGTATCTCTTTCAAACGAACCCGCACCCCTGACAGGCATCGGCCCTTGCGGGCCCCATCATTTTTTGTGCTGACATCTCTTTGAGGCGCGCGTGGAACACAACGCGCCGTCGACTTGGGCTTATCATGGACGGGTCAGATCTCCAGTGTGTGCGCGGCGTCTCTCCACAGACAATGGCTCACCTCCCATCTTGCACCTCATACCCTATTACCTGCACTCGTGAGGACCTATTATAATGGCTGCATCAGCGAACGGTATTCACGTTGCTGAATTTTGGACAAAACAAATTTACACATTATTTAATTTTTTTTCTTTTTATTTTTGCCATCGAAACGCTAAGAGGAAGAAGAAGAAAAGCTGAACAAAGCCAGATTGTGACGTCATGAGACTAATTTGTTTTTCTGTAAAGTATGACAGGATGGAACGGTCATCACAATGGTTGAACCTAGGATTGATCCCCTATTTAACCCCTTTAGGGGGTGAATTTCCAGTAAACCGTCCTAAGTAGGGTTGTCAACCTTACTCTAAAATAGAGTATTGTACTCTTTTTTTATGGATGTACTCTATAATCTATAACACTAATAGATTACGCCAGATTTTTATTTTTTTTGTGGCAAATCATTTCGTTTTTCTAAATTTTTCGATCATGAATGTGAAGTGGGGAGAAGAGAAGAACAGGGCTTTATAAATATTGATTAAAATGAGTTCCTGATCTCATATTAAATTAGGATTATGATTTTTGGAGTCCAATTGGCTACAATTCTTTTAAAATCAATAAAAAAAATATGTCCCGCAAAAGTGCTAGAAAATACATGAAGAGAAATGAATGATTGGTACTCCATTTCATTAATCTTTAATCTTTATTTACTCTCTCTGAAATCAGAAATAAGTTGGCAACCCTAGTCCTAACTCCTAAGTGACCCTATTTATTTATGGAGCACGTGTGCTTTTATGCTTTTAGACCTAGCGATTTAGGCTGTGTGTTGTCTATCAGTGAATCTATACCTATTTCTATGCTAATATTATAAAGCTTAAGAGTTTGTTTCGTTGAACGCGCTAATCTCAGGAACTATGGGTTCGAATTGAAAATTTATTTTAGTGTTGAATAGCCCATTTATCAGACGGACATCCTGCTAGAACAATTAGGAGCCGAACAAAAAAGAAAAAAACACGAATACGAAGTACTCGCACGGGCAGGCTATTCGATGCGACGGGATGGATCAGGGGAGCGAGAAAGACGCGGACGAAGTTGCGTCCAAGTGACATCCACGTGGGCGAATCTGTGGGCACAACTAGTTCGCCATATAAAAGCAAGCACATAAAATATAAACATTTATCGGTTCTCTATGAACCTTGTTTTGCTAGATACTCCAGAGATTATAGCACCGCACTATAAATATTTGTACAAAACATTTGTACTGATATCTACTATCTGGCACTTAGATAATTTCAATAATAAAGTAGGTACCTATTACGAAAACAACCAACGATCATCTTCAACGATGTTTTTTTCCGAAGTATTCTGTAATATATAGCTCGCTGGGCTTTAAGAAGCAGGTTACGTCGGTAACTTCAGTAATTTTTAGTACCTGATCAGTATGACTGGATTATGTTCCGGTAACTGGTCAGATCCTATACCCTAATTGCGTAACACACTATCCATCAGAATCTGAAACAGTTTAAGGATAGGTATTGCTAATGCTAATCCATTTCTTCATATGTTCAAAAAAATTGTCTGCTCAACTACCTACATCTAAATAACGAAATGAATGTTGTTGAACTGTCAAATGAATTCCTACTGTTAGTGTGTAACGCAATTACCCCTCTCCCTGGAGCAGGACAGTGAAAAAAAAAACCGGAGAACAGGGTGTTGTAAAAAAAGTACACTTCAGGCAATTGAATGAAGTGATGTCAATATGAGAGCCATTTTAAAAGACAATCGTCTTAATTAAATCAATTTTATTGGTCTCAGAGTGTTACAGGTAGGTACTTGGCAAACAAATCAATTGGTCTAATAAAACAGTTCCTACACGAACGATTGTCAGTAAGTTTGAAATTTTGGTTGAATATCAGGTTGAAAAATGTATCCATACCTAACTCTACCTTTCGTCTAAAAGGCATGGCTAGCATCCACAAGTGTGGTAGTAGCACAGAGGCCAGCAGATTAAGCTACTCCAATCTGTCAAATTTATGAGATAGATTTTCAACTTTTTCCCAAACAAATAAGGTTCATGTTCAATTGCGAAAATGTAGTTTGGGGTAGCTTGATGTGCTGGCGTCTGTGCATCAGGCCGCACGTCTGGGGTAAGACTTTGGCCTTGAACTGACCTAGCGTAGTAATACTACCGTGCGGCCTACGGTAGGCCTATCAAAAAAGTATGCAGTAAACCTATCTACGAATGAAGGAATGAATGAAATACACCGACGAGGTTTGACCAAATTCAATTAATCGAATGCACCACGAGATTTTCACTAGCCCCTGAGGCCTCATCAGAACGCCGCACAGTAAAACTATCTACTCCCGTATATTGGGTGTTCATCATCATCATCATCATATCAGCCGAAAGACGTCCACTGCTGGACATAGGCCTCCCCCAGGCTCCTCCACTTCGACCGGTCTTGTGCTTCCCACATCCAGCGGATACCCGCGGTCTTCGCAAGGTCATCGGTCCACCTTGTGGGAGGCCTTCCTACTCTACGTCTTCCGGTACGCGGTCGCCACTCCAGAACCTTTCGGCCCCATCGGCCATCTGTTCTGCGAGCAATGTGCCCTGCCCACTGCCACTTAAGTTTGGCAATTCTTGGGTGTTCGTTCAATACTAATTATTCCAACAGTTATGTAACAATTAGGCTATTATCTACACTCCGTTACATCATCATCAGCCTACAGCAGTCCACTGCTGGACATAGGCCTCTCCAATCGCACGCCATTCAGCTTGATTCCCGGCAACTCTCATCCAGCTGTTACCAGCGACCCTGCGAAGATCGTCGCTCTACCTATTATAAGTTGAGGTCGTTTGCCGATTCCCGGTCTCCACTAAACATCACGTCTACTCCACGGTTATCGATTCTAAGTCTAATATGGCCGGCCCATTGCACTCTACGTTACGACCGTTACGTTAAAACCTAGAACAGTTGTTTTTTTATAATTTTTGAGAACACGTAGGTAGGTACTACTTATTCCGTTTTGTTGCTTGTGCAGAGTTGCAGACTAAACAAACAATATGACGAAATAATATTGTATTGAGTCCACACATGGCGTTGTGTACTCCATTACTACCTACATTATGTTTATCGATCGGTAAACGTAGTGTGGAACGCCCACTGGCTAGCATCTAGATGGATCGATGACCTGAAAAGGCTGGGACTAGGGTTGCCATATCGAAAGTCTGACAAAAAGCCGAACATTTACTTTTTATTCTTCCTTTTTTCCCGTACTTACTCATTTATCATTATTAAACCGATAATACCGACCAACTTCAAAAATAATTAGGTATATTAACAAAAAACTCAAAAAACCGACTGCCTAAAAATTGAACTTTAATATTTAAAAAGATGGAAACAAGACACTTGTTCTATAGGGATGACTATAGACAGTGCTATTAGACTGAATACTATAGGCAATCTCGTGCAGTGGAGGCATCTTCTTAAATTTAACAATAAGGACCTTTATTGCCGCCCCGTCTCAGTCTTTTAATAATGGTTCACTTTTTAGGCAGTCAGGATTTTTGAGTTTTTTGTTAATATACCTAATTATTTTGAAGTTAATGGTACCTATTTATGAAAACCTTTATTTTGATACCCTACTCAACAGGTTTTGAGAAAAAAAATCGAAGACACAATAAATAATGTTAGGCCCTTTATACAGTATTATACTTAAATAAAGTATGCATGGGCGCTTTTAAACGCGACTTTTTAGGCCACGGCCCACACTGGATACTAACGCTTGTCTGAGCGCCACCCTTGGTATCCAACAGTGCAGTTTTAAACGCAGTGTTGTATCCAGGGACCGGACAACCCCGCTTAAGAGTTAAGCCTTTTGACAGGGTAACCCGTACATGGGGTAATTCATATCGCAGTGTTACCTTTTGCTCGAGTTACATGCGCGAAACCCAGCGAAATGGTTAACACCTTTATTATGGTAACCACGTGAAGGGGTTAACCCCTTCAATGTCTTAAGCCTTTGAAGGGGTTACCTTCACGAAAAGCTTTTATTCGTGTAACCCTGACTTACCTAATCAACTTGAGGTGCATGTTTATACTTGTACCCGAGCGGCGACGCGGCGCGGCGGTGTGGCGCCTCATTGTCGTCTTCCTTACTATTTTTATTTAGTTATTACGAATTTGACAACAAGTGACGATAGAGCGATAGTCCGGTCAAATTAGACATTCACCCTTGCTTAAATTCCTAAGACGCTGAATTTTTACATAAACGTTAGGGATACCATTATAATGAAAACTCTCTATCGATCCCACATTCACAATTTGTTTTCATTCAAGGTCAAAGTTCGCTAAAATGGGATTTTTCGATTTTTTTTGAGAAACGGTTAGTTTTATGATAAAAATAGGTCAGATAAAAATTGTAGATCATGCAATTATGTATCTACAAAAATTTACCTTGGATGGGAAATCATCAATGACTTCTCCCGCTCTGGACGGATAGGAAAGTCGTGTCAGACTTTTACTGACTAAAATCCACCCGTGTTCCTTCAGTTGCCTGTGCCAGGACCACGGTACCTCTTTCGAACAAATCCGCGACCCTGGCAGGCATTGGCCCTAGCGGACCCCTTTCATTATTGTTGACATCTCTTTGAGGTGCGCGTGGAACACAACGCACCGTCGACCCGGGCCTGATCCGTACCAGACGGCGAACTATCCATTGCTCGCACTGCGCAAGCCCGCATCTACGGTGGTCGGAAGTCCGCTACGGAGTCCCGACGCCCATTCCGTCTCCTGTGGCGGAGAAAGGGCGCGAGAGCACAAGGATTGCCTCTCTCTCACGCTCTCCGCCTCCTTCTTCGCGAGCATTACGGCTTCGCTGAAGGAGGTGACGGCTTCCCATGCACTTATTTATTATGCACCGTACTATGGCCTGGACCAGAGCCGGACGCGAGAAATCGTCGCCGCCGATAGCCTCTACCGATCGCTTCCGCGAGGACACGGCAGTGCTTCGCCCAACCAGGACAGACCTCCATCGTTCCCTCCAGGCGATCCACACAATGGTGACACCCGGGTGTTTCCTTCGGTCTTACCCAGAACAAGAACCTCCCGAAGCAGCCGTGTCCGGTGAGAACCTGCGTAAGGCGGAATGAGGACGCCGAGACCCCTCTTTCCCTCCGTGCCCAGCACTGGGTTGCGACACTTGCACTTTCCATGACGCCATGAGATCCCACCGGAGCTGTCCGTTGTGCCGTAATCCTCCTCGCGCCGCTCCCACACATGCGCCAAGACTTTTTGTCTCCAGATCTCATGGTGGCAATCCGGCAAAGTGGCTCGGTGCGTCACCGGAGTTTGGACGGTATCCCGGGACTAGCCGGAACACTTTATCCCCTAAAATTCACAATTTCTGAGAAAAATCGACTCTAAAATTTACTCTACATTCATAATATGCACACATTTCCACGCCACCTACGACGTGTAGTGTACTTGACGCGTTTTTTTTAAGCGCCATTGATCAGGCCGGCTGACCACCAGACGGGCAGCAAGGCATGCACGAGGGATAAAAAAGCTGACTCAAATTGTAACATGGAGCCCTCGAAGTCAGCTCGCTCACCGCCCGCCGGCAATAACGCCCAGGAAAAGCCTGACGGGGAGGCGGTAGTTACCGAGTAATTGCCAGACTTTCGTCTTCTCCAAGCCAATATCAATCGTTGCACCAGGGCTCAGGACCTTTTGCTCCAGGCAAGGCGAAGTGGTTGATCAACGTTGCCATCGCCGCCGAAACATACTTTGTTCCTCCCAAGGATGACAGGATGGGTGACATTGATGGCTTCGTGATACTTATCTTGAGCCCCTGACACTCTGTCCCTTGAGACCTTCAGTCGGGACAGGGCTTTGTAGCAGCCTTAGTCGAAAATATGGTCGTGGAGATTTATTTCTCACCCAACCGACCTCTCGCTGACTTTGAGACTTTATTTCGGAATCGAACCCAGTCGTCAGTCGAAGCCGTCCTCACCCCGTCCTTGTCATGGGGTACTTCAACGCCGAGTTCACAACTTTTAGTTCCCCAGCAACGGATGCACGGGGTCTGTTATTATAAGAGTGGGCGATGGAGTCAGGCCTACTGCTCCTAAACCGGGGATCCGTTCAGACTTGTGTGTAGCAGTGGGGTGGGTCTATAGTGGACTTATCGTTTGCTAGTCCTGCTGTGGCACGCTCTGTTCAGGACTGGCGTGTATTGTAGGAGGTGGAGACGTTGTCGGACCACAGATACACCCAGTTTGATGTTTCCGCCCAGACTTCGAGTGGCCCGGTCCAAGCGGCCCCGGCCCGAGTTGAGGATGACTGTTGAGGATGGGTGGTCAAGCGACTGAACCAAGAAGCTCATCTGGTGGTCTCAATGGTGCATGCCTGGTTGGACTCACAAGTCAGGTCTATCGATATAAACGACGAAGCAGCATGGTTCCGGGAGGCCATAACCCAAATCTGTGATGCTGTGTTGCTCCGCGTTAAGTTTCCATCTGCCAGGCACCAGGTGTATTGGACGTCACAAGATATTGCGCAGTTGCACATCGCATGCGTAGCAGCGTGGCGCCCGTACACTAGGCACCGACGAATGCGCCGACGAACACCAGAAGCGCTAGTAAGAGCGCGGAACGGTGTGAAGTGTACAAAGTGGCGGTGGCGGAGTGGTGGTGGTGGGTGGTAAATTGGATTGCTAATTGAAATATTATTTGCTGTGTCTAATGGACGAATTAAGAATCAACTGATGCTGTGTAGCGTCCGACATCTTATATTTGTACGCCGTTCGGGAAAATCATTACTTTAATCATAATTTGACGTAACATCTTGCATGCTATGTGTGTGTATACTCATGTTTTAAACAAATAAAAAAAATATCTTATCTCAAGAGGGCTCTTCAGCTGGAAATTAAGCGGGCTAAGGCCAAAGCTCATGGTACATTGCTGGCAATTCTAGAACGGGATACGTGGGGGCGACCATACCGTTTGGTTAGGGGCAAACTTCGCTCGTGGGCGCCCCCACTGTCCCATAGCCTCCAGCGCTGCTAGACAGAGTGGTGAGCGCTTTATTCCCCTCTCAAGGGGAGCTCACACCACCTAATATGGTTCCGCCTACTATAGTCCCCAACACGGAAAACGAGGATGACGACGCGCTTGAAGTGACCCAGGTAGAACTGACAGCGGCAGTACAAAGGCTTAAGGCCAAAAGCACTCCAGGACCAGACGGCATTCTTGGCCGTGCATGGGTTCTGGCCATCAAGGCTATCTGGCCCCGCTAAGTAGGACTCTTGAGTGCATGTCTGGAGAGGGGACAGTTTCCACACTAGTGAAAGACTGGAAAGCTGGTCCTGATAAAAAAAGAAGGGTATCCTGCGGGCTCTCCATCCGCTTACCGGCCCATTGTGTTGCTGGATGAGGTGGAAAAACTCTTCGAGAGAATTATTGCAAACCCTCTCATTCAGCACATGGCAAGAGAGGGGCCGGATCTAATCTGATCGGAACCGGTTTGGTTTCTGTAGGGGGTGCTCTGACGGACAGAGAGTATATTTTAGAATCGCTTTTTCTCAGAAATGTTGAATCTTAGGGTATAAAGTGTTGGGCACGCCACGATTGCGGCGGTAAGTCCCCTCTTTGAGGAGTGGTTTGAGAGGCGGCATGGCGTCCTCACCTTCCGCCTGACGCAGGTCCTCACCGGACACGGTTGTTTCGGGAGGTTCCTGTTTCGGATAGGGCGGGAGGAAACGCCCGGGTGTTTCCACTGCGAAGATCGCCCTGAGGACACGGTGGAGCACACGGTGGCGGTCTACCCTGCTTGGGCGGAGCACCGCCGTGTCCTCGTGGAGGCGATCGGCGGCGGCGATCTCTCGCGTCCGGCCCTGGTCCAGGCCATGGTACGGAGCGAGAGGGCATGGGGAGCCGTCACCTCCTTCAGCGAAGCAGTGATGCTCGCGAAGAGGGAGGCGGCGCACGTGAGGGAGAGGCAGCACATGCGCCCTCGCCACCCTAGCCGCCGCAGGATACGGAGACGCCCTGGGTGTCGGGAATCCCAGGCCGATTTCCGGCCACCGTAGGCATGGGCTTGCGGACGGCGAGTAATGGGTAGCTCGCTGTCCGGTAAGGACCAAGCCCAAGTCGACGGTGCGTTGTGTTCCACGCGCGCCTCAAAGAGATGTCAGCACAAAAGGTGATGGGGCCCGCAAGGGTCGATGCATGCCAGGGGTGCGGGTTTGTTCGAAAGAGACACCACAGCCCCTGGCATACGGGCTACTGAAGGAACACGGGTGGGTTTTAGTCAGTATAAGTCTGACACGCCCTCCTGCTCCACCCAGAGCGGGAGAAGTTACTTGATGATTTCCCACCCAAAAAAAAAAGGGTAAGGATAATTTATGTATGTACTTAGATAATTGCATGATCTACATTTTTTGTGAATGAGGTAATTTAATCATAAAACTAACCGTTTCGCAAAAAACAAACATCTTTGCGAACTATGACCTTGTTTAAAAAAAAATCACACAGAGGAACGATGGGGACGACTTTCACAGTTTCAATATAATGGTACCTATTCCTAACGTTCATGCAAAAATTATGCTTCTTGGGAATTTATGCAAGAGTACACCTATTTTTCGGGCTAATTTGACTGGGCTATATACGGTGTCCAGCATCTCGACTCGGCTGTGGCATTTCCACAGAAAAAGTAACTAAATAAAATAATAAGAAATATAATAGGCAGTAATACCACACACACTTAAACAAAAACACAGCTAAGTAGTTCCGTCCGATTTTCGAAATAAATGACGAATGATGAGAATGTAAACAAGTATAGACACGAAAAAGAAATAAGTACCTATTACAATGTTTAGCATGTGTGACAAACAAAATTGAACTGTAAAATCATATTGGCAATAATTAGTATTCCATGTTTACAAGTCGCTCGGTACATGCAACCTTGGCGCCGCCGGGCGAAAGATGTCACGTGCGGTCGTGGATATACAATTTTCAAACTAATGTCGATTACAAAGAGTGGATATTACAATGTGTTGGAATGGAATGGCTTACCCTGTTACAGTGTTACAGGGTATTGAAAGGTTAACTTGTTCGGAAGGGGTTACATTGCACCCATTCGAGGGTGTAACATGTATCAAAGGGTTTATTTTTTAAGCGCTTAAAAAAACCCCTTCAAAAACCCTTTCAACGAGTATCCGGCCGGTCCCTGGTTGTATCTTCAACGCCGAGAGATAAAAATCCAGGCCTAATTAAACCCGAGTAGGCACGGGCGCTTTTTTATCGCAGTGATTTTATCCTCGCACTGGGATTTCTAAGTTCTGCTTAGTGCCAAGAATTGGAAACCCAAAAATGAGATTTTTCGATGCGCTCTGTTGGATTCTCAAATCTCGGCAATACCGAGTGTGTAAAACTCCAGTGCGAGAAAGAATTGCGTAAATAAACCTCCCGTGCATACGTGGGCTTACAACCCTACTTCCCTACTAATCGTATAAATGCGAAAGTAACTATGTTTGTCTGTCTGTTACGATTTCACGCCTAAACCGCTGAACCAATCGTCATGAACTTTGGCAGAGATATAGCCTAGGATATGGAGAAGGACATAGGCTACTTTTTTACGCGATAACCTACATCCACGCGGGCGGAGCCGCGGGCATAAGCGTCATAATTATCACGACAATACCTAATCTAACACTTCTTCTATTAATAGGAATAACTGTTGACCAGACAAACTCCATTAAAAAAGAGTTGTTCTTTTTCTTGCATAAACAGTTACTACAACTGATAATAAAGTTCAATAGAGTCATGTGAATGTAATATTATCAAATATAAGAGACATAATATTTACCCTAGCTAAGCAAGCATCCGCTCAGTAGTTATTCACTATATAGTTAGCATTGCATTGTGAATATGCAGATATACTCAATAAATTCCATTGACCAAGTTTGGCTCGCATTAATTACTTCATTTAGAGTAATTAATTACACCTCAGACCCAGTTTTTTTAAACCAGTCTTTATTTGTTTTGTTTGCTCTTATGCTGCCCTGCAACTTTCACCAAAATGATCATCATCACCTAGCCTTTTCCCAACTATGTTGGGGTTGGCTTCCAGTCTAACCGGATGACCTCCACAACCCAGTTACCACAATACACCTTGGTAAGACTGGTTGTCAGACTAACGGGCTTCTGACGAACCGTAACGACTGTAAAAGATCCACAAATGACAGCCCCGGGACCAGCGTCATAATATTAACGTGCTTTCCGAAGCATGGACGGGTTTTTTTTTTGTGTGGGAAATCATCAAATAACTTCTCCCGCTCTGGGTGGAGCAGGAGGTCGTGTCAGACTTTTACTGACTAAAACCCACCCGTGTTCCCTCAGTAGCCCCTGCGGGCCCTTGCGGGCCCCATCGTCGTTTGTGCTGACATCTCTTTGAGGCGCGCGTGGAACACAACGCGCCGTCGACCCGGGCTTGATCCTTACCGGACAGCGAGCTACCCATTACTCGCCGTCCGCAAGCTCATGCCTACGGTGGCCGGAAATCAGCCTGGGATTCCCGATGCCCAGGGCGTCTCCTGCGGCGGCTAAAGCCGTGAGGGCGCATATACTGCCTCTCCCTCACGTGCGCCGCCTCCCTCTTCGCGAGCATTACTGGCCACGGCCTGGACCAGGGCCGGACGCGAGAGATCGCCGCCGCCGATCGCCTCCACGAGGACACGGCGGTGCTCCGCCCAAGCCGGGCAGACCGCCACCGTGTCCTCAGGGCGATCTTCGCAGTGGAAACACCCGGGCGTTTCTTCCCGCCTTATCCGAAACAGGAACCTCCCGAAACAACCGTGTCCGGTGAGGATGCCATGCCGCCTCTCAAGCCACTCCTCAAAGAGGGGACTTACCGCCGCAATCGTGGCGTGCCCAAGCACGGAGGGGTCTTGGTCTTGGTGTGTAAAGATGGTCACACATCCCCGGACCAACCGCGGCAAGCGTAGCTTAACCTGATCGATTGACCCGTGCGGTTGTTATAACATAGACATAATCCCTCGCATTACAAATGCAAGATTCTGTCCAAGCATTGCTACAATAACTAAAATGAGAATATTTTGACTGATTTATATTTTCAGAATCACCCGCTGCAGGGGCAAGCCTTTTTTTCCGTTCACAAAATAAAAATATGACATTGGGCAATCTTATACCTAAGAGCCTTTTTGGATTGCTTTAAAAAATACAGTTTAATAAGAAGGTACTTACTACCATCACTACCTATTAAACTCAAAACTACTGAACAGATTTTCATGCGTTTTTCACCAATAGACAAAGCGATTCATGAGGAAGATTTGGGTGTATAGTTTGTTAAGATTTTGTGTAAATTGGTTAATGCGGGAACCATAGAGAAGCGTTTTATCGACGGAAGACTAGACAAAAATTACGTTTCCGTGTAGACAATTGACAGTTGTAGTCAGTGTAGACAGTGACAGAGAAATGTAGACAAGAGATTTCTATTCTACGGTAGAGTAGAAATAGAAAGCGTCATGCTAAACCTGCTGAATAAAGAGAAAAACTAATACATTTCTAAAAGTATTACCAACTACCGATATTGGGGACACAAAAAGCATTGTTAACATAACTTGAATGACAACTGACTCATCGGTACAATATTTGGACTCTTTTCGAACACGAATGAACAAACAGACAGATGGGAAAATTCCATTATTACCTGTTCACACTTAAGTGGCAATGACTTGGTTAGTTATGTAATCAAAACATGTTTTTTACAAGTGTGTTTATATGATTTTTTCTAGCTTATTATAGATTAGTTTATGCCAGAGGCTTTGCCTGCATAGAAGTTGAAAATTATCCCACGGGGACGTTCTACTGGGATTAAAAGTGTTCTATGTATTCATTCAGATTGTATACTATTTAAATGCCAAATTTCATACAAATTCGTTCAGCTATTTCTCCGTGATTGGGTGACAAACATCTAAACATCCACACACATACAAACTCTCACATTTATAATATTAGTAACATGACTTCCGCTTAGCTCATCAGATTGAAAGTTACTTGTTCCCTTTCCATGATAATGCATTTTCTTAGTAGAGGATTACTGATGTTGCAGCAAGGGTTTCATCATAATCATTTCAGCCGAAATACGCCCACTGCTGGACAAAGGCCTCCATAAAAGCCCCCAGAAGGGGGGGTTTTGCCATAATCGCCACGCTTGGCATGCGGGTTGGCGATCGTGGTGGTGGTGGTGGCGAACAAACAAGGGTTTAGCCAGCGTTCAATTGTTAAAATAGTTAATCATCAGCCAGCCTTATTTCAAACTATGTTGGGGTCGGCTTCCAGTCTAACCAGATGCAGTTGAAAACTAGTTTTTTTTTAATATTTTTATATGAAGCGACTGCCTACCTGAATAACACAACCCAGTTACTGGGTAAGACAATACCCCTTGGTAAGACTGGTTATATCGTTATGTTATATTAAATAAATAGTTATTGTATCCAACGGTTGTGGTGGTCAATTGTTAAATGCACAATAGTATTTTTCTTTGTGCACTTAATAATATTGATAAATAGTGAAACTATTGAACCATTATATGAGTCAGATAATTGATTGACAATTAATCTGCCAACTAAATAGATGAGGTAGAAAAATATTGTGTAAGACATAATGTAAATCTAGGAATTTGAAGAATTTAATCCTACTTATGTTATAAATGTGAAAGTTTGTATGTTTGGATGTTGGTTACTCAATCATGCAAAAACAGCTGAATGTATTTAGATGATATTTAGTACATAAGTAGTTTTTAAGCTGGATTAATACATGTGATACTTTTTATTCCTGTAGTTCGTTCCCATAGAAAAATTTCCCACCTCCATGTGGGTGAAGCCTCTGTCAAAAGCTTAGTCTGATAATAAGTAGGTATTTTTAAATATTAATTAAGAAAGTTGAGTTTCTTTCTAAATCAATACTGTCAGTGACCTACCGAATTTCATTATATTGGTAATACATTAGAATATTCTAAATGCAAACGTCTATTTTACACAATAAAACTACACATTACTACATTTCATTACAATTTGTGAGCAAAACTGTGGAAAGGTATGCTCTTTCTTTCTTGCAATTTCCAGTTAAATATGTAGGAACAATATCTACTTAATAAGTTTAACTGAATTCTCAAGAACTCTTATAATTTGTTAATATAGTCGCAGACAGCTGATGAACAAATGCAAACAAGGTCATACAAAAGGAAAACTTAATGTGGTAACTCAGTAGGTATTTCTGCAAAATATTCTACAAGAGTACATTATTGTACTGAGAAAATCAGATAGCATCTGTAGGCTATTGTTATTCACTATCAAAACAACCTTCTTTTTTTAGTGTTTTCCTTTGACAGCAATCGGTACTAATGTCGTACTGGTGACGTAAAATATTGAATGAATTTTGACTAGCAATAATGTAAATATTGGTAAAAAATCCATGTAATGGGTCTAATATTTTATTTGTTTGGAAAACTTGGTAAACCACTCGTCATTCACCTTATTGTGAGGGTTTTTATGTGGGAAGATAAGTGGAACTACTTACTTTCATCTTCGGTGGTATGTGCACCTTTCTTGATATAAATATCTAATTTAACTGGATGATGTATCGATCGCTGTATCTTGATCCGTATGCACAGTCCAATAAGCGTCGCGAGCGAACAATGGGGCACTGTAGGATTATACTCCACTCGTAACACGGGAATATTATCAGCGGTAGGCTCCTTCACAAAAATTCCTTCCTCGTAAATCACCTTCAAATCCTCGAGCGTACTCGGCTTTTCCGGATCCCGTATCGTCCGCAAAAAGTCTAGAACACCACAACACACGTTAAAGCCACAAACAACCAACCCAACAAGTCCAAAACAACACGAAAACTGATCAAAACAAACCGTAAATCGTCTCTTTCAGGTCGTTCTCATCTCTATACCCTAACTCCTGTAGTGTCGCACTTTTGTCCATATAAGCTGGCTTCGCGAGCTCCACTGGTGGTTTTTGTGAGTTATTCAAAGAGAGTTTTGAGAAGAACGATATCATATCGTTGGTGATAATAAATTGTGTTCCTACTAATTTCTAGTCACAAGTCGGACATGTTTGTTTTGTTGGAGCTTGTTATTTTCCCGTACTTTGTCTATGGAGCACAGAATGCATAATATAATACTCCTCTATGGAGTTACAAATGCGTTCGTACCGTAGAGTAGACAGAGAATTGAGAGGATGTTCGTACACATTCACGATTAAAAAAAAAAGAATCATGTGTTCTTTTACCTGTTCACCCAGTACCCAGATGAGATGAATAAGTTTTGACAGTAGCCTGACGATAGTTTGAAATCTATACAGTGGTATTTTGCACTTGCCTATAGTGTGCTGTCAATATTTGGCATCAGTCGGAATGACAGCATACTTACCAGTTCACCTAAGTTTTCACCGTGAGATTTTTACACAGAATAGCTCTAATGATAATAGCGCTATCGATTCCTAATGGTTGGATTAGATCCAATCCAACTACTAGGTAGTAGTTTTATCCCACTGCAAGGCAAAGGCCTCCCTCTCCCTTTTCCACACAATTCTGTCTTTTGCTAGTGCCGGCCAGTCCTTTCGGTAATCAGTAGGAGTCAAGTTCGTCCTGCCACTTTCGTCTCAGCCTGCCGCAATAACGTCGTGCGTTTAGTGGGACCAAATTAATGGTTCTCTTAGACCATTTGTCATCCTACACGCCCAGTCAGAACGACTTTCTGGATAACGTCCGTGATCTTGGTTTTGGGGCGGAGTGTTCTTTCGTATACGGTCCCAAATTCGCGGTCATTTTCATGGTACTCATTTCATAGACAATTGACAAGACAGATGTCATTTTGAGTTGCTACGGGAAAATAAAGAATGTCGACACTACTATTTTTTGACTAGATGGCGTTGTTCTCAACTTATAGTTTACCCGTCATTGGTCACGTAACTCGTGGAGGGATCCATCCTATTATTCTTTAAGAAATTATGGGAAGCTAGCTGATGAAATAATCTCGCTGTCCACTGATACTAACCTGACCCCAGGCACTTCCCTCTCTGCTTCTTCCATACATCATTGCACTTCATTATTTTTGCCCATTGTCCCCATTGACTAAGCAACAGTATCGTGTAAACACATGCTTAAATGAAATAACACCTCATTCTCATGGGGGGTAGGTAGAAGCTTCGAATGTTCTGCCAGTTTAGGTACATACATTTACTAGATAATATTAATATTGTTTATCAATCGTACATACAATCTTAGACCTCTTCCATTGTACTCCTCAGGTGTGATCAGAGGTCAAGAGCAGGCCCATTCAGCAATAAAAAAATGGAAGCCTACTCTGCTTGGGTTAATTTACAAGGTAAAGCATCAACAAAAACACAAGAATACTTATAACATAAGTTTATTAGAACTTCTTGAAGGATTTTTTGGAGCCCTTGCCCTTCGTGACTTTGAGTACGTTGAAACGGATGGTCTTGGAGAGCGGCCGGCACTCGCCGATGGTTACAATGTCTCCCAGCTCCACGTCCCTGGAAATATAAATGTGGAAGTTCTAGAGAAATGTTCTTTACACATTGATCGAGTATATGAGTGAGAGGGTATCAGAGTTTGGGTTAACAAACACGTCTTTCGTCATTAGGTTGTTCGGAAGACCGTCGTGTGGGTATCATCATTTAAATCCTAGATATACTGGGGTGTTTCCATGCACTAGAACCATTTAATAAACATTGCTCTTACAGATACCATTTTTAGGCAAACTTAGGTTCAAAAATAGTCTATGAAAAGCTTCTAGTTTCCAGACACAGGAAGTGTTTTTCTGTAAGTGTTTTTCTGTAAGTTTTTTACACATAAGCATATTTACAAATGCCTGCACCTGATCGTTACAGCTTCATAGTTATAAGTTCTAGAAATGGGTGCACCACACAAAGTGGATCAATGTAGACTTTTTCTCACCCAGTTCTTTACAATAAAATGAACTAGCAAAAGATAAATCCTTACCTAAAGCACGGCGATAAGTGTACAGACATATTCCTGTGACGCTTCTCGAATCTGTTGTACTTAGGCAGGTAGTGCAGATAATCGCGGCGGATGACGATAGTCCTCTGCATCTTCATCTTCTGGACTACTCCGGTTAGGATACGACCACGGATCGACACGTTGCCAGTGAAGGGACACTTCTTGTCGATGTATGTGCCTTCGATCGCCTGTTTTGGAAAAGTTAGTGTAAGTATTTTTGGTAGTGGTGGTTGGAAAAGTTAGTGATGGGTTGTGAAAGGGTTAAGTCCTTCACCCGTTTGTATGGTTTGATTTGCCCTTCCTTGATAAGGATGATTTGTTTTGGCATGTAATGTAGCAGTGAAGCTGGGGCCCAAGTCTATTTTACAAATGTTGCAATAGTCTCGCTTTTTGAGTTTTTGACAAACATGTGACAAAACGATATAATCAGTCAAAAACTCACAATGGAGAGATACCATTAAACGTTAGTAAAAGTTTTGGCCCATGCAAAGACAACTATTTCGATCGGGAGATACTGATATAGTAATCGGCCAATACGACGTAAACCTTAGCTGCGTTACTTTAGGGTATACTTTGTATTGTCCAAATATTGCAAATATTTTATAGTAGTCAAATATTGCCACTTGAGTAAAATAACCTAGCTTCATGTAGCAACATCACACGTGATAAACATTTAAGACTATAATAAGGAAGCTCACTTGTTCAACTGTAATCAGATCTTGGGTTAGAACACGTTCTTCGTCACTTGGTTGTCGGAAGACCGTCGTGTGGGTATCATCATGTTAGCAGTCTTTACAAGTGTATGATACTTCCATTAAAGAATGATTTTTTGTTGAAATTCCTCCACCCTATGTTAGGTAGGTATAGTCAACTGTACTGTAATTCTTGCCCAGAAAAACATGCCAGTGAAACGGCCCAAAGACAATATTAGCTCTTATTTCAAACAATAATACAGATTAAAGCCGCATGCCGGGCGTACCACATGTGGACTGCTGGGGCTCAGTGCAAAGGTAGCTCAATTACAGTGCTAAATCCACTAGAAAGTTTACTTCTGCAGCCAATTTAGCATTATGGAAAGGCAATTTCGTTTTTTTTTTTTTTGCAAATTATATTAGAGCTTGAATCCCCGAGCGTGGAAGCACTTATAGAATAGCAACATGCCGCATTGATTCAATGCTGTGATGACACGAATGCAAGATTCCATCTTGAATAATAATTGGCAGTAACATTTAGAATTTGAGAGCTCTTAAAATAAAGGTGAAGTGGTTTTACAGGCTAATCTTTCCCCTTTTCCCTATTCACAATCATTATATATAACACGCAATTTGACTATATTGATTATGATTAAATTTATTCTATGAAATGATTGAAACCCTAGGGTAGCCCGCGAAATTCAATTTTTCTTTGCAATTTGCAGGTCAGTCAATATGGTTTTATATAAATTATTTTAATCATTAAAATCAAATGCAGATTAAATATCTCCAAGCTTTTTGATACATAAGCTTTAACTAATTAGCTGCTAGTGTGTCTGAACAAACAATAATAAAAAAATATTAATACAATCCTCTCAGTTCATATTTTCATTGAATGACTTTTTCACCAAATAGGTAGGTACTAGTCAGGTAAAGCCATATTTTATAAGGTCACTTGTAAATAGCAAAAAAAAAAGTAAGATAATTTGAATTTCGCGGGCTACTGTAGTTTTCACCTTAAAAAATCCCTTCTGCATTAACCTTTTGACCACCAGTCATGTATAGATGACAAAGCAGAATGTGCCCAGCACGCCACGGTCACGACAGCATGACAGACTTTTACGTAAATAAAGCCGCTTGACACCGACATTGTTTTTCTGACGAGGCGATCAAAAGGTAATCACACCGTTAATTATGATTTAAGATTAGTACATAATGATCTTACATCTAAATATTAACATTGTTACATTGAGAGCAGCATGCATACAATACCTTTTTCCAAAATGGGCTGATAGCACCTAGCTTGATATGTTAACACAATGCTGACCATAACCTGATGTCACTGGAGCAGATAATTTTGATACTTAGCATGCAGGATGAAGGTTCATTTTGCATTGAATTAAGTTGAGTATTTTATGTCAATTCATGAATTATTCTTTAAATATTGTTTTACTTGGGGAATAGAGTTGTATATGTGAGTTTATTTCTAAAGCTGTAGGATGGATTACAAAGACTTAAAAAAGAATTGTTAACTCAATCATATCTGCAGAATAACTGAATTCATCTGTTAATCTATATTGTAAGAGACTGTATATTATGTTGCCAATAAATTTAAAGTCACCTTTGACTTAGTTTCATTGATATTAGATTCAAATTGCCATGACTTGACTGCCTTCAAGAAATGCAACTATCTTAGTCAGATTTTCTAGCATCAAGTATCAAAATGATCTATTCCAATATTTGTTGAATTTACTGGAAGACTCCAGTCATGCACATGTTAAAGCAAGCTCCGCGTCTGACCGACATGAAACAGTTTTATGAACAATGGACTAATTTGGAACACCATTTGTAGGTCACACATTGAGAATTATCTTTCAGTTAAGACCTATTTCTAGCTTTTACAATTAAAATCAAAATTATAAAAAAATGTGTTTATCTTTGCATGGAAAAATAATTTAACTATTATTATCACTTCAACAGGTTTTAATAATCCATTAAAAGTTGTGATTTTGAAAATTGAATGTACAATAAAGTCCATTGCACATAAAACAAACAACGTTGTAGCCACCACCGTTGCAAGCCTGGATCCCATCGACCATAACTAAAAGTACCACACCTCAAGGGGAGTCTTGAACCCAAGACCAACATTCTTAGAATGCCTCAAGTCTTTCCTCTTCATCACCCCCTTCCGGTTGAGGAACACCGTCGCCTGCTTCTGAAACGCTTTCTCTGTCTACGGAAAAATAAACACGTTAGTTCACACATCATGCGTTACCTCGCGAGGAGTTTTGAAACCGAGTCCCACATCTTTGCGGTACCTCAGTAGTTTCTTGCTACGCTTCACACCAATACCCTTTTTACGGTTCAAGAAAACCGTTGGTTGCTTTTGGAATGAACGTTCCGTCTGTAATTTTATCAATGCATTAGTTTTGTTATTGATAAAAAAAGATTAAGGTTTTCTAACTACGGAAAGCGTGAAGGTAAAAGAAGTAGGAAGAGGATAGAAAAGAAAACTAATAAACTTAATTTTAAAGCAAATCTACAAACAAACTACAGCTGAAAAATAAATGCACTCTTTCACAATTAAAAATTACAGCTTACAAAATAATAATGACCTCAATATTAATAACACAATCACTTTTGGAAGCTTGCAGTTCGCTATAGTAATGTTTATTGTTTATGATTTTAAAAAAATGTGCAGAACAGTCTTCAGAAAAGGTACATATAAAACCCACAGTGCAAAAACTACTCAATCTGATATCAATGATATTATTTTGATTTAATTTTTTCTTTAATATCAGGGTATTCATGACTTTTAAAATATGTTATTGAAGATCACTTGTTTGACCATAATCAGAGTTTGGGTTAGAACACGTTCTTCGTCACTTGGTTGTCGGAAGACCGTCGTGTGGGTATCATCATTTTAGAGTCTTTGCAAGTGTCTTGTCTTGTGTCAACCACCCATGAAATTTTAGTTAAGTTATTTGATATGTGGAGTTGAACTATTTTAAAAAGTTGTAATTTTGGGATCTGAAATACACAACCTTGACTTTATTGGTAATTATATTTTAAGAGCACATCAGTCAAGCTAGTGCCAGGTATTTATTTGTAGCAGAGGATTTAATTTGTGGATGTATGCATAGTGGTCATTCTTTTCAGAGCATTTGATTTTTATAATATGGTTCTTCCAATTTGAAAATAAAAACGAACTAGTTACTGGTTACCTGAAACCAGTGTATTGTTATTAATTAATTAATTTATAAATAAGTAGAGCGAAATAAGTCGATAAAGATGTCAAGTTCAGAGGGGCAATTCTACTAATTTTAAGAACGTTCACAGTCTGATCTCAGTGTCAATCTGTCAAAAATTCCTATACATTTTTGTCAAATTTTTGAAATTCGATTGTCGCCGAGATGACACTGCGAACGTTTTTAATTAGTAGAATTGGCCTTCAGATGTAAACATAACCTATAAAGAGTATCATTTATAGTTTTACTGAAAATATATCTTAGGAAAGTACATCGTTAGTGTGAATCTCGTGTGCTTGAGAGATTTTTAAAATGATTTTGACCAAACTGATGTACTGAACGCATTTTTACAACGGAACTAACCTATCGATCGAACACACTTCCATGATGAATTTGGTAGAGTTTTATCGTGACAATTTTAAAGATACTGGAGTTAACTCATTTTAAAGCACCATTTAGATCAGAAAACTGGGTTTAAGATACAATTTATAACACATTCTGGCAGGATTTTTATTGGGAAAGCCGATTCCCACGTGCACCAACTTCGGAACCACATTTTCACAATAACACTTGTTTTACACTTGATAAATATTAGTCAGGTGAAGCTTTAATTATTTATCATCACTCTTGGAAAGGAATTCATAATGATTTGGCCAAAATTATAATTATTTAAGCCAGAAAACCAACACGTACCTGATCCGCCATCTTGCTTGACAACGAAAAGAAGGTGATGTTGCAAATTAAAAATGACTACAATCTCCTGCAAAATAAAAAAGAATGTTGCCAAATAATTATTGCATTTTTTTTTTAATTAGTTTTATGGCCTGGTTTCAGAGACCTTTTAGCCAAGTCTTTATTCGTATTCTAGTCATAACAAAGTTATTGTAAAGCGGTAGTAACTTTACAACAACCTATTAGGAGTTTTTGGGGGAACACGAAAAGTCCACGCTAGTTACTTATTTTCACCTTCACTACACTTGTGCACTCACACGTAACTAAATTGGATAACTCACTATCAAAATTATACAATTTAATTCGCTATTTCACAAAATTTAATGATAATGAAAATTCATGCGACATGTTCTAACGCGATCCCGCCAAAAACTCCTATTATTATTTTTTTCCAGCTTTTTTGCTTCAGACTATCTTCTGCTCCGTTAGGAGTATTTATGTGTTCTGTGCTTCTGCCCCGACTTCGTCCGCGTGACACTTGTTGTTACATAAAATATATCTTAAGGCATTGCGTTATTTCTGCCTTTTTTCTTTTTACTAGGCTCGTTGGGGTTGTAACGTGATGTTGACCTTCCTCAAGAGTTGGGCTATCAACAGCAAAATTATTTTTTGAAATTCGTCTGGTAGTTCAGAGATTACCTTCTACCTTCAAACCACAGACATCTATAGAGTAATGACTTGTATTAGACATAGAGACTAATGTTTGATCTGCCACTCTTTATATGTCTGTCCTTCAAACTTACAAACAAACTTTTACCTCTTTTATTTGAAAATAAGATTAGCTAAACATATATTATTTTCATAAAACTTCGTCATTTTAAATCCTCACATTTAAGTGTACAGACGCCAGCATATAAAGGTATCCCAATCTGTTAATTTTTATACATTTTCATCTTAATCACATAAAATGTATGTACAAGGTTCATGTTCAACTGGGAAAATTTGACAGTTTGGGATAGCTTGATGTGCTGGTGCCTGTACAATACAGTTACCAGTGGTACCTCATTAACAATATAACTATGTGAAAGTCTATTAACTGCTCTCAAATACAATTTTGTTTTTATTTTTACAATGCTGTCATATTCTTGTCATTATTTGACATTAAACATCAATTTTAATATCGACTATTTTTAGTGATTGTCATGGAAATCATGTCATTATGTTTAAATTAGGTTCTTTTTATTAATGTAGATTATTTTACATGTTATTATTGTGAATGAGAGAACGTTGTAGGCCTAACAGACTGTAGATTTGTAGACGATTTTCTCGGTATTCGTTTAAGTACCTGGTACTTATTGACAGGCCTGCACTGTCCTCCCATACCTACATTTCATCTTTGTAATTTGAAAACATTGGTAAAGCCAATTATTTTTAAAAGAGTAACCGTGGAGTTTCTTGCCGGCTCTTCTCCATAGGAAACAACAATTTGGAACCGTGCACCTAGCTTCTGACGTTTCATAAGTGCCCATGCAGGTTTAAATGAAATAAAAATATTTTGATTTTGATTATAAGTGGTACCAAACCAATGATATTATAAGTGTAAAAAGGTGTAGATTGGTTATATGACCTCAGCGAGCGGCACGTTAAAATGTAGACAAGTGACCAAACTGGACGTCAGTGTCGCGTCGCCAACGCACAGAACACAGCGCCAACGTCAACGGTCAACGGATGGACTTCACGTACGGAGTGCAATTAAAAGTAAAACTGACCCAAAAACACCGAAAATGCCGTCGTGTGTTATGACTTATGAGATATTGCACAAACTATACAAGAAAAACTTCTAAAACTCAAGGAATCAAATATCATTCATAAGTAAATTTATCTTAATATTTTCAAAAATCAAACAATAAATTCGTAAAATCTGGCGTCAGATCTTTTCTGATAGATGTCAAATATTACCGATCATAGAGTAAAATTATACCATATAACAGATATGTCAGTCTCACAGTAGGTAGGTACAAATGGTGGCATGTAATTTTTATTATTATGGCTATGATGAGTTAGGATAAATTAAATATATACAAACATACACTACTAAATTCAAATCAAAACATTAATAATTTAAGTGAGTCGTAAAGGAGAATATATTTTTTAGGTGTAAGTATTACATTAATTGTGTTTCCAGATTTCCAACAAATGAAAAAGAAATAAATTAAATTTATTTGAAGGTCACTGATGCCATTAGATAAGTTTAAAGTCACTTCTTTAAATATAATCATTTATTGATTTACAAATAAATGTATGGCTGAACACAGAAAAAACACAGAAACATTTGTGATTACAATTTTACAATAAAAAGCATCGCGACTGAGAGTCGCGGAGGATCGCTCTGTTACGTCCGTTATCCTCGGGATCGGGCTCTCTCTCTTCCTGCTGCCTGCGTCAGCGGCGGGGAAGAGAGGTGGGGGCGCGCGCGGTATAGCACTACGTAGCAACAACATCCTACTTACTACGTTCATAGAAAACCCGTGCTATATCCTCCCCCTCTAGCCTAACTAAGTGTCCCCGCAGTTGGGCTAGTCTAAATACCTACGCGGCCTACCACGCTTACGTTTTTCTCGCATGGGTGGTTCTACCTGACCGGCGAAAGGCGTGAGGTGCGAAACGTGATATTTCCCTACGTTCCTACCAGTCTGTATGTTCTCCAGACCATAAGTTGTCGGGCTGATAATTTGGCCGATTTTGTATGGACCGTCACGACGTGGGATAAACTTCGCGGTCTGTCCGCGGCCTGCGTCATTAGGTCCTTGCGTTTTTAGTAAAACTAGGTCACCTACCTTATACCCCGGTGACGGCCTCCTCTTTTGGTCGGCATTCTCTTTCTGGACGGCCTGCGCCTTCTCGTGAGTGTCCCTGAGAACTTTATTTTCAAGCTGATCAAGTTCATGTTCAATTGGGATTTAACAGTTTGGGGTAGCTTGATGTGCTGGCGTCTCGCGTCTGTACAAACAAAAGCTAAGAAAATGTTAGGAATACTACAGCCCAGGCGATTACTTGTTAGCAAAGACTACAATAGCTTGTCCAAAGAGAGCTTGTCAGTCAGTGTCTCAGTGAGTCAATATTGTAGAGGCATGTTCAGTGTTCAAAATCGTGTTTTTTTTTTCTATTTTTTTTTTTAAACTGAATCCTTTGCACCTGAAACGATTTCTTAGACTTTTAGTAGATTTTATTTTATATTGAGTAAGCACCTTGTTGACTGGTAACATTTGTAAACGGAACTGTCAGAACGCGAGTTGTTATGAAAATATTCGCTAAATTATTTTTCGCATTCGCGCTAGTTGATAAAGTTTAAACTGTTGAATTTTGATTTATTGCATTTTTTACTTTACATTTATAATATTTTGCTTTCAAAGTGCATTCAGATGTTCACAAAGTGACTAGTATCCGTGCGTGATGTATCGAGTTTTTCCTTTTTGTTTTGTCCAGAAAAAATAAATTTCTGGTTGATTTGCGATGGAGGAAGTGAGGCAGCTGGTGCAAGAAGAAGGCCGGGAGGCGCGAAACCTCGTTGCATTCCATGTGGCCGTCGACACACCAAGTACGTGCATTTTATTTATTTATGTACTAATGTATGCAAGTCAAAATCTCTTGTCCGTGGGCGGCAGTACTTGTTTGTTTCGGACGGCGACTATGGAGGAGTGCCCGCCAGGTACTAAACCGTGTTTAGAGCGTAAACATTGTACAGAATGTCGTCTTTGTGTGTTCATTTTGAACAATAGGCAGAATGAGAGGAGACCTTTGTGTGATTGTTACTTGAGATGTTTGTATTTTTAATTTTGAAGATTAAATGTTTTGGGTACCTTGATGTTGATTGGGTTACTTGTTAACAATACACATGGTGAGATGCAGAACTTCCTGTTAGTTTTGTTAAACCCTCATCATCTGTTGTAAGTAATATTTGTTTAAATGATGCAGTCAGAATAACATACACAGTCAGCCTCCCCTTGTGCAATATGCAAGTCCAGGCATCATTATCCCTAATCTTGTTCAGCACCCCTCCAATTACGCTCCACTTACCTTGATCCAGCTCCAATTATCCAACTAAATGGTTAAGGCTCACTAGACAATAGTTTTTTTCTCTTGTTTCGTCAATCTAACACTGCAATCCAAGATGAGTAGCCCCATGTCCTTGGTATATCTTGTGTGCCAAATTTGTTCCAAATCCGTTCAGCAATTTTAGCGTGAAACGGTAATAAATCCGGATCCTTGATAGCCTTCTCCCTCCGATTACCCACATCATTAACTTTTCTCTTAATTCCGGACAATTCCCATCCCTGTGGCGTATGGCCTATGTCCGCCCACTCCCTAAAATTTCAAATCCCTCCCTGCCCAGTCACTTTCGACCCATTTCCATTCTCCCGTTCCTGTCTAAAGTGCTTGAGGCCTGTGTACACAAGCAGTTTACGGGGTTTGTTCACCGGAACAACCTTGTTAGCTCTTTTCAGTCTGGATTCAGGCCTGGGCACAGTACATCCTCCGCTCTCCTTAAAGTGACTGGTGACATTAGAGAAGCCATGGAGGATACCAAGGTTACCGTTTTGGTATTAATTGATTTCTCTAATGCCTTTAACGCCGTCAGCCACGATATTCTTCTTTCTATCCTCTCTCATCTTATGGTTTCGCCCAAGGCTCTGGAATGGTTCTCTTCTTATCTTCGGGGACGTCAACAGTCGGTTCGCGTTGATGAGAGTTCGTCGAGTTGGCGTGATCTGGATGCTGGTGTCCCACAAGGCGGTATTCTTTCTCCATTATTATTCTCCATCTTCATTAATTTTATAACTCACTGTCTTCCGTGTTCATATCATCTTTATGCTGAAGATCTTCAACTGTATACAGCTGAGCGGGTAGAAGGTTTATCAGACGCTATAGCAGATGTAAATCGAGATTTGGATGCAATCAAAAAGTGGTCTGATAGTTTTGGGGTGTCAGTAAACCCCTCAAAGTGTCAGGCCATTGTAATTGGAAGCTTGCGCATGATGGGTAGGGTGACGCTTAGCTCTCTTCCTCCACTTATTTTCAACGGCATACATACATACCCATTACCCCTACTGTGAAAGATCTCGGTTTGCATCTTGACTCGACGCTGAGCTGGCAACGCCAGGTCTCTAGTGTTGGTCAAAGAGTCAACGGCACTCTGCGATCCCTGTATCGTCTGAGGAACTTTTTGCCCGCTAAGACGAAGACCATTCTTGTGCAGACTTTGATTTTCCCTATCATCGACTATGGTGACGTGTGCTACTTCGATTTGAATGCGGTTTTGCTGGATAAGCTCGACAGACTGCTCAATAATTGTATCCGTTTCATTTTCAACCTCAGGAAATATGACCATGTGTCGAGCTATAGGTCTGAGCTCAAATGGATGCCCATTCGTCAAAGAAGAGGTTTGCGCGCTTTGACTACGCTTTTCTCCCTTCTCAACTCTCCTACTCCTCCTTCTTATCTTGTGACTCATTTCCAATATTTATGTACTTCTCAGTTCTCACAATAAGAATCTGCGTTCTGCTAACAACCTTCTTCTACTCTGTCCTTCTCATACTTCTGACTTTGTTCATTCTTCCTTTCATATTCAGTCCATTCTTCTTTGGAATGCGCTTCCTCTCGAAATCAGGACGGCCACCAGTCGGTATGCATTTAAGCGGAAATTGCAGAGGTATTTTCTTAACAAATAGTGTAGAGTAATCTCAATATCTCTTTTCCTTGAATTTGTATATTTATATATATATTAGAAGTATACATATATTGTAGTAGATATGTATGCGTGTATATGTATTATATGATTATATGTTTATAACCAATTTATGTATCAATCTTTTTTGTATAGCATAATGATATATTTTATGGTTCTTTTTTTAATCATTGTTCCTTTCCTCCAAAGCACCTGCCATCTAATCTCTTCACCACCCATGGTTGACTGGTAGAGAATGCCTAAGGCATTAAGTCCGCCTTTGTACCTTTTTGTGTGCGAGAAGTTTAAATAAATTATAAAGAAACAAACTTAGTTTTGCATTTTAAAAAAAATAGTTAGTATTAGAAAAATCCATTTAATTTATCACTTAGCTTCATAAAAGAAAATATGACATAAATAATCTAAAAATACCTCTTAAAGTTATTTTGTGCTAATATTTTCCTAACATGCGGTCTATTGAAATTTACTGTGAGCATTTTACAGTTGTAACTGTAAATTGAAATGAAATGAAATTGCAGTGAAAGAAAAAGAAAAATTCTTATTTTGTTCTTTTTCTTTGTAGGTATCTTGCTTCAGTTTATTTTTAACAAGAATTGTTAATTATAAACTAAGAATGATAAATGATATTTAGTTGATTGTTTCTACAAATTGGTTTTAAAAACAATTTGAAACATCAAAAATGAAATAAGATTAAATTCAATGAGGTCGGTGTTTCTGTCTGGCTACTCTGAAAAAACACTGTAATAAACTCAGAGGTCACAGTCTCTTTTAAAGTCTTTTCTTCTCTTTTGGTAAGGTCATTTAAGGACTATGCAGGTTGTCTTTTGAGTAAAGAACCACACAGAATATTTGAAGAAGCTGTGTATGCACTCAGCATACACAGTTTCTTCAAATATTCTGTGTGGTTTATTAATTAACTGAACCCAACACAATCCATTGTTGGTCATATGACCAACAATGGATTGTGTTGGGTTCGGTTCAGAGGCATATGCCTCTCCTAAGTTGTCTCAGGTCCAATTTGAGAGGTATCAATGTATGTACCTATAAACAATTATAACAGTGACTTTAATTTTGATAGTTCAAACAACATTCATTGCATTATTCACATTGTTGAGGAGACAAATTTTTCGAACTAAGGAAGCAATGGTTTAGCAATAACATTCAATATGATTCAGACGGTTTTCGAAAAAAGTTATTGTGTTCTGGTAAACAGTATTCAATAGTCAAGTATTCATTGTGAAACAAAATTACTCATGTTATATAGTAGGTAATTTTCGTATCGAGCTGCCTTTGAAATTGGGATGGATTGAATTATAATTTTTTCCACCCATATGCAAAATACGCACAATATGGCTGGTGACCGAAACTGTATGGAGTTGCGGTAACCAGCCTTTTTGGGCAAGTAATCAAGATTTAATTTAATCTCTAAAAATTCACCAAGTAATCAAACCTAAGGAGGATTGAATGCAAGATGTAGCTTTTGCTCGCTCCATTATAATAACATCTACATATTTATACCCACTTGTTTAACTTTAACCAGCATTCTACAAATATGGCGTTATGGACTAACATTTACATACTAATTCTTAGAATAATGTTGACTAATGAGACCCATTTAGACAGTTGTCTTTTATTTGTTATCAGCTCTGTTGATTAGTCATTTGTCTGGAATTAGACTGACTTCCAACTCCAAACTTCTCTTCCTAAACAGTAAATAAAAATAATATGTAATAAAAATAAAATAATAATTAATTACTAATACATAACAACAAAATTCAATAATAATTAAAATATTAACAACAAATAATAATTCTTGTGCAATACATACAATTTTAATAACAAATATACTTTTCCTATATACACAAAGCCCATAATCTATATATACACCTGTATATAATTATACATATACACTTGTACATAATTATACATAAGATAGATAATTATACACTCAATTATACATCTAATAATTATATAATAATAATGAATTGAACTGCTTGAATTTGTACGTAGCCCTCTTCCTCTCTCCTAATTTTTGCTGTGCCCGACAGGGTCCATATTGTTCTCACTGTTTGTACCATCTATTAAATACATATGGAATGCAATAAAGTATTGAGTATTGAGTATTGAGTATTAAATAGACAGCTTATTATTTTGATGTGAGTTTTATTTATTTTTTAACTGACGAAAAAAAAAGTTGGAAGTTCGCAAGTTGACGCAGATACTTATTGTTTTATTTTTTATGTATGACCATCCATAACTTTTTACTGAGTTCTCCGATGTTGAACATTCTTTTTTATTCTATTTACTTATTGGTTCGTCCGATAAAAATTGAGAACATAATGCACCCTTAAATGCAGATATTTTTAAATCCCAAAATAAAAAAAAAAATCACAAAAAATAAAACCAATGAAAAAAACTGAACAGCAAAAATGAACCTTTTAGTCTTGATGATGGAACATTCATATTTCGCCAGTTATGCTTAAGTCTCATGTAATGGGGGCGACCCTATTGCCATCAACCGGGTACAAATCTAGACATTGAGCTGCTATTAGGAAATTCCTGATAGGAAAACATTTTGCTCAACCTGGGAATCAAACCCAGGGTCTTGTGCTCAGCATTAGTACTTGCGACCGGTGGAACGAGTCATTCGAGATATCTTAACCATCCTCATTTGTAATCCACCACAGTTGACTATCATAACTTTTCATCTTAGATTCTTAATTGTTTCAGTTAGAATTGATAGTCTTCGATGAAATTGAATAAATGCATTAGGGCATCAATTAAAAGTGGCTATACAGACCTATCCCATAGTTCCCGTTGTGGTTTGCTGGCACAATAATAGTGTAGGAAATCTAATAATGAAAACTGATGACCATACAAGGTTTTATTTTGATTTTTAGACATAACTTTAGTGTTTTTTTCTATCGAGGAAACTACAAGTAGCTAATCGTGTTTCTAAAGTGACGATTTATAGAGTGAATCCTTATATATCTTACATGTTAATTGCTTTACCAAAGGTTAAGGTAAATAACGATCCAGCACGGAATCAAACGAGCGCAATTAACTATTTCGCAAATTCGTCATACACGCAACGCATATTTTGTTAAGTTTTAACAAAATATGTAACAATTTTTAACAAAAAAAATAAACCGCCGAAAAAATTGAAAAGCAATAAAAACTTTTTTCAAAAAATAACAACCGACTTCCAAAAAAACACTACAAAGTGCAAAATAACTTTAATTTTGGAAGGCGGTGACAAAGAACTTCACCAACCCTCTTCGAACAAAAAACAATTTTGCAAATCGGTTTATATATGACGGAGTTATGCCCGAATCTGCACCTAACTCCTAACCGTTAACGAGTTGTACCTTCCTTCATCAGCTCAGCGTCATGAGATGATGATGACCATACGCAAATGTCTCAATATCTTTAGAAAACATATGAAAAACATTGTTAATACCTAAAAAAAATTGAGGGTTGCCCTTGATTTCCCTGGGATTCCATAATCAGATCCTGACTTGGTGCCAATGGGACCACCTCTCCTGAGGTGGTACCTCAGGAGTATACTCTTTCAAATAAAAAAAGATTTTTGAGAATCGGTCCTCAAATGGGGGAGAAATCGAGTAACACACATAAAAAAAAAAATACATACAGTGGAACATAGAACCTCCTCCTTTTTTGGAAGTCGGTTAAAAATTAAAAAGAAATGAGAGTAAATAATCTTTCAAGAAAACCTAAATCTCGCATTGCAATTCTCGACAATAATAATAAACGAGCCCATTCATTAGATAATAATTGAAACGATCTTTCATGTTTTGCGTTAAAACTTATCTAAATGCAGTATTTTAACTGTAAAAGTACGTTTGTAAAATCAAGTATATCAGCGAAATTAACAAAAATTTCGTATAGGGCCTCTTAAAACAACACTGAACAGAACGATTGCGAATATACACAAAGGAAAGGTGATAGTTGATGTAAACACTACAGAACCTATGTAGGTCATAAAATAGTACCTATATAGCTACCTCGTCCGGGCCGGGAGCGAGCTGCCTTGCCATCCGGGCAATCCTTTACCGAGAATTCGTGATCGATATTGCAGGGCTATATGCTGACTGTGAAATGCGTAGCAACTGGCTGCCTGGTTTTAACACAGCCCAGTTTGACCTATTTATTGAATGAATAATAATATTTTAATTTTGGAATAAAACGCCTGTTTTCTGGTCATATTTATAAAGTTAAGAGCGCTTATCCCGCGCGGGCTGGGAACGACGCATTGATAGTGGTTTTTCGTGATTATTTCATTAAATATAAACAAAAGTATTATTTTTATTCAGCCAAGCACTAGATCGTTGGTATTTATAATTATTTTTAACATTTATGTACTCTTCAATAAAAACATTTAATCGTAATAATGCAAATAGGAAATAATTGACGTTACGTCGATTTATGTAAGTAAATACCAAAATAACTGTCAAACAAAAAATAACATATAAACTTATAGCTCAACATACGGTTGAAAAAAACATAAGTCGTACTTTGATTTAAACCTAATAAATAATATAATCAAAATGCGACGTTGCCAGCCCGCGGCAGATGAACGCTCTTCAGTTAAACTATAACATCACGCCTAAATATCCTGAAAGGTTGGGCAGAGCCCAGAGGTGCACCTATCCCATCTGGCAGATACACGCCCACATTTCACCAGTTATGTTTCAGTCCCATGTATAGAGGACGAGCATATTCCCATCAACCTGGCATAAATCCAAGCCCGAGCTGCTACTGGGTCAATCCTGATGGAAAAACCCAATAACACTTTGCTCGACCAGGGAATCGAAACCAAGACCTCATGCGTTTGCGACTACGAGACCAACGAGGCAGTCAACAGATTTTACTTTCCTAAATAAAATAATATTATAAAAAAACAGCTCGCAAATAACTTACATTACTTACGGAAGTCGGTACCAAAAAAGGAAATTTTTCACGTTGTAGAGTTATTTTGGAATTCGGTGCTTTTATTTTTCACTTCACGAGGTCATCGGTCCACCTTGTGGGAAGCCATCCCACTCTGCGTCTTCCGGTACGCGGTCGCCACTCCAGAACCTTTCGGCCTCATCGACCATCTGTTCTGCGAGCAATGTGCCCTGCCCACTGCCACTTAAGTTTGGCAATTCTTCGGGCTATGTCGGTTGCCTTGGTTCTCCCGCGGATCTCTTCATTCCTGATTCGATCACGAATGTGGGATGATGATGATTATGGTGATCGCTGGATGTGTAGGAACCACAAAACCGGTCGAAGTGGAGGAGCCTGGGGCCTGGGGGAGGCCTATGTCCAGCAGTGGACGTCTTTCCGCTGGAATGATGATGATGATTTTTCACTTTTTAGTTGTTACAAAATTTGGGAATACCGTATACACATCTGTTCACCTCCTAAAACCGTACAGGCGTGATTTTATTTTATGTCATTGATGGAATGGCGTAAACAGTGACATAGGATCGCAGTAATCGCGGGTCATTTTTTGTTTAGTTTTTATTGAATACCTAACTCGTTTGTCAATTTCCAAAGATTTTCAACAGATCCTAATTTTTTTTTTATTAATTGTGAATTCGTCGATCAGTAAAATTGTTCTTTGGTTTCAAAGGGTTATGCTTACCGAGTGATCTCATATTTTCGTCATGTTCAGATTATTTGTTTTTGAGTTCATCATAATCAGTCTAAGATACTGATTTCCTTTACGGTGTTGAGAGCAGCAGGCTTAGGACGAGCACCTATTTGTCGACGGCAGAATAGACATGACTATTAACTAAATGACTAATTATCACAGTTATGCTTTCTAAACGAATCATGATCTTGTAGATAATCGTATATACTTTGTGACCGTCGAGTAGAAAGTTTGTTGTCAGTGTTATTTTGACAGTATACACAGTATACAGATATCTACGGTGCGATGTCCAAAATGGAGAAACGAAATGTCACTTTGAATTGAAAAAGCACTGTCTATTCTTCGTAGAAATAGAAAGCGTCATTCTATGCCTGCAGAGGTGATGAAATAGCTTACATGAACTAAAGCGCCTGTCTGGGTTGGAATTCGAACTCACGATCTATAGTTCGTAAGTCGGGCCCGATACCACAGGGCCACCACTACATGCCACATACTTAGCAGCCAAAACATCGTTCTTCTGACCTCTGACCTGTTATAGTTCTGTTTTGAAATCCATAAATTCTACAGGAAAAGTTTTTATCCAGTGCGCGAATTTCTGACGGACTACCTATGAAACAGCTGTTTTTTTTTTGTATATCCAGCAAAAATTTCTGCGCTAGGGGCTCTAGAATGAGATGCTGAATTCATGGTTAAAATTTGCGCACTGGATAAAAACTTATCCTGTATACAACATGTAATATAGTCTTGGCTCTTGTGATACAGGAATTCCTACTACAAGAGCCAAGGTTACACTGTTGCTGTTCCTTGAAGTGGATTTTTTTTTACACTAAACCTCATACACCCCAATTAGAGTATTGAATTGGAATCCTTAAACAATGACCAAAACTATTTTTTTTAAAACCTATCGATTATAATGAAGAAAATCGTGTTAACCCTAGTAATACTTTACGCATTTAAAATTTAGTCTTATTGCATTTGAATAAGGTTTAATTTTATTTGACCATATTAAAAATTACTGAAATCGATTCGGTAGTCAAGTCTGGTCAAACTATTTTCAGGAGTTGCGTTTATTCTGTTACACCTTGTATATGGTCTCAGCAAGTATAACGTTATAGAGAGAAAAATATATCGTACATCCAACTACACAATATCCGGAGGGTGACACGTTACTGCCACAAGCAGCGAACACAAAAGGAATACCTAGTAATATACCAGTACCAACTTGCATGAGATCTAAATATGAGTACAGGAAAAGTTTTCATTTTAATTCAGCATATCATTCTAGAATCCCTAGCGCAGAAATTTTTCGCCGGTTATACAAAAAAAAATCAGCTGTTCCATACATTTTGACCGCGTAGGTATTGCACTTTTCTATGAAACAGCTGATTTTTTTTTGTATAACCGGCGAAACGTTTCTGCGCTAGGGGTTCTAAAATAATATGCTGAATTCATGGTTACAATTTGCGCACTGGATAAAAAACTTACCCTGTATGTGCGTGAAAATACGACGTACGAAGTGAATCTAAGTCACATACTTCTTTTTTTTGTATACATTTTAACGTATACCTTGTTCACGTCTACACAGATCGCATTTCCCGGAAGCCGCCTCGCCCTGGAGCCCCGCCGCCCCGTCGGGCTGCTCCCCGCGGCCCCACACGCCTTAGATCAGCTTCGGCCGGCAGAGACAAACGGTCGGAACTGCGTGCAAGATACTGGGCCTTGCTGTTCGGTGATCTGCAGCGAGCTGTGAGTATATCCTGTATAACTATGACTTTATCCTTCCAGCTCTTCTTTCTTTCTTCAAACTGTCTAGTCCCATTGCTGGGCAAAGGGCACCACTTGGATATGCAGCGAGCTGTCAGACGAACAAAAAACAATTCGTAGAGCGAAGTTCAATGCCCCTTAATCGGTCAGCGAACTACGTCCGCCGAGCGCGCGTAAATCGCTCAGCTGTTTTAGTAATTTTTCGTGGAACTAAGATATTTTTAACGAATTGCCAAAAACCATAACTTATCAGTAGCTTGGTCCCCATAATGTACATGTCCAGTCACAGTGTCATGTCTTGAACAAAGTTCGAATGATGAAGTCCTTAGTTTTCGATGCCGATACCCAACATGTGGGTATAGTATTGCCGACTAACTTTATTTTATCCTGTATATAGTCTTACCCAGTAACTGGGTTGTGGTGTTCAGATAGGCAGTCGCTCCATGTAAAGCTGCATCCGGTTAGACTGGAAACCGTGCTTTACATTTGGGAAAAGTCTAGGCAGACATATTCCCCCTTATTACAGAACAAGGTTTTTCTTTAGGTATGGTTTAAACCGTCGAGCTTGTTATTTAAATAAGAACCTAACTGAAATCGAAATACAGCTCCTTTTACAAAACTGACAAGTTAGTCCAGTGCTAAATTGTCAGTTTTGTAAAAGGAGCTGTAATTCTATTTCAGTTCTAAGTTCTTATTTCAAAAACAGGCTCGACGGTTTAAACCATACCTAAAGAAAAACCTTGTTCTGTAATAAGGGGGATTGAGTCTGCCCAGAACTTAGCTACGAGTTTGGCACCATAAAAGGGCACGTAGGGCACGATACCATAGGGGCAATGCTGGTAATTTTAAGAACGTTCACAGTCTGATCTCAGTGTCAATCTGTCAAAAAATCCTATACATTTTTGTCAAATTTTTGAAATTCGATTGTTGCCGAGATGACGCTGCGAACGTTTTTAATTAGTAGAATTGGCCTTCAGGTATGTCCTTACCTCCCTCGATATCTGAGGGGTCTGCGCAGCGCATCTTCTTTAGAAGCTTCGATCAGAATTCAGCCAATTCGACAGCGTCATAGTTGGCCTCGCAAAGGTCTTCCATAGGTCTGTATCTGTATAACGATTCCCCGCGGAATCTTACTACGTTCAAACTACGTCAATATCGTTTTTTTTTAGAAACCAATGTAACGGTAAGGAATCGAAATGTCATAATTTTGTATGTTCCACTACAATTTTTCGATATTATTAATACGATATTAGCAGAATTCGTGTGTGATTGCCGTGGTTACGAGTAACGGCCTGGCCACGGGACACCCGCCATAGCGAAAATTCGCGCGGTGCGACCGCCGAGGCGTCTAGCGACTGAAACAAACGCATAGAAATGTACTAATCAAGCCACGCGGGGCGGCGACCGGCGGGGCGACCGGCGGAATGTACCAAGCGAATGGCACGGGCGACCGGCGGCGCGGCCGGCGAGTGAAACAAATACATGAATCAGTACGGCGCGAGCCACGGCCCACGGCGTCAAGCGGCAGTCGCGGCGACTAGGGCAGCGATCAAACGAGTTTAGTTGTTTTCGCCGCGAATAATGAACACCGAGACTTTTATAGCTGAAATACTAGCAAAGCCACCTATTTGGAAGTCTGGCCACCCACAGCATAAATATAAACATATAGTGAAGTGATTGTGGGAATAAATTAAAATGAAATTTCCAGATTTTCTCGTACTTCTTGTGGAATTCTCCATCTATACCTCGATTCCTATTCAACTTTATACTCCACAATCTCTTCAAAATATTATATCTTGAACCAAAAAACGATTACTTTCTAAGCAATATCGAGATAACTTTGTTAAAAACATTTCGCTCTCGGACTTCCTTACTGGTCGCGGCGGCGACCGCGACTCCCCGTGGCCTGCAAACGACGCCGCGCGAATTGTCGCCCCGCCTGCCGCACCGCCGTACGCACCGCCGATCCCCGTGGCCAGGCCGTAAGGAATAGTTAAATGGTCATAGTGAATTCAGGGCTTGGGCATAGTTTGCGACGTGGCTCCACAGTCGCACTTCGTCTCATCGGAGTACTCCGAAGCTTATTTAGAACAAGTGGAATCATCGACACGACGAAGAAGAAGAAGAAGTCTTCTTTATCCATACATTTCTCTTAGTCACGCCCTTTTAGCTATCACAGAATCCATACGTCAGTGGAAACGAGACACAAAATTCGATCATTTATCTGTCCAAAACATGAGTAGGGTATTTTTTTTTTTGGGTGGGAAATCATCAAATAACTTCTCCCGGTCTGGGTGGAGCAGGAGGGCGTGTCAGACTTTTACTGACTAAAACCCACCCGTGTTCCTTCAGTAGCCCGTATGCCAGGGGCTGTGGTGTCTCTTTCGAACAAACCCGCACCCCTGGCAGGCATCCGCCCTTGCGGGCCCCATCATTTTTTGTGCTGACATCTCTTTGAGGCGCGCGTGGAACACAACGCGCCGTCGACTTGGGCTTGGTCCTTACCGGACAGCGAGGTACCCAATGTTACTCGCCGTATGAGTATGGTATGCATCGTTTCTTTGATTTGGTTTAGTAGCAAGTTGAAATCCCAAAATCTGTGAAATTTCTTTGATAGATTTTCAACTTTATAACATAAGAATAAGGTTCATGGTTCAATTGGGAAAATTTGACAGTTTGGGGCAGCTTGATGTGCTGGCGTCTGTATAACAACATTAATTGCGTAATTTACTTTGTTGAGCCAGTAAATTTTCTGAATGCGATTGTGTTACACAATTAGGGTGATGGTCCCATAACAAAACTTATCTCTCTATCTTATCTTCACACAAGCATAATGCATTGGCAATCTATTCCTTTTTTATAACGTGTGTATTGTATGTATGATGCTGTTTTCAATTATTTGGGTAAATACCAAAATATAGAAAACAGCGATATTCAAATTTTCTTACCCTCATAGCAACTTTAAGGTCAGTGCCAGGTACCTAGTCGGTATGATTTGCGGCCGTACCTACGTAATTATAATCATTAAAATGATCAAAACAACCCTCGTAACTCCATTTAATTTCATTCCAGTTCATTTCATTCAACGACTATTTCATGAAAAAGTCATATATTTTTACGGAAAGTCATATTTGTAACGGTCGCGAATTATATTTTGTTCAACATACTGCTTGACACTGACCTGCAAATTGCAATAAACGTAAGAAAATTCGAATTTCGAGGGCGACCCTGGAGCTTTCACATTAACGCATTATTTTTGGCTTTTGGCCTAAAAATGTACATAATGTGTATCAAAGTCATTCGAATGCGTGTACCTACCCCAATCGGTGCACCTCTGTACCAGTACGCGAACTACTTGTGGCTACTTATTATGCAAAGGGATACTTATGTGTAGTTACGTGAGATAGTGCCAGGTGATTTCTTAGGCCCTTACAAAGAAAGAAAGAAGAAAGAAAACGTATTTCTTGTGGCTCACAAGATCACACATACACTGAAAAAAGTATTTAACAGAACTAGTTGAGTTAACTGACAAATAGCCAAACATTGTTAACTAACAAACGAATTTTATTTACGTATTGATCAACTGCTTTTGTTGCATTTTACAAAAATATTTTAGCTATTTGAGTTGGTTGAAAACTACTAAAGTTTATGTTATCTAATGCAACATTCGATTTCGGTACTTTGCAACATACTATGTTTTACTATAATCAAACACACTTGTGACTTACAGTTGACCCAGCTAAAACTATTTTTTAATCAAGTATGTTGCTATTTTTCAACTCTGTTATTAGTTTGTTTGCAGCTGTAAATTATTGTTGAAATTTGCGTTGTAAAGATAGTACAAACAAACAAAAAATTTGACTGAGACCAACTAATATTTATTATGTTGGTTTTAGAATATTTTTGGTCATCAATAACACAACAATATATTATGTGGTGATTATAGTTATGCTGTGCATAACAAAACGTTTTGTTCCCGCTCACTGAGCGCTGACAGGTTGTGTCAAATCAATCAAACGGAAGTACGGGACCTGAACCTGTTGAAACCTGTTCTTTTCTTTTCGTTTTGCGCGCGCGACGGACGCGTGATTTGCTTGCATTGTTTTGTAGAATTGTTTTAAGATCTGGACGTGATCCCCCAGATCAGTGTGTACTGTGCAGCTATATATTGTAGTCTTTGCTGTGCAGTAACAGTACCTAGTTGCATGAATATAAACGTGACAAAACTTTCAAAAATGGATCTGCCGCCAGCAGATGAGGCGGCGGAAAAAACTATCTCCGACTACCTGCGGTCTTGGGGATTGGAAGCGTATATACCAAAATTTTTGGGTGAGTACTTTTAGCTTCTATTCCAATAATTAGACAATAGTGTTTCATTCAATAGATCACTAGGTATTTTATACAGGGTATTTCCCGTTAGTTTGCCTCCGTTCTTTTTGGCACCGTGGTGTCCGGTGTCCGGCAAAATAGAAAAGCTAGCACCATACTAGGTACAAACTATACATCAGGGTGTCGTACAAGGCAATTGATGTCAAGGTTTACCGTTTAATAGGTACCTTCGTAGGCCAGGAAACGAGTAGCAGCGTTTTCTACCGGGTATCTATCAGCACTGCGATCTCCAACCCACCTGCCAGACATGAAGATTATGACAATACCCTCCAGTATTGGAGAAGGCTTATACTCGGCAATAGGCTGTTACGAGCTATTGTCTGACTTTTGACTCTTCAACCAACTTTGAGTGGACCATAAGCCCTATAAGCAGGTTTTCTCTTTCCTAATGTATGTTATTATTAACTGCATACCTACCGCATCCGCACCTACTTAACCTAGTGCCTGTCCTTTCTCAACCAACTCTGTTTTTTTTTTAAAGTACCTTGGTGCTAGTTAACAAACTGAATAAACCACTTAGTGCGGAATTAAAAAGACAATAATGAACTTATTGCCTATGTGACTATTAAACATTTTACCATTAATTTATGTCTACTTTTGTATGTACAAATTTTCATTAATATTTCAGAAGAGTTTATTGATGTCGAGACCCTCCAAATGTTGTCAGAATCCGACCTAAAAGATTTGGTGCCAATAATTGAACACCGGGCTAAGCTGACCACACAAATAAAACTTTTGACCAACATAATGTCAAATGCTTTTGAGAACACTGTAAGTAATAATAACAATATTTAATAATTAAGTATCAACAATTTAATAAATAAGAATTTTTAATTTTACCTACCTGTTTAGTAATTTTTAAATAAGAAATAAAATATTTTATAACTATCATATAAAAAAAGTATTAATTCATGTATGGAAGTTAGTATTTATTACTTTTTAAATTAATTATTGACTCTGTGGTCTAGTGGTTTGGGGCTCCAGCCCCTGATGCAGAGGTTGTGGATACAAATCCCTTGGAAAATAAGGTTGATTAGTTTATTATTTTATATTTCAGTGTCATACTACTCCGGACTCAAACAACGAAATAATGCTGTATACAGTGGACGACTTGGCAGTTGTAACATACCCTAATGAGGACCCCCCAGAAAAGTCTGAAACAAATGCAATAGAAGAAGACAAGTCTGAATATGATTGCGTAAGTAATTTTGACATAATTTATTTTTAGGTTTTTGCTAAGATTTTTTAATTCTAGCTGTGGAGAGTAATGGGGATGGTTGACTATTTTATGGCTGTATTTTACTCTTTCCAAATCATTACATTTTTATGTTTTTTTTTCCATGCTATTATAAATTATATAAAATAAAAATATGTTTCCAGGACTTATATGGTATCCTAAGTTCCTCGAATGAAGGCAAAGGTCTATTGCTGCAATACCAAGAAAAAGGTCTCTTGAATAATGATACACATGAGCTGAAAAATGATGCAGAGAAAAAAAATCCCAGTTCAAGATTTTATCAACTGGCATACGAAATAAGCAAAATCTTCAAACAGGAAAGTTCATCGGTATATTTTATACCTTATGCAAGCTTCAGCCCGCTGCAAAAGACTTCAGCGAAAGGAAAGCTACTAGACCAATATCGACAACGCCGCCGAGATTTCATCAAAACAGGAATCATTAAAAAAATTGAAAGGCGTTGCTCCTCAAACAGTTCAAACTCAAATGAGCCAAATTCCCCCCGGCCCGGTATAAGTGCACAGGAAGCTATTAGTCACCTCGAAGGTAGCAAAAGTGTTGACATCCCAGAGAAGTTATCGTAATATATATTATATAACTAATAATAACGAAACAAACATAATTTTACCGATCATTCCTACTAGTTGCGTTGAACAGTTCTTGTGCGTCTATCTGGCAGGAAAGACAAGTGGGAAAAAATATTTGCAGTAGTTTCATGTTGGAACTGTTCAACGAAACTAGTGGGAACGATCGAATTTTTGGTATTATTCTAGTGTGTCTAGCTAGGTTTGGCTAAAGTAGTGTGCTTGCTCATTGTCTGAATGTAATAATTAATATATAAGTTCTTACTAAAAGTTATTGATTGGATACTACTTAATAAATATTGTATAATTTAAAATAGTTATTTTTCTTATTCTATGTAGGGATCCCAAGTTTGCAGGCGAAATTAGTACCTAAGTATATGAGTTTATTAAGTAAGATTTGGGGAAGGATATGTCTTGCTGAAACTTCTTATAGGTATATTAGTTTCGGCTATAGGCTGAAAACCTATAACCAAAAAAAAAAACACCATTAGTAACTAAAAAGTTTTGTTACATTTAACCGAAAAGTTACAGTTACAGATAACAATTCCGTACTGTTGCAAGTAATATGAGGGGCAGCCATAAATTATTCAACAAGTTCATTTACACATAACAAAAAAATAGGGTTACAATAATAATATAGTGATGTAACTAGTAACTGAACAAAACCAAACCCATGACCAAGTTTTAACCAAACGGTTTTGTACGCGCTAACAATGAAAATGTGGCAATTTTTACATAACACTTTTGTTCTTATTACACATAATATTAAGTTATTTATTCTAAAACACTTTGGTACAACGTGAATTATAAATTTGTTAGGAAGCAAACCATTTTTGTCGAGCCACTAATAACAGAACTACTAATAACAAAACTGAATTTGTCTACTAGGAACTATAGTTATGTAGTCACTATTTTTATGTAATAGGTTACTCAATTGTTTGTTATTGGTTACTCAAAACTTTTTTCAGTGTACTTAACTAAACTATACACACTATAATAAAAAATAAATAAGAAAGGCATTTAAAAAGACGAGGTCCTCTGCCTGTACTAATCTTTCAACCCCCAGTGTTTTCATCATTATATCAGGATATAATGTTCCCACTGCTAGGACACAGACCTTCTCTCGGTGAGAGGGTGTGGGCCGTAATCCACCGCGCAGGGGGCTTGGTAGATGTCACATGTCTTCGATTTTTTTGTTCTAGTTCAAACCGGTTTCCTCACGTTGTTTTCCTTCACCGTTTTGAAAGCACTGGTGATGGAATAGTTCACACAAAGTAAAGCGCCTGTCTGGGTTCGAACCTACGACCAACAACTCGTAATGTGCGGCCGTTACCACTTGGCCACCACTGCCCTCCAGTTTTTATCTAGATAATTCAAGCGAATTCCTGTGATGGTTGACCAAAAAGCAAATTATCAGCCACCAATCACAATGAACACAGCACCGGAAGCACAGAACCGGTCGAAGTGGCGGAGCTTGGGGGAGGCCTATGTCCAGCAATGGACGGGTTTTTGGCTGAAATGATGATGATTTGTAGTTAAAAATCAATCGGGTGATCTCTCTTACTTCATCATCTGCCTAGCCTTTTTTGGGGTTGGCTTTCAGTCAAACCGAATGCAACTGAATACCAGTATTTTACATGGAGCGACTGCCTATCCTGGCCTCCACGACCCAGTTACTGGGTAATATGATGCCCCTTGGTAAGACTGGTTGTCAGACTCACTTTAACTGCTCTCAAAGTCAAAGTCTAAGCATTTATTTAAATTAGGCACTAATAAGGCACTTTTGAACGTCAACATTAACTTTAAAATAGAATTGATTCTAGTCGCCCCTCAAACATACAAGTTAAAATTCAACATTAATGATGGAACCAAAATGTTGTAACAAGTGTCCGTGGAGTTTCTTGCCCGTTCTACTTTATAGGAACATACTACACTTTGGAATGGGCAGCTACCTTCATCTTTCTGACTGACCGACTCCTTGAAAATTCAAGAGTGTCTGTGAATGTTTCAATTAAAATTACCAAACTAAAAGCATTTGCTTTTAGTTTGGTAAAACAACATCGGAATAGAAAATTCTCCCTTCAGCGTTCGTGTATTTCCACTGCTCTCGCAACTGACACGTGTATCGATCGTGTTCTAGAAATATCTGGGTACTAATGGTACTAAATGACCTCCATAATGCCATGGTTTTTGCAAATCCATTTGCTACTGAACTTGGACGGCGGCATCACTAGGAAATATTTAATTATTTGTGTGGTCTACCGTCTCGTGACGGTAGACCACACAAATTATGCAAATTGACATAATCAGCGCACACCGTTCCACTGCGACAGACACAGCTTAGGTCTTCTCTTTGTGAGAGGACGTGGGCCGTCCACCACGCGGGCCTAGTCTGGGTTGGTAGATATCACGTCTTCTTTTTCGTCTTATTTTTTCTTCGAGGAAAATTGTACTTACCCGATAACGTAACTTATTAGATCACACGATAAGCGTCTTTACGTCACTCCAAAAGGTAGTTTTGAAAACCAGCGCTGTTGACAATAGGTCCGTCCGAAGTCACAGCATTTTGCTGAACAACGACCTGTTCTTGCACAGACGCGACGCACGGCTTAGTGTTGCTTGTGGTTTAGTTAGTAGTACCTAAAAGTAGTCACTATACACTATGCTTTCGGCATTTTGTTTATGTTTTTATTGTTAATAATTATATAATTGCCGTGATACTCGTAGCGCAAATCTATTTGTCTATGGTCGGCCCCAAGCAAGTCTTTACTGACAGTCAATGGACAATAATGTGTAAATGTTCGTCCCGAATATGGGGCTTTTGTCCATATTGTTTTATAAGTGCATTTTCTTCTGAAATTCAGTTCTCTAAAATAATAAAAATATTCCGGATCCCGTTTAAAATACATTTATGAACTTCCGTCCACATTAAATAATTCAAACGACAACTCTTGGAAGCTCTCAAATGCAATCCAACACAGGTAGATATAGCACAGGCGGGCTGACCCCCGTTTCATTCTAGGAATAACATCCCCTTTGCGAGACTAAATCAATCCTGCCCGGGCCCAGAACCACTGAATAGATAGATGCAGAAGGCTAGCTGCATATATCGAGCAGTAACAGGCTCACATAAATGATTTTATTTCTGTAATTAAGTTTGTACAAACACACGTCAATCATATCTTTAAAATTATGTGAGGCCGGCGTTTCCTATATGACTAGGCTGAGAAGAAAGACCCAGTCCAGAGATCACAGTCTCTTTTAAAGTCCAAATATAAAATTGATCAGATCATGTAGATTGGTGTCTGAAATAGTGTTTTTAGGAATGAACCACACAGATTGAGTGGACTTACTGGTGAACCTGACTTGACAGTTGCGAGTGCGCTCGCATTGTACGTAGACCCGTGTCTACAGGGTGTAAAATACCAATTGCATAGTCGTTATCTACGTATTATGTACAGACGCCCGGACATCAAGCTACTCCAATCTGTCAAATTTCTTTTATAGATTTTAAACTTTATTCCTAACGAAAAAGGTTCGTGTTCAATTGGGAAAGTTTGTGGTAGCTTGATGTGCTAGCGTCTGTATATCAAACTAAGTAACATTAGAAAAGTATTGCTGGGAAATTACATTTTTTTTTGGTGTGAAAATTTGCTGCTATACTGATGCGCGCAGTCTTTAATGCACGCAAAACATTGTGCTTATTTAATTGCTTGCATGTAACGGTACAGGAGTTTTGGGGCTATTTAAAGTTAAGTACTACTAATAACATTAAAACTTGTTTTCGTAACTTTCACCTTCAATATGGCCGTAACCAGAAGGTTCCAAAGTACGATCCAGTCCAGAAAAAAAAAGGTCTCTCATAGAACGTGGAGTAAAAATGATCCTCGGTTTCGTTAACGAGCGGCAAACTCGTCAAGTCGTCATTATTCTCATACATAAAAAAAAAAATTGATACAAATTCAGTAAAGATATCTGAAAATCAGATTTTTGGCACAAATTTGGTCTGAACTTTGGCCTTAATAATGTACCCACACATTGAAAAAGAAAAAGAAAATAGCTTGATAGAATCCTCGCACATATAATGGAGATGACAAACATTAAAGCTTTTTCTAAAACACGTATTTCCTGGAACAAGTTTTGTAGAATTGCCGTGCGACAATTTTCGTTTGATGTTATAGCGTTTTCACTCGCTTGCATTGCGTTGAACGAAATAAAAAGCTTTCAATCGTGCTAGCGCTGTCGATCGGTCCAGACTAAGAAGGGAACCTCGGTGAGTATTCGTTCATTGCATGAAGCTGATCTTCTGTACGTCTCTCTATTTTGTGGCAGTTCTGTCGAACAATATGATGGAGTTGCATCGTATGTATATACCTTTGATTAAATTGGCTACGTCGGCTCTTTGAAGTTTTGGGGTAGCAACGTGGTTAATTGAAGAGCGTTTTTGTTCTGTTCTGTTTTGTTTTGTAAGGGAAGTAAATTAAAATGTCGGTGCAATTGCCGATGTTAGTCGAAGTTTTACGAACTGTTATTGATTACTACTTTTATGCGACGTTTTTAAATACGTGTAAAGCCTTGTCTTCTCGATGGTGTAATGTGATGAATGTAGCGATTTGATCGACTTTACATTTGCGACGATCAATTATTTAGCCAATATCAATTAATCAATTTTGAGTATTGAAAACCTACCTATTTTTAAAGCAAATTTTTCGCGTACACTTTTAAACACTCCGAAGCCTTCCGAAACTCTTTCATCTTATGCGCGTGTTCTCAATGGCTGCTTATATCTTTTTGACCTATAAATGAAATGATCTTATTTGTCTACAGATCGGTGAAATCTACAACACAGTTGAGGCTCACGAGAATCTGAACGAGTGCCAAGAAGTAATTCTAGTTCTCGAGAACTATACCCGTGATTTCAAGGCGTTAGGCGAGTGGTTCCGCCTCAAATGGGAGTACGACAACACGGCCCCACCTCAAAGGCCACAGAGTTTGGCATGGGAAATCAGAAAGACCGATTTTGTACGCCCAGAATCTCGAAAAGGGTATTCGGTCAAGAGTTCTCCGTCAGTGTCAGGCAAAAATAGCCCTCTGCTATCAGGATATAACACCCCAAGTGGCAAGAACAGCCCGAATCTTACTGGCAAAGCCAGTCCTGGAAGCGGAAAAGTCAGTCCAAGAATTACAGGACATAATAGTCCTAAAGCTAACATTGAGTTTTTCAGCAACAAAATCACGGCGAAAATCACTGCTAAGCCTGAAGCCAAGTCTGCTAAAGAGGCGTCAAGACTCTCTGATATAAACGAAAAGGATGTTAAGGATACAGCTGAGGAAAATGTGATAACGCTACCAGTTGAAGAAAAATTAGTGAAAGATTTAATACCACCAGCTCTTGAGAAAGATAAACCAATCAAAGCACCTGTGGTCGAAATAGGCAAAGCTAAGGAATGTCCCAACACGAGCCCAAAAATGGTTGTTATAAAATCACCTAAACGCACAGTATTACAAGATGGAGCTAAGACAGTACCTAATGGAGATATTTCCAGCCAAGCTAAGGCAACCATTGCCAAACTGGATGCTATGGAAAACGAATTCTTAGACAAACAACTGACTGAAAATGCAGCTAAGAACGAGAATCAACTAAATCTAGACAAGGAAATTGAAACTGCAGTAAATAATTATGCCTTAAAAGTTGTAGATCAAATCAAAACTATTGCTGAGAAAATTAAAACGGTCAGCGAAAACGTCGATGTGAGTGAAAAAGATGGCGAATCAACAGAGTCGTCAGTTAAATCTGAGGACAACTTTGGTGACCTATCCAACGAGAGCTCCTGCAAGTCGACTGACGACAAATCTACTCCAACTGAAGAAAATCTAGTTGCAGTAACTAAAAAAGACGTAAAAAAGGTTGTTGTTTCACCAGAAATCAATAAACATGAAATCAAAGATCAAGAAAAGGGTCCCAAAAAGCAAGTATTAACACAGGAGATAAAAAATGACCGACTGTTAAATGGTATTAAAGAATCAGAAATCACTAAAGTTGATGAAACTACAGACAAAGAAACTTCACTCAGTGAAGTAAAAGAACCAAAGAAAGATCACGATTCAAAGAAGATTGAGCTTAAAGTTGCAGCTGAAAAGCCGAACTTAAGACCGGCTTACTCCCAGGCTGCGGCTAAGCCAAAACCTGTGACTACAACCAAAACCGAAGTTAAAAATCCGACCAGATTGATAGCTCGAAGCAAGACTGTTGTTGAAATACGTCCTAACTCCGCTTCTAAAGCCCAAAGGGCGTTTCCTAAACGAAATCAAACAAGTAAATGCAGCTATCCTTTCAACCTTACTACTGGAAGGACTAGTCTTTTCGATGCTCCTGCCAATAAAACAGTATCGAAGAAACCTCCTAATGCCAATCGTGCCCAAATGGGTTCTGGAGATAATAAGATTACACTTAAAGGTGATCTGAAGAAACGTCCTCCCAGACCAGCTACTCTGAAAATCAACGAAAAAGGTGATAAAATAGAGAAATTAAATCCGTCATTTGATAAAAAAGATGTAGAAGAATACAGCAGCTCTGATACTATTGTAACTCAAATTGATATGTCGAGAATCGAATCCAGTGAGAGTTTGAAAACTTTAGTACCAGAAGACGACTTTGCGAACTCAGTCGAAGTACTTAATGTTGATAATATTAAGACAGATAACGATGGATGGCTGACTGTGAAATCTCGACGACTAAGTCGCGAATCTAAGAAGCATTCAAAATCACACTGGGCTAACAGATTCCACCAACCATCAGCCACTACCAGCCTACCAACACTTAACATGATTGAATCTCCTAAACAAGAAGTCAAAGAGATAGTGTCCGCCTCAAAATTAGATCGCGCTAAGTCCGAACAGCCACAAAATACACCAGAAAAACCGAAGATTGTAAAGTCTAAACCTCAAATCAAAGAAGTTAAGAAAGACCTGTCGATTATAAGGCAGAAATCAGACGTGACAGGTTTGAAAACCCGCACCTCTAGAAGCAAGGCTTTGAAACGGGAGAAAAATAAAAATACTCCCAAAGATGATGGGTCAGAGTTGACTAAAAACCGTCTACATTCATCCCTAGAAAGTCTAACTACAGGACTAGCTAGATCTCAAGAAAAAACCGAAGAAACTTTCGACTTCGACAAGTGGAAGTTGGAATTCATGTCGACTTTCAAATTTTTGGATGACGATGATCAAATGAATGATCACAACGAGATACTCAAATCAGCTGATCCGTCAGAAATGTCAGAGATAGCGGAGATGACGTCACAGATTGAAGAGAATGAGAGGAAGATCAGTTGGGCGTTGGATTTCCAATCGGAGGTTGATCAAAGGAAGTTGTGTGAGGAAGAGGATCTGTTGAATAGACAGATCATGGAACTGCAACAAGTGTCTGATATTGATTTGGATACGGAGACGGATGAAACTGAGGTAAGCAGTTTATTTTAAGTTGATCGTATAAATGGGAAGATGCGCTAAGCTAAGGCACCGAAATTTAAATTTTCTATGTTTTTTGCAATTTCAGTGTCAGGTTTTATGTTAGTTAAAATATGTTTCTCGACCATAACAAATATGATTTACATAAATATAGTCATTAAAATCATCAGACTCCATTGAAAGACTTTTCATGAATGTAATTGAAACTGGCAACTTTTATTTCATTCGTTTTATTATGTAAGTAAGTTTGTACAGTCGCCAGCAGGTCAAGCTATCCAAAACTGTCAAATTTTCCCAATTGAACATAAACCTTATTCCTTTGTTATAAAGTTGAAAAACCACCAAAGAAATTTGACAGTTTGGGGTAGCTTGATGTGCTGGCCTCTGTACAAACACATGGACACGTCAGTCATATATTTAAATTTAGATGAGGCCGCCGTTTCCTATCCGACTACTCTGAGAAGAAAGGCCGAATCAGAACTCAGCGTTAGTACTTCAACGCGTCTTATGATACCTTAATTACAAGGAAACACAATACTTTAAATATTAATGATTGGTTTCCAATTATTTCGTGCTAATACATCATTTCTTTCGATCACAGACTGACGCAGAAATTCTCTGTGAGGACACATCAGTGGGCATTTCCTGCCAATCCACGGAGAACTTGTCTTTAGCAGCGAGTCTTGAAGACCAGTACGAGACTGCGCTAGCCGGCATGTCCTGGGCAGAAAGAGTGGATACCCTAGGAGCATTGGAAGCGTTGGTCGCTAGGGACCCAGGTAAATAGTTGATAACTTGGTAGAATTGGGTAAAATGTTATAACGTTTTGTTTTAGGATAAAATCAGAAGATTCCGGCGACTGGGACCGCAATGAACTCTAACGTTTTTGAATCAAAGAGGTTTTTCTTTAATTATTACTTAAAACACTTTTTCGTTTGTCTGTACTATTTTGAGCTTGAACAATAGATTTTATTAAGCCTTTATGGGTGGTCCCAGTCGCCGGCAGAAAATATTAAAATTATGTGGATCAGGCGACTGGCACCGCGGTTTCAGCTAATTGTGGTCCCAGTAGCCCGAATCATCGGTCTGGGGTTGTGTCTTACAATAAGTTCGTTTTACCGTTACCGTTTCATTTTCTGTTATCGGTGCCACTTTCAGACTTCCTCTTACGAACTCATTTCTTATTCTAACCGTTGGTGTAACACTGCACATCCCTCTTAACATTTTCATATCAGCCGCATGCAATTGCCTGAAACTGAAACATAAAAATGTGTTACTAAATATTGCCATAATAATAAAGTATGGTTATTTGACTACGAAAATGATACCGGTTCGATATCGAACAGATCTGGATCTTCGTCCCAATAAGAATAACAAAACATCCCAAAAAAAAAAACTAAACAAATGTTCTCCAATCAGGTCGAGCCCAACAACTACACGCAAAACTGTCCCAAGGCATCAAACGTCGCGGCAGCTTACAAGACGCGTTACGTCGTCTCCAACTAAAACAAGCGCGCGCTGAACGGCAGAGGATCGAGTACCAGACGGAACGCGCCAGGAAGATACACCAGCTGTTGGCGAGGGTCGAGGAAGTTAAGGTAGGGCTTAATCCAATCTTAAAATCCAATGTGAAGTTAACAGCGTTCATCCGGTGCGGGCTGGCAACCTCGCATTTCAAGTGGTTTTTCGTGATTATCTTACTAACTTTAAATCAAAGTACAATTATTATTTTTTTCACCCAAAGCCAGGAAATTATTTTCTATTTACAGTACTATTAACGATTAAATGTTTTTAATTAATAGTAAATGTTAAAAATAATTATAAATACCAACGATCTAGTGGGGCCCTGGTGACTTGTACCACAGGCGTTGCTTGCAATGCCTATTTCAGGCACCAGTCTCTCATAAATGTAAACTTGTCCACAGCTAATTTCAAGCATTACTATTGTACATTTGTCAAGAGAAAATAAATATATAAATAAAAAATGTACGAATCTAGTATCTTGGATGAAAAAAAAAGTACTTTGATTTATATTTAATGCAATAAATAAATCGTATTCTTCGAAACTATACACAGCGTAGACGTTGCGTCTACGCGATCTAACTTTGAAAAAACCATATCTACCCGACATAGTTTTGTGGTATGTTGGTCCCTGCTGTCATTCGTAGATCTTTGAATGTAGTTACGGATCGCCAGAAGCCAGAAAGTTTTATCAACCAGTCTTACCAAAACGTATCATATTATCCAGTAATTGGGTTGTGGAGGTCAGATAGGCAGTCGCTCCATGTAAAATACTGGTATTTTAGCTGCGTTGTTCATCATCATAATTTCAGCCGAAAGACGTCCACTGCTGGACATAGGCCTCCCCCAGACTCCTCCACTTCGACCGGTGTTGTGCCTCCCACATCCAGCGGACGGATAGACTGATAGATTATGTTAGACTGGATGCCACCTCAAAAACAATCGGGTATTTTTCGATTTGATAAAAACTATTTTAATTTGAAGATTGGGACGATATATAAAACAGAAAAATAAAAATAAATTTATTAATACACATTTTCTCAATTAAAAACGAATTTATTTTTCGTTGTTTTGAATTTACCGCCAAAACGCTCCTTACGATGAGTTTTTATCACGAAATGTGACGTCAACTTTGTTTATACGGCACCGGTACAAATACTTTGTTTGGCGCCGTTTTAGAAGTATTTGTGCACAGAGGCACCGCACACCAGTAATATCACTTTCTATCCATTAAAAATCTTGTTAATTATAAACTCGACATTCACTTATTTACTTACAAACTACTTTAGTTTACACAAAGTTGACGTCACGTGATAAAAAGGCATCGTAAGAAGCGTTTTGGCGGTAAATTCAAAACAACGAAAAATAAATTTGGTTTAAATCGTTTTTAATTGTGAAAATCGACAGAAATCAATTTATTTTTATTTTTCTGTTAAATATCTCGTTCCAATCTGCAAATTAGAATAGTTTTTGAAAAATTGGAAAATACCCTATTGGGAAAAGGATAGACACATGATGATAGTTTTGTGGTATCCTCACTTAAACGTCACATAGTATAATGCAGCGTATCTTCAGCATGAAAAGACATGATTTTAGCTTTATACCCGGTAAGTACCGCGTGGGGCCATTATAATAGAAAATTAATTGTGTCTCATTAGCCGGACTTCACACATATTTTGAGTATTGTTATTATTTGAATAATAAACTCATATTATTTGTTTTGCAGGTTGCTAAGAATGAGCTGATTGAAGAGAAACGGCTTCGAATGGAGAGGCGACTTCAGAAGGCAGCTGAGAACAGAGATCAACATCTCAAGGTATGGAATATAAGGGGCCAGTATAATTTTTTTCATCATCATCCGGAAGACGTCCACTGCTGGACATAGGCCTCCCCCAATTTGGGGGGGCTTAACATAATCGCCACGCTTGGCAGGCGGGTTGGCGATTGCAGTATGGTGGTAAAATGCATAGAGAACGCTGCTGCCCATTCTCTAGTAAGTCTCTTAGTCGCCTCCTACGACACCCACGGGAAGAGATGGGATGATGCTATTCTATACGTACGGCACGACGCGGTACTGTTTTTATTTTTTTGATTATTACTCTTTTTACAGGACATAGTCCGCAAAGCACACGACGAAGAGGAGAAACTCCGTGAGATCGCGTTCATCAAACAGTTGGAGGCCGAGAACCGTCGGCACGAGTTCCTGGAGCAGTGCCGGTCGCACACCACGCGGCTGAGGCAGATGAGACGGGATCATCTGTCTAAACTGGTCAGTATTATCTTCGATTCTGCCATACTCATTTATAAGCTAACCCATAGCATACCTATAGCCTTTTTTGTATTTTGGGAATTACATCTCGCAGGTCAACCAGACTTGCTTGTGGTTACCAGGTTATTGCCAGGGCTTAAAAACTTAAAACGAAAGCGACTGCGCCCTAAGGCAACCCCTGGTCAGACTGATATACCCATATGCTACCTTTGATTTTATTTTTTTAAGTTTGCGAAATGGATAGTAAAAAGTATGAAATAAAACGCAAAAATATTTTGCCTTCTCTATGTATTCTCCCTTAACTCTAATACATGTAAGTATTAGATCTATCAATTAATTAATTTATACCTACGAAAAAAATAATGTTTTGTCTTTGTCATCGAAATAGACCGAAATTACGCTCTTCATTTCTTCATCGCCAAAAAGTTCTTCCCTTGAAGCTCATTTTTTCATTTTTGCGAACAGATAATAATAGCTTGGGGCTAAATCTGGGCTATAGGGAGGATGTTCCAAGATTTCGAAGCCCATTCTTTATACAGCAGCCATCGCAACTTGCGCCTTGTGCAAGGGGGCATTGTAGTGCAAAAGGAGTACCCGTTTGGTAAATTTTTTCCGCCTTTTCTCCCTCACAGCATCTCGCAGACGTTCTAGTAGTGCATCGTAGTACTCTCCAGTTGTAGTGATACCCTTTTCTTTGTAGTCAATAAGAAGGATTCCCACTAAATCCGAGAAATTGCCTATGGCCATGAGTTTTCCAGCCGACGGAGACACTTTTAATTTCTTCAGAGGTGGGGTAACCCCTTTTTGTGCTAATGCATGGATTCCTGTTTAGACTCAGGCTCATAATGACGAATCCGAGTTCACAATCCGGTCTAAAACTTCGTCCTAGTTTTCAGCACAGAGAGCCATACCTCGCGACACCACTCGACTCGCCGCTGCTTCTGATGTAACGTTCTCCGTTACCCACCTTGCGCACACCTTTGACATGGCAAGATGATCGTGTAGGATGCTCAAAATGGTTGTAGCCGACCATTATTGCAAGCTGCTTCTTCTTTAAAAGGGCATCTTCCAATATGTTTTTTTCAAGTTTGTCGACTTTTTCTGCCAAGGCCGCTTCGACAGGACGTCCCGAGCTCGAATAATTTTCAATCGAATCCCTGCCTTGCTTGAAGAGACTGTGCCCTATAAACAAAAGAAATCTTTTCCAAAGTAGTCTGAAGAGGTTTTCCTTGCTTGGTAAGAAACTTGATGACCATGTTAAACTAAATTTTCTCCATGTTTAAAATTTTCATCCGGGAGACTTGTTTATGAACTCTATCTCACTGAATAATGTCCTGATTTTAATGGAACTTCGCACTTTCGTCTTTTAACAACTTTAGAAAATACATGGGTACCCATATTATTTTTTGTCTTTTCAACAGCTGCGTCACGGGAAATATTTATTATGGATAAAAGAATTAGCTTGTTTATAAAATTTGTAGGATATTGACAGCTAGGTAGCTGTCAAATTCTTGGACGTGGGCAGCAGCGACATCTGATGTGAGCAAGTGGCAGTTTTTATCCTCACTGTGTTATATCTTCAATAATACTTAAATCTATAATCTCTAAATGTCTCTTCCTAGGAACAAAAGGCAGCTCGTGAGGCAGCCGTGGGCGCTCGCAGACAAGCTCTGGAGGCAGCGCGGAAGTTACATGTGGAGACTCTACTGGAGAAGAGGAAGGAGAGAGACGCCAGGGTCGAGGAGTTGAAGGAGCTGAAGAAGCAGGAGAGAGATGACGCTGCGAGGGAGAAGGTGAGATTACGAAGATTTCATTATAATAGGTGAAATCAAATTAGGTAGCGGAAATCTTCAGACTTGAGCGATCTATGAAGTTTTGCTAGTTAATTTTAACTTCTATTTAATAGGTTATTAGGAGAGATCGGATATTTGGATGCATATTTACCTAAAGTTGAGATGTTGGCTACTATGGAACGCGTTTTTGTATCGAATAAATCTTATTTTAATGTAAAAAAACACGTTTTGACTATCACACCCTTACAGACTTACGAGTATACCGGGATTATTTTTCTATACTTTCATAACTAGATAAAATGAACAAGTAACTAAAAATTATTAACTCTAATAATTTAAAAATTCAAGTTTTGTTTCTTTTTTTGAAACAAATAATAATAATGATTTCTTGACGTAGGTATGTGGCTTAACGATCTTTCGTTTATTTTCGAATTTAAAATTCATAAAAGCGTTCACTGGACAGGTCTATTGAATTTAATGTGATTCTTTCTTCAAAATATAATTTCAGATCAATGTACAGTCGCCAGCACATCAAGTTACCCCACTTTGACCTTGAACGCTTTATAAGCAACAACTACGAGAATCGTGTGAAAGAGATATATAGCTTTTTGTCCGTTCTTACTCGTAATGTTTCGTGCTGCAGTGCGTACGTGAGAGTGTGTGCATACGCGCGTCGTGGTGTAGAATAAGATACTTTGCGATAAGAAATAGCGTAACAGGTTGAATACTTGAATAGAATCCAAATAATAGCGTGGTAAGAAAAAGAAGCGGCCCGTGGACGGCGCATTGCCTAAACTACATAAGAAAGCTTAGATTATAATCGTTTTTATATTTAATTTCTTCATTTTTACTTAATTGTTGGAAATAGCTGTAAGTATTAAGTAGGTGTTACCTACTCATATACTTAAACAGGTAGGTAGCGAAATTTCACGCTCTCGGAGAATAATATTAAGTAGACAGGTAGGTAATCTGATGTGAGAAAAACACTTTTTTTATTATTTCACGCAGTTTTTAATTACTTTTTCCGAGTTTTGTTACCTACTTTCTGGTGGGCTGGCGGTCACCTGTTTTCGTGCGTTCCTTGCTCTTCTATTCTAAGTATTTTTACGAAGTTCAATGCAAAAACCCATGACACAATCGGCTTGAAATTTCGAAAACAATATAGATACCCATCACAAACGTGGACGAAGTTTTAATTAATTATACCTACAAAACGCCTTTTGTCAGTCCGCCTTGTTTGAGATTAACGTTTGACACGATCTTATTCCCAAAGTTATAAGGTTGGAGGTTAGTAACGGAATTACCTATACCTACCGAAGTTTGCTTTTACATGAAAGTTCAAACTTATTGCGCAGGAAATAAAATGCGAATCTATAATTATTATCGTTACTTCATTATCAATATTTTGTCAATGAGAATAAGATTTCCTTTGTTTGTTACGCATCATCATGAAGGACATGGGTTCCTATACGAGGTTCATTTGCGGCTACACCCAAATTGTCATAAGAATACCTATTCCTATGAGAACTCGGTTGAAGCCGCATAAAATACAAAAGTGAGTGTTTATTTGTTACATACGCTTTCAGTTTTTACGCAGTGGCATAGCTAGCCCTTATGGGGCTAGCTATAAAGCCCCATATAAAATATCGTGGCGGGTCTTTTGCAAAAAGGACGGCGACATTTTTTTAAGTAAATAAATATACCGTCGGCGTCAGGGTCCCGTATAATAGATTCAGTGGTAGCTAGAGCCCCTTTTTTCAGTGGTAGATAAACCCCCCTGCTTCTGGCGCTTTAACTACACAACCGATCATCATGGAATTTTGCCTACCTACTTGCCATCATAATAGGCCTTTAATGCTCCCACTGCTGGGACACAGGCCTTCTCTCGGTGAGAGGGAACCTACCTATAAGAAAAGGACAAAGGATACGTTCTTACGGTAACGCGTGTGAAACCGCGGGAAAAGTTTAAAAATAAAATGCGGAATAAAAATCGTAACCTTTTTATTTTTAAACATTAATTTTTGAAAACTTCAAAACAAATCCTACACCTACTCTAAATTAAAATATACTTACAACAAAATGTATAAAACCAAACTATACAAATAGACAATAGATTAAAAACAAGTTGTTAATATATTTTTTACAAGTTTATATTTTTATTGATTTTTGTAACAGATTAATTATACAGTCTACCAATGACTACCAAGTAATATTAAATGCTGCCGCGAAACAAATGTAAAATGTCCATCCATTCAATTGTCAATTTTTTATTGTCCATTTGAAATAAGATGAGATATTTAAACAAACCTTTTTTACAATCGGTTCAACCGATTGTGACTTCTATTCCGTAGGAATAAGGATGGCGTTAAAGCAAAAAAGTGGTTACAACACCAACTGTTTACTGCAGATACCATTTGTCATGCTTACAACGCAATAGAGGTCAAAATCAGTTGAACGGACTGTAAAAAAAGCTTTAATTAACTGTCTAATGTTATTTCAAACGGAGGATAGATTAGTATAATTTGACTGGGCTGGTGCCCGGGAACATTCCCAGTTAGTGAGAACACTAACACATAAGCTAAAGATTTTTTCTTTTTTGAACTTTTTAGATTAGGTTTCTTCTCGCATGTTTCATAATAAAATAATAAAAGATAGAAATAAAATGCATAATTATCTTTTAGACCCACAATGTGTTACTGAGAATTTTCGATAGTTTACTGATAACAAAAAAACCATCCTTTTAACTGTGCAGGTGTGATACAAATTTTGAGAAATGTTATTTACTTATCCTTTGTGCATCATTTTTGGCCATAACTAACCGGTCGGCGTAACAAAAGAAGCAAACATAATAGGCAACTCCAGAAATGTAAACTTCTATTGTTTAGCCTGCCGCTCATTAGTAATAAAGATAGCGCGAAATGAGCACTTTTACATGTCACTTCTACTTACTTACTAAATCTTACCAGTAACATAGTATGTTATTATATTTTCACTTTTATTTTAATTGTATGTGGTTTCATCGACACGTTCCCATTCCCAGCAATTGGGAATATCCCCGGGCACTGGAAAGATTCTTTTGGGAACATTTTCGGGAACGGCACATTACTACTCACACTATTCCTTCTCTTACAAACTTACACTCTACATACACATGTATTTTATTTGCTATACTAATATTATAAAGAGGAAAGATTTGATTGTTTGTTTGTTTGTTTGCATTGAATAAGCTCCAAAACTACTGAACCGATTTGAAAAATTCTTTCACTGTTGGGAAGCTACACTATCCCCGGGTGACATAGGCTATATTTTATCCCCATATTCCTACGGAAAAGGGAACTACGCGGGTGAAACCGCGGAGCGCTGCTAGTTTTAAATAAATATGCATCTGAATACTTATGCAATCCTAATACTTTAAAAGTCGCTTCCATACTAAACACCTGAACTAGAAAGCTTCATAAATTCCCGGTGTTCCTGGAATCCCGAGATATTTTTCACAAAAATAATAATCTAAAAATTAACTTTAGGTAAATTAAATATGCATCCGATTATCCGATTTCTAATAATGACACAACATCAACGAAAGATATGACTGGCGTCTTTCCCAAATCGAGCAATGGAAGAAAGAATCAGTGTTTGAGAAACAATGCTTAGAAATACCTTAATTCTTTTATTTTGATAAATAAAATAATTACAAAATGAAAATACTACATAAGGATTGTAAAACTGCGCTACTATTTACTGTGAAAGTTTGTGGGAATGGATAGATATTGTTTTTTACTTTTTCACGCTAACGGAAAAACGGATTTCAGTGAAACTTAAATTGACCATGACCTGTATGAACACATAGGATTGGTTCCTACGGAAACCCGGGTGAATAAAGTGCATTATTTACTAGTGCCTTTAAGGCTACGACACTATACACCGTGCACTCAGTGTGTGCTTCCTAATGCGCCTAGGTCATTAAAATCTTGGCAGGTCGGCGGCATTTCTTTCCAACGTTCTTCAGGCGCCTTTTGACGGTGTCTATTGAAATCTAAAACAAATAAATATTGTCAATTTCAATACATTCTTACATAAAATTCTTTAAGATGAAAAATTGTACGGGACGGGCCAACTTGACTAAATGAGTATGGGACGGTTAAAATTAATAGGTCTTTACCTATGAAATTGCCGTTTTGTATGAAAAAATTTAAACGAATTTTTTTCATGAATTTTTTATTTGTATTAATCGAAGTAATCACCCATGCAATCAATGCAGCTTTGCCATCGCAGTGGCAGTTTATTGATGCCCTTCTTAAAGAAATCAGCTGGACGGGAGGCAACAAATTCTTCAAAGGCATTTTGTACTGCCTCTCGGGTATTAAATTTTTTTCCCGCCAAGAAGTTATCCAAATTCTGGAAAAAGTAGTAGTCTGTAGGCGCAAGGTCTGGTGAGTAGGGCGGATGACGGAGAGCTTCCAACCCCAGTTCTTGCAACTTGGAGACCGTCTGCTGTGCAGTATGAGGTCGCGCGTTGTCGTGCAGGAGCAGCGGAGACGAGCGATTGACCAATGCTGGTTGGAGATGCGCCAGCTTCTCCATCATTGTGTTCAGTTCTTCACAGTACACATCTGCAGTAATGCTCACCCCGTTTGGTAAGAAGCTGTGATGAATCACACCGGCGCTAGACCACCAAACAGTGACCATCACTTTTCTAGGGGTAAGTTTTCGTTTAGGGCATTGTTTAGGTGCTGAACCAGGATCCAACCAACTTGCTGAGCGCTTACGGTTATCAAACAGAATCCATTTTTCATCGCAGGTAACAATGCGGTTCAAAATTCCTTCATTTGTGTGTCTGTTGAGCAGTGCAAGGCACGTCTCGACGCGTACTTCGCGCTGGCGATCATTGAGTTCGTGGGGCACCCATTTGTCAAGCTTTTTTACCTTGCCAATTTGACGCAAATGGACCAATATTGTTTTGACGCTAACGTCGAAAGCTGCTGCTAATTCAGCCGTAGATTGTGTATCATCAGCTTCCACAATCGCCTTTAATTCGTCATTGTCGACCAAAGTCTTCGGACGACCGCGAGGTTCATTTTTCAGGTCGAAATTTCCAGAACGGAAGCGAGCAAACCAATAACAGGTGGTGCGTTGGTTTGTAGTGTTAGCTCCGTAAACGTCGTTGATGTTGCGTGCCGCTTGTGCCGCGTTGCTGCCACGACGGTACTCATATTCCATAATTACTCGAATTTTTAACGTATCCATGATGACGAAAAAGATTGAAATGCGATGAAAATGTAACACTAATCAATAAAGAAATGACTACTTTTAGAAAAAAAAATCCATGTTTTTAAAATAAAATTAATTTGAAATTAGAATTCTTAGCCAAACAAAAATTATTTTGATTTGAAATGGCCAGTACTGCAGAACGGCAATTTCATAGGTAAAGACCTAATATTATTTTTCAAAATATAAACATAGACAGATAAATGATCTGCCGTATTGCGTGCTTCCACCTTTGTTGGGGCGCGTTGTAGACAACTGAACATTTATCTAATAGTAATAATTTTTACTGAGTCTGGTCCGCCGCCGCCGGCGCGCGTAAAACTGGTTTGAGTGCGCGCCGAGCGCCCTTACAACATGTCTATTAGGTAGTAGGTATTACCTATTTTAATCAATGTTGTTATTCACTTCTCAGGAAAACCATGTAGGTATTAAGTAAATAATGAATAAGTTAATGTGATAAGTGTGATTACAAGCTAAGCTATGCATGGACTCACGCTGTACGCTCGTGTGCTCAAAAAATGATCGGCACCGACCATAGTCGCATCCAGTGATGTGCCGTGGGAACATTCCCGTTCCCAGTAACTTCCCAACGGGAATGTTCCCGGGAATGTTCCCATGTGCCCGGGAACATTCCCAGTTAGTGGGAACACTAACACAAAAGTTAAAGATTTTTCTTTTTTTAACTTTTTGGATTAGGTTTCTTATCGCATGTTTAAAATAATAAAAGATAGAAATTAAATGCATATCTTTTACACCCATAATGTGTTACTGAGAATTTTCGGCAGTTAATTGATGTAGTTGGAGAGTTAAACTGATAACAAAAAAACTATCCTTTTAACTGTGCAGGTGTGATGCTAATTTTGAGAAATGTTATTTACTTATCCTTTGTGCATGATTTATGGCTCCAACTAACCGGGTCGGCGTAACAAACAATCCAGACTGTAGAAACATCCGAACAAATTGGCCGCTTAACTCACAATACCAGCTTGCGTCAGCAGACTTAAAAGACGCAACATCCTACAATTGGATAACTTGGAGAGAGCTTCGTTATTCATATGAAAGTTGCTCCTGATGAGGAATAACTCTTCCCTGCCAGACCTTCCTACAACTCATTTGCGCATAGTTTTTTAAAACTGATTGCAAGATGAAACACAAAAAAAAGAAAAGAATAATGTATTCTACCAGTCTATTTAAATAACGTTTCAAAATATTGTACATAATCTCTGAACGACGGGTTGCGGGTAACGATGGGTTCGTGGAAACTGTCCATACGGTCGGGTCTAAGTTTTTCAAGACCCATCGTATCAATAAAAAGAAGAGGCTCTCTGATCCTACTTTGCAGCTCATGAAGGAGAGGCGCGAGATGGTCCTGCAGTCTTCAGACGATGCGCTTGAGTACCGGCAGTTTAACAGACGGATCTTTAAGTCCTTGAAAAGCGACCTCCGCCGCTTTAATATTTAATATTAAAGACGCAATAGAACGGAATAAAGGCTCCAAGGTCTTTGCTAGGGATCTGTCTATTGGGCAGAGTCAGCTTACGAAACTGAAGACCGATGAAGGCAGGATCGTATCCACCAAGGCTCAGGCTTGGTGGATACGATCCTGCCTTCATCGGTCGGTGTTGAGAGAGATTGAGAGATTCTATGGACAGTTATACAAGTCAACAAGAAACCCCGTTACGAATCTGGCAAACGACCCAAGAGCTAGATTGACCCGACAGTATACTGAAGACATCCCGGACGTCAGCTTGTACGAGATTAGGATGGCTCTGAAGCAGCTTTAAAAACAACAAGGCGCCGGGTGATGACAGAATCACAGCTGAACTCCTAAAGGCCGGCGGCAAACTCGTTCTTAAGGCCCTCCAGAAGCTGTTTGATTCCGTCATACTCGAGGGCAAAACGCCACAGGCATGGAACAGAGGTGTTCTGGTACTTTTCTTTAAGAAGGGTGACAATGCCTTTCATAAGAATTATAGGCCCATCTCACTTCTATGCCATGTCTACAAGCTGTTCTCCGAAGTCATCACAAACCGTCTAGCGCGCAGGTTTGACGACTTCCAGCTTCCCGAACAAGCTGGGTTCCGTAAAGGCTTTAGCATAGTAGACCACACACATACGCTGCGGCAGGTTATACAGAAGACCGAAGAGTATAATCTGCCTCTCTGTTTAGAGTTTATGGACTACTAAAAAGCCTTTGATTCGATCGCGACGTGGGCTGTACTGCAGTCCCTCCAACGGTACCAGATCGACTATCGGTACATGGCGGTGTTGAAGTGTCTACGAAAAGGCCACCATGTCAGTCCGACTCCAGGACCGGACCTCGAAACCTATCCTTCTGCAGCGAGGTGTAAGACAGGGAGACGTTATCTCTCCGAAACTCTACACCGCTGCACTGGAGGATGTCTTCAAGGTTCTGGACTGAAATGGGGCTGGCATCAACATCAATGGCGAGTACATCACTCACCTTCGGTTTGCCGATGATATAGTTGTCATGGCTGAGACCATGGAGGATGAACATGGACAAGACAAAGGTCATATCCAATACCCATGTAACACCCACTCTCGTAACGGTCGGAGGAGCTGCACTGAAAGTTGTGGACGAGTACGTTTACCTAGGACAAACTGTCCAGTTAGGTAGGTCCAACTTCGAGAAAGAGGTCAATCGTCGAATCCGACTCGGCTGGGCAGCGCTCGGGAAGCTTTGCAATATCTTCTCGTCCCACATACCGCAATGTCTCAACACGAAAGTCTTTGACCAGTGCGTGTTGCCAGTGATGACATATGAAACCGAAACGTGGTCGCTCACAATGGGCCTCATAAAAGGCTTAAAGTCACCCAAAGGGCGATGGAGAGGGCTATGCTTGGAGTTTCCCTACGTGATCGAATCAGGAATGAAGAGATCCTCAGGAAAACCAAGGTAACCGACATAGTCCGAAGAATTGCCATACTTAAGTGGCAGTGGGTAGGGCACATTGCTCGCAGAACAGATGGCCGATGGGGCTGAAAAGTTCTGGAGTGGTGACCGCGTACCGGATGACGTAAAGTTGGAAGGCCTCCCATAAGGTGGACCTATGACCTTGTGAGGGCCGCAGGAGTCCGCTGGATGCGGGAAGCACAGAACCGCACCCTAATTGCGTAACTCACGATTGATCATAATTGGTTTCGTCTTCACAGTTAAACAATATTCATTGCGTTATTTATGTTGTCGAACAGACACATTTTTCGAACATATGAAGCAATGGTTTAACAATCCTTTTCAAAACGATACAGATTATGATGAATCGTGAGTTACGCAATTAGGGTGCCGGTCGAAGTGGCAGAGCTTGCGGGAGGCCTATGTCCAGCAGTGTACGTCTTTCGGCTGAAATGACGATGATGATGATGATGATGAATCTCTAAACCTCCTAGTCTCCTACATTCGAAATTTTTATTTACCTCTTTCTAAAATTAATACAATGAATGACAAGTTACTAAATGAGTACTCATTACATGTCAAATCTACTAACTTACTAAATCTTACCAATAACTTTGTATGTTATTATATTTTTACTTTTATTATAATTCTATGTGGTTTCACTGACACGTTCCCAGCAATTGGGAATATTCCCGGGCACTGGAAAGATTCTTTTGGGAACATTCCCACTTTGGGAACATTCCCGGGAACGGCACATCGCTAGTCGCATCGTCTGCCGCCGTCGTGGTTCTCGCCTAAAGTTGGCGGTGGTGGGCTTCTAGGGTTCCGCTTTCTTGCCACCGCCGCCCGAAGCCAGAAGTAAAAAGTTTTCTTTTTCTGGAACGAAACAAATAGCTATAGTTTATTTGCACATACACACACAGGCAAACATGTATTAAAACTGAAATATAAGTCCCTACAAAAATAACCTGCCTAGCCTTTTTCCAACTATGTTAGAGTCGACTTCCAGTCTAACCGGATGCATCTGAATACCAGTATTTTACATGGAGCGACTGCCTATCTGACCTCTACAACCCAGTTACTGGGTAATACAATACCCTTGATAAGACTGATTGTCAGACATTCAGGCTTCCACCGAAATTTAACGACTGTCAAAGATCCACAAATAACAGCCGGGACCAACGGCTTAACGTGCTTTCCGAGGTACGGAAGGGTCTTGGTATATGAAGATGGTCACCCATCCATGGACCAACCGCTCAAGCGTAGCTTAACCTGATCGATCGACCCGTGTGGCTGTTATTACCTAGCCACAAGCCCCTACGGTAATAGGTAGCTAACTTATAATCATTAAATTATTTACACACAAACATCGCTACCTTTTTTTTTTTTTTTTTTTTTTGGGTGGGAAATCATCAAATGACTTCTCCTGCTGAGTAGAGCAGGAGGGCGTGTCAGACTTTTACTGACTAAAACCCACCCGTGTTCCCTCAGTAGCCCGTATGCCAGGGGCCGTGGTATCTCTTTCGAACAAACCCGCACCCCTGGCAGGCATCGGCCCTTGCGGACCCCACCTGTGGTTGCTGACATCTTTGACGGCGCGCGTGTGGAACACAACGCGCCGTCCCGTCTACCACTTTTCGGCCGCAGAGGATAGGGAAAGCGGCTGACGCTATACCGACACTCCTCTTCCCCTGCGGCCTCACCGCGTCCGCCATCAAACGGTGGCGGCCCCGTCCAGGCCACGGAAGGGAAGAGCGCTGCTCAGAAGCACCGGCACTCCTCCTCTACCGCAGCCCGTAACCCTCAGCCGCGATGCCTCCCATTCGACATCGCGGCCCACCTCAGTTGCGGTGCACCTCACCGCAACCTACTTTTTGGCCGCTACGTCGTCGGCTTTGAGGCAAAAGCCCTGACGAGCGGCCCCACCGTTGGGTTCCTCTTGGCTTCACCGTGGATGGGAGACCACGGTTACTAAGCCCCCCCGCAACGACAATGCGGGAACCCACTCGGGGGGGAACATCGCTACCTTTACATTACATTTACAATCTGATTTCGTGGTAACTAGATTCTAACTAAACTTGGGCTCGCGAACACGCTTGACCCAGCAATGTTTCAACGGACTAAAAGAAAGTGCGTAATTGCGTAGGTAAGTATTTAAAATGCAATCACTAGCTACTTACTGGATTAACTTTTGTTTAGAATATTTCACGACTTAATGGAATCAAAAACAATAGTTCATTGTGAATTTAAGCTTTCACGGGGGGGGGGGGGGGGGGAGTGCTGCAGCTAGCAGCTACACTCTACTTGGAACAGCGCTCACCATTAAAAACTTACATTATCAGAAACTCTTAAGAAAGAACACAAAGACGATACCTACGTAATTAACCCTTCTGTTAACTTATTTCGAATATTCTATAGAAAAACACATAAGACACATTTTTTTTTTATTAGCCTTTGTTTATTTTAATAAAAATAAACAATAAATATAAAATATTACTCACCGTTATGCCCGTCTGCCGACACTGTCACCAGGCATCCACTCAATTGAAGCGCATACTGGGCACGCCACGATTGCGGCGGTAAGTCCCCTCTTTGAGGAGTGGTTTGAGAGGCGGCATGGCGTCCTCACCTTCCGCCTGACGCAGGTCCTCACCGGACACGGTTGTTTCGGGAGGTTCCTGTTTCGGATAGGGCGGGAGGAAACGCCCGGGTGTTTCCACTGCGAAGATCGCCCTGAGGACACGGTGGAGCACACGGTGGCGGTCTGCCCTGCTTGGGCGGAGCACCGCCGTGTCCTCGTGGAGGCGATCGGCGGCGGCGATCTCTCGCGTCCGGCCCTGGTCCAAGCCATGGTACGGAGCGAGAGGGCATGGGGAGCCGTCACCTCCTTCAGCGAAGCAGTAATGCTCGCGAAGAGGGAGGCGGCGCACGTGAGGGAGAGGCAGCATATGCGCCCTCGCGACCCCAGCCGCCGCAGGATACGGAGACGCCCTGGGCGTCGGGAATCCCAGGCCGATTTCCGGCCACCGTAGGCATGGGCTTGCGGACGGCGAGTAATGGGTAGCTCGCTGTCCGGTAAGGACCAAGCCCAAGTCGACGGCGCGTTGTGTTCCACGCGCGCCTCAAAGAGATGTCAGCACAAAAAGTGATGGGACCCGCAAGGGTCGATGCCTGCCAGGGGTGCGGGTTTGTTCGAAAGAGACACCACAGCCCCTGGCTTAAGGGCTACTGAAGGAACACGGGTGGGTTTTAGTCAGTAAAAGTCTGACACGCCCTCCTGCTCCACCCAGAGCGGGAGAAGTTATTTGATGATTTCCCACCCAAAAAAAAAAAAAAAAAAAAAAAAATCGAAGCGCATACACTCTCTTTCATCTTGGGTCAACTGAGGCGCCAGTCGCCATATTTGTAAGGTATTGTGTCTACTTTTGTAAATGTTTATGTGGGTATGCGCAAAATATGAATAAACCAGTCAGCTATCCATCTCTGTGTTTAATTGACGTCCCATTTGGCGACGAGAAATTCGAATTCCAATCGCGTGTAACATTGTGAAGGATAATGCCGATCGGTCGTCTAGATCCATTTGACATTAATTCGAAGCAGTGGCCGTCGTATATTCGCCGGGTTAAACAATTCATACTACTAAATGAGGTTAAAGAAAATTTGTGTGTGCCATTGTTAATTACGGTTGTGGGTGAAACTACCTACTCGTTAATGTGCGATCTATGTGCTCCGGCGGATCCAGAGACGAAGAAATTTGACGAACTGGTACGTTTGGTGACCGATCATCTAGAACCACAAAGATCGGAGATAGCCGAGCGTCACATGTTTCGCTTACGTCGACAGCGTGTTGGGGAATCCATGACGGACTATCTCCAAGATTTAAAACATCTCGCGACCACGTGTAACTTTGGAGCAATGCTAGAAGAAAACCTTCGCGATCAATTTGTTTCGGGACTATCCAACAGCGCGATGCGATCGCGTATATTTGCTGAAAAAAAAATTAAATACAAAGAGGCGGTGGAGCTGGCTCTGGCGTTAGAGGCCGCAGAGAGACACGCGGAGGTGAGCGCGGCGACCGTCGCCGCAGCCACGACCTCAGGTGCAGGCGGCGACGCGGGCGAAGGCTTGCACAGGACCGACGCGGACCGAGCACGTGGCGGAGGCGCGCGCCGGCCGGGGCGCAACCCAGGCGCTAGGGCTGACGGCGCAGCGTCGAGAGGGGGCACGCCTGCGGCGCCGGCGCAGACCGTGGCGACTAAACAGTGCTGGCGGTGTGGAAAGCCGCATCGGCCGGAAAGATGTCGTTACATCAATTACAACTGTGATGAGTGTAATCAACGTGGACATTTGAAAGTGATGTGTAAAGAGGTGCGTGGTAGTGATCGATCTGGTAGACAACACTACGTAAGTGAAGATAACTCGGGAGACGAGGATTTGTTAAGCATTGAACTGGCGTCTAAAGGTAACAAACCTTACTTTATTAACGTGAACATTGACAGTTACGAAATTAAATGTGAAGTTGACACTGGAAGTCGCATTTCGGCGATTAGTGAAGACTTTTATAAACAGATGTTTCCAAATAAAACAATTCAATCGGATAATATAATGTTAAGGTGTTATGCAGGTACGCGAATTGAGTCATTAGGGTATATAACGGTCAATGTTACACTTGGTAATGTTACGGCAAACAATTTATCTTGTTATGTTATTAAAAATGGTGGACGCCCACTATTGGGTAGGGATTGGTTGAAGTCCCTCGATGTTAAACAAATAAAAATCAATGAAATTATGGCTGATTCATGTATTAACAAGTTAGCAACAGAATTTCCCGAGGTTTTTACTGATAAATTAGGCAAATGTAAAAAATTGCTGCAATTGCAACTCACTAATAAAGAGCCTGTATACGTGCGGGCGCGCCCCGTGCCCCTGGCACTCCGCGCGCGCGTGGAGCGCGAGCTCGAGCGGCTTGAGGCCGAGGGCACCATCTACCGGGTCGAGCACTCTGACTACGGCACACCCATCGTGCCGGTTATCAAGACGAACGGCGACATACGAATATGTGGCGATTATAAAGTTACCATCAATCCTAAACTTAAACGTGAATTTTACCCACTCCCACGCATCGAAGAGTTGTTTGCCACTCTAAGTGGGGGAAGGGAATTTACCAAAATTGATTTAACCCATGCATATCAACAGACGATGTTAACGGATGATTCACAACTGTGTACAGCTATTACCACACACATCGGTACATTTGTTTATCGCCGGACGCCATTCGGATTATCTTGCATTCCGGAAAAATTTCAAAAGTTAATGGAGGAAACATTGCGCGGTGTGCGTGGCACGGTGGTGTTTCTTGACGATATCTGTGTGACGGGGGCTTCGAGAGCAGAACATTTAGTTAATTTAAGACAAGTACTGGTTAGATTAAGAGATATGGGTTTGACCGTTAAACTAAGCAAATGTTGTTTTCTACAAGCAAGCGTTAAATATCTCGGATTTATCATTGACCAAAGTGGTCTGCGCCCGGATCCCCAGAAGGTCGAGGCTATTGTGAAGGCACCAACTCCTCTGGATATCACACAGTTACGAAGCTTCCTAGGTTTGCTTAACTATTATGGCAAATTTATTCCCAAATTAAGTATTTTATTACATCCGTTGCATGAACTGTTAAAAAAGGGAGTCAGTTGGATTTGGAGTAATGAGTGCGATGAGGCCTTTTTGGAAGCGAAGCGAGTCCTATTAGGAGAGAGGGTGCTCGCGCATTATGAGGAGGGACGGCCCTTAGTGCTATCGGTGGACAGCAGCGCGTACGGGTTGGGCGCAGTGTTGGCGCATCGTTACCCAGACGGCGGTGAGCGGCCGGTTAGCTGTGTGTCGCGCACGCTGAACGACGCGGAGCGCAATTACAGCCAGATCGATAAAGAGGCTCTGGCAATATTTTATGGCGTCACTCGACACCATCAATACCTGTATGGTAGAAAATTTGAATTACGTACAGATCATCAGCCATTAAGCTACATCTTCGGGGCGAAAGTGGGTATACCTCAAACTGCCGCTAGTCGCTTACAACGCTGGGCTGCCCGATTAGCCGCATATGATTTTACAGTAAAATTTATAACTTCAAAGCAAAATGGACCAGCGGACGCGTTGTCTCGTTTACCGTTAGCACAGGAGCGTCGTCCCACCGAATCGATGAGTTATGTTGACTTAGTACATCAATGTATGCCAGTTAATTTTCATGATGTAGGTAAAGAAACCAATAAGGATTCAATATTATCGCGAATAGTGGGATTTGTAAAATTTGGATGGCCATCCGTACCGAGTTGCGAAAAAGAAAAACCATATTTTGCACGAAGAAGCGATATTACAATGGACTTTGGTTGTTTAATTTATAAATATCGTATTATAATACCAAAATCATTACAAACAAAAATTCTCGAAGAAATTCATCAAGGTCATTTAGGAGTTAGAAAAATGAAAAGCTTATCACGCAATTATGTTTACTGGCCTACCTTAGATGGTGACCTTGAGCTAATGTGTCGTACTTGTGAGCCGTGTCGTATGGTGCGGGACGCAGCGCCGCGTGTTGACATGCATCCGTGGGAATTCCCTTTGTTTCCATGGCAACGCTTACATGCAGATTTTGCGGAGTATTCAGGAAGAAAATACCTCATTATAGTCGACGCGCATTCGAAGTGGATTGAGGCACTTCCTATGGGTCGTACGGATGCACAGTCAACAATTACAGCTTTAATAACAGTTTTTAGTAGGTTTGGACTACCATCGCAACTCGTTACGGATAACGGACCACCATTCCAATCGACAGAATTTAAAAAATATTGCAACCAAAATTGTATTGCACATGTGACAACGGCGCCTTATAGGCCACAGGGTAATGGCGCCGCAGAAAATGCGGTAAAGACTGTAAAAAAAGCCATTAAGAGAGCAGTTCTTAGTGGCGAAAATGTGACACAAGCATTAAACACATTTTTATTCAATTACCGCAATTGTGAACATGCAACTACGGGCGTGCCACCGGCAGTATTGCTAACCGGGCGTCGGATGCGGACGCGACTGGATGCGTTACGGCCAGACGTCGCACAAGTGGCGCGCGCGGCGCAGCAACGTCAGGTAGCACATGCAGGAGGCACGCCCCAGCCCCCAATCCCTGTAGGAGAACCGGTACTCGCACGCGATTACACCTCGAATTCAAATAAATGGGCCACGGGCACAGTTTGTAAAAGTACGGGACCGGTGTCGTACCGCATTGATATGGGAAACGGTGTCGAGTGGCGCAGACATCGCGACCAAATACTTCCAATTGGGAACAAGTCGCGGTTATCACTTTCGCGAGCGAGCATCAGTACTCACAAGGGAGAGAGTAATGATCATGATGATGATGCTTTCGAGGATGCATCAGAGGCATCCAGTGAGTTGGAGACGGAGGCGGGTAGCGCGGGCCCGGCAAGCCCAGCCGCACCGGCAGCGCCCCGCTCCCCGCCGCCGCCGGGGGCTTCAGCCCGAGCAATACGTGCGCACGTGCGCGCCGTTAATAAAGATAGTTGTAAGTAGTATTTAAGAGTTTATTTAGTGTTGATTTTCAATATACATTGTTATGTCATTTTCTGTTTGTTATTTTATTAGTTCTTTTATGTTAACATTTAATCTTAAGGGGGAAAAGTGTAAGGTATTGTGTCTACTTTTGTAAATGTTTATGTGGGTATGCGCAAAATATGAATAAACCAGTCAGCTATCCATCTCTGTGTTTAATTGACGTCCCAATATTAATATTATTTAATAGTTTTAGAGTTACTAATATCACGCACAGGACGACTACAGGACGATTCCACGAAATTTTATTGACTGACGATGTGATGAGTGAAACTTGGGAGCGGTGACGTACGCGCAGGGGGGCGTGGGTGTGGCTTATTCCTTGTAAAACATGATAATTGGCTCCCAAATATTAGAATGTGCAGCAATTGGGCAATTTTAGAAACGTTAAAACGTCCGCCAATCACGGCAATGATACTTTCTTTCTAACACTGCATGACGCGTCGTAGTTATAGTTATGTATAGGGTTTAGCTTGACGTGCTGGCGACTGTACATGGTTATCACGTGGTCTGAATAATATTTTGTCTGGGTTTTAAAAGAGATTGGTCTCCTGTTCCGGCCTTTCTCATAGTAGTCAGATGTTTAACGCCGAACTCATCCCCCCTTATTACAAAACAAGGTTCTTTTTTAGGTATGGTTTAAACCATCGAGCCTGTTTTTGAAATAAGAACTTAGAACTGAAATAGAATTACAGTTCCTTTTACAAAACTGACAATTTAGCACTGGACTAACTTGTCAGTTTTGTAAAAGGAGCTGTATTTCGATACCAGTTAGGTTCTTATTTGAAAAACAGGCTCGAAGGTTTAAACCATACCTAAAGAAAAACCTTGTTCTGTAATAAGGGGGATCTAGTTTTTAAATATGATTGACGTGTAAAGTGCTTGTACAAACCTACTTATAGAAACATAACCATTTATCACCATCTCAACCTGTGCAAATGAAAATGTCGTTTATGTCCTCAGGCGGAAGGTGTGAAGTCCCGGCTGTCGGCGCTGGCCGCGGCGGCGGCGCAGGAGGCGCACGCACTGCGCTCGCGCATCCGCGACAAGCAGGACGCCAGCCAGCAGCGCCTGGAGTGGCACCTGCAGGCCATACGCGAGAAGGCCACGGGGCCGCGTGTCCAGGTGCGTGCACACTACATCCGCCACAAGCAGGACGCCAGCCAGCAGCGCCTGGAGTGGCACCTGCAGGCCATACGCGAGAAGGCCACGGGGCCGCGTGTCCAGGTGCGTGCACACTACATCCGCCACAAGCAGGACGCCAGCCAGCAGCGCCTGGAGTGGCACCTGCAGGCCATACGCGAGAAGGCCACGGGGCCGCGTGTCCAGGTGCGTGCACACTACATCCGCGACAAGCAGGACGCCAGCCAGCAGCGCCTGGAGTGGCACCTGCAGGCCATACGCGAGAAGGCCACGGGGCCGCGTGTCCAGGTGCGTGCACACTACATCCGCCACAAGCAGGACGCCAGCCAGCAGCGCCTGGAGTGGCACCTGCAGGCCATACGCGAGAAGGCCACGGGGCCGCGTGTCCAGGTGCGTGCACACTACATCCGCCACAAGCAGGACGCCAGCCAGCAGCGCCTGGAGTGGCACCTGCAGGCCATACGCGAGAAGGCCACGGGGCCGCGTGTCCAGGTGCGTGCACACTACATCCGCCACAAGCAGGACGCCAGCCAGCAGCGCCTGGAGTGGCACCTGCAGGCCATACGCGAGAAGGCCACGGGGCCGCGTGTCCAGGTGCGTGCACACTACATCCGCGACAAGCAGGACGCCAGCCAGCAGCGCCTGGAGTGGCACCTGCAGGCCATACGCGAGAAGGCCACGGGGCCGCGTGTCCAGGTGCGTGCACACTACATCCGCCACAAGCAGGACGCCAGCCAGCAGCGCCTGGAGTGGCACCTGCAGGCCATACGCGAGAAGGCCACGGGGCCGCGTGTCCAGGTGCGTGCACACTACATCCGCCACAAGCAGGACGCCAGCCAGCAGCGCCTGGAGTGGCACCTGCAGGCCATACGCGAGAAGGCCACGGGGCCGCGTGTCCAGGTGCGTGCACACTACATCCGCCACAAGCAGGACGCCAGCCAGCAGCGCCTGGAGTGGCACCTGCAGGCCATACGCGAGAAGGCCACGGGGCCGCGTGTCCAGGTGCGTGCACACTACATCCGCCACAAGCAGGACGCCAGCCAGCAGCGCCTGGAGTGGCACCTGCAGGCCATACGCGAGAAGGCCACGGGGCCGCGTGTCCAGGTGCGTGCACACTACATTCTGATTCAAATGTTTTATTTCACCTGTCCCTACATGGGCACACATGAAACATCAGAAGCTAGGTGCACGGGTCCAATTGGTCGTTTCCTATGGAGAAGACCTGGCAAGAAACCACAAAATTCCAAGTCGTCATCTACCTAGCCCTTTCCTACTGTGTTGGAGTTTGCTTCCAGTCTAACCGGATGCATCTAAATATTATGATTATGATATGTAACATGAATATTATGATATGAAACATTAGGACCATTAGGACCTTCACAATCCAGTCACTGGGTAATACGATACCCCTTGGTAAGACTGGTTGTCAGACTCTCGAGCTTTGGACAACCCGTAACGACTGTCAAAGATCTACGAGTCGACAGACGGGGCCAACGACTTGCTTGCTTTCCGAGACACGTAGAAATTTTGTTATGTAAAGATGATCACCCCATCCATGGACCAACCGCGGCAAGCGGAACTTAACCTGATCGATCCACCCATACGGTTGTTAATACTCAGCCATAAGCCCCTACAGCTCTGTTCCAAGAGTATCTGATGTGAATCTTAAGAAATGGATCATAAAACATACCCGTGGATACCGACTTGTACTTTATATGTATAGTGCCACTCACAAATTGAGTGCGTTGCTTTCATATTTTTTTCAAAACATCTCATAGCACACCTTGTTTCTCAGAAGGATTGGGCAAAAGTGCACCTATAATACACCGACATTTCGCTAGTTATGTTTTTAAGTCCATAGGGGGCGAGCATATTACCATCAACCGGGCACAAACCCAGACTTCAGGCTGCTACTGACAAATTCCAGATAAAAACACCCATTGACATCTCCAGCCTGCACCCTAATTGCGTAACTCACGATTGATCATAATTGGTTTCGTCTTCACAGTTAAACAATATTCATTGCGTTATTTATGTTGTCGAACAGACACATTTTTCGAACATATGAAGCAATGGTTTAACAATCCGTTTCAAAACGATACAGATTATGATGAATCGTGAGTTACGCAATTAGGGTGCTGGTCACATAGAGTTGACCAACCGCTAGGCAATATCTCGAAAAACTAAGTGGGCCCTCGGAACTCATGGCTCTAGAGTTTCAACCCCAAACGTTAGCTTAAAAATTATGTAAAAATGTCACAAATCTCACTTCTCTCCAGTACTTATACTTAAACATGACATTATGTCTGTGATCTAATAGAATCTACCTGACTAATCAAGCTTGAGAGCGGTGGTGGCCCAGTGGTAACGGCTGTGACTTACGAGTTGTAGGTTGTAAGTTCGAATCCAAGCTGTCGCTTTACTTATTGTAAATAATTTTACCACCACTGCACTCAAAAAGGTGAAGGAAAACATCGTGAGGAAACCGGCATGTCCTAGAACCAAAAATTCAATGACATGTACCAATCCGCACTGAGCCCGCGTGGTGTATTAAGGCCCTTTCCCTCTCACAGAGAGGAGGCCTGTGTCCCAGCAGTGGGAACATTATATGCTGATTATAATAATTCAAACTTTGTCATTCTTCACAGACGACCTCCGAAAGCCAGGACCAAACAGCTAAAGACGAGGAGATACAAAATGAAGCTGAACGACTCGAGCAAGAGAGGAAAGAGAGGGAGAAAGTTAAAGCTGTCAAGAAGAAGGCGCGGAAAGTGAAACAGAAGCTGTTGAGCACGTGAGTATTTTGAGAAAATATATTTCAACAAAAAAAAAAAAAAAAAAACTGATTCAGACCTTGATCCATATGATGATAATAAGGCACACTAACTACTTATAAGCTATGTTAGTAAAAAAAGGAAATACGAGTGTGATTTCTCACACTCTTTTTGCTGCTCGCTGTCGCTTGTGAAGGAAAAGCTGTAAATGTGTATTTATTTTGTACTACTTTTTGCTTGCGGCTTTGCTCGCGTGGAGTTCGAAAATTATCTCACGGAAACGTATTATTGGGATAAAAAGTATCCCATGTGTTTATCCAGGTTATAAACGATGGGGCCATTGAAGTATTACATAAGCAGATTTGTTGCAATTATTCCCCCTTATTCATAAACGCTGGTTAAAGTTAAATAATGATTAGCGTCTGTTTAACCATACATTTTTCACGTTTAAACATCATTTAACTTTAATCATCGTTTATGAATATGGCCTATTTTATATTTAAATATTATATTAGATATAAAATAATAATTGCTGATGCAGTTGATGTAATCACCATCCAGACTCCCCATCTCCCATGTCATCAAAACTAAACAGAGCAAAGAGCCCCCGCCCCCCCTGTAGTGCTTACGTAATACTTGAATGGGGTGTATCTCTGTGCCAATTTCATCCAAATCCGTTTAGTAGTTCTTGCGTGAAATAGTAACAAACATTCAAACATCTAAAAATACAAACTTTTGCATTTATATTGTTAGTAGGATGTACGCAATCCGTAAATGATCACTTGTATATTTAACTTACAGAGTCAACGAAACGATAGTTATAGACGAATGCCAGTATGTGATAGATGCCCTTTCTCCGGCTGCAGCGAAGACTTGCAAAGTGATCCACAACATCGCACACATGATGACGCCATTCCTAGAACATCCCATCGGCATGGGCTCATGGGACGTCGAACGCAAAACATTCGAAATCACCGGATACAACGACGACACAGGCAAGAAAACTAACAAAACGAAAAATAAAGTTATTATTAATGGAAATTTGGATAGAAAACCACTCAAAGAAAAAGAAAAAATAGAAAATAATAACAATAAAGATACACAGATAAATGGTGACGTAGAAACCACGACTAATACTACAATAACAACTACTACAAACAACAAAAAAAAGAAGAATAAAAAGAATGCAGATAAGGATAAACCGAAGCTAAGTAAGACTAACTCGGTTTGTTCGTCGCTCAGTGATATGAGCTTTGGGTCGGGCAAGCTCGAGAAGACGAAGAGTGTTATAGATATACAGGCTTTTGAGAAGCAGCTGAATGAACTGCATCGGATGGCTGAGAAGACGGTATGTTGCGTTTAATAATCTTCATTCAAAACAAAAATATCTAAGTAGTTCATAGTACCGTGTATTTCAGGAGCCAATTTGTGTTTTTATCTCCCTTTTTTATTTTGAAACGAAGTTGTTTAACGCAGCTTGCGGTAGGAGTAAACATGTAGATAATTTTAGAAATCGTCACAAAATTGAAATTTTAGAAAACGTCACGTAATGAAAATTTTAGGAATCGTCACGTAACTGAACTTTTAGTAATCGTCACGTAACGAAACTTAGAAATCGTCACGTAGCTAAAATTTTAGAAAACGTTACGTAACAAAAATTTTAGAAATCGCCACGTTACGAAAAATCGCCCTTCATGCGACTTTTCACTATATATGTCACCGAATGATAACACCGTTAGTTTACAATCTATCTCGTGCGATGTAAAGACTGTCGATAAATTGTGAACTGCACTATACTGCTTACCGACCGAATAGGTTAGAACTGCGAAAAACCGCGCGCGAGCCGAGCGAGCGTTACTTCCAAGTTAGTGGCAGTTACTTGACTATTAACTAATAGAGCAAGGTACTAACCGTCTTGATACCAGTTCACAATTTGACGGTTTCACTTATAATCTACGGAGAAATAATGCGTTAAATTGTAAGCAGTATTTTACGGTTCACAATCTTTGGACAGTTCACAACCTCGAGAGATAGATTATAATCTAACGGTATTTAGTGAAGTCAAAATAAAAATCCAAGATGGCGGTAAACACATTATTTAATTTTTATGTTTTTTTATTGATTGAGTGTATGTATGTAGTGCGCAACCCAACAGCGAGCCAAGCTCGGCGGCCTGGGCCGAGTGCTAGCTCCCGGGTGCGGATTGCGACACAAAACTGTGGTAAGATGGAATGCTATACAATAGGTACTTGAATAACCACCTACCATACACTATTACTAATTTATTATCTTAATTAAAGTGGTTTTCTTTTTTTTTCTTGTGAATCAAACAAAATTAGCACGGAATATGCGAATAAGTTGTCATTAGTACCTGAATCTGCTTATAACCTAGATGTCATGTAGGTACCAAACTTGTATCTTTGTGAGAGAAATAAATAGTGTCAATCCCTAGCATCAGATAGAATGACAGCTCATTTCAAGGTCACTTCACCTTAAGTTCTAACGGTGAGATTTAACAGGATCTATGGGCAAAACTCCGTGAGAAAAGACGTTTTCACGTCAAAACGTCGTTTGTCGTGACACAAACCGACGCCGACGTCATTATAACTTCTTGAAGAAATAGTTCCAAAGATTTTTCTGATTGACTACATTTTTCCAGTGACATCGAATTGCAAATTGTAACAATGAATTTAGATTTGATCCGGAGAAAGCGTTTGATGGAGTACCTCGGGATGTGTTGTGGTGGACCTTGAAAGTAAAAGGTTTGCCAGGGAAGTATGTAGAGTTAATTCGTGCTATGTACAGTCAATCTCGTACCTACGTCCGGTCTGCTGCAGGCAATACCGACGAGTTCAATGTGGCTGTAGGGTTGCACCAGGGATCGGCTTTAAGTCCGTACCTCTTCGTGTTGATCTTGGACGGTCTGACGTCGGACATACAGGAAGAGGCACCCTGGTGCATGCTATTTACCGATGACATTGTTCTTGTCGGTGAAGATGTATCCGAGATCCAGAGCAGATTGGAGAAGTGGCAACAGAATGCCGGACAATGTTGGCTTGAAAATCAGCAGAACCAAAACTGAATACAAGGTGTAACACAATATACGCAAAACCTAAAAGTAATTTGTTCCTAATTGACTAGTGAATCGATTTTAGTAACTTTTAACATAGATATTTTTTCAAAAATTGTTTTTTGCCATACTTACCACTGATTGAGCCAAAGAAAATTGCATCTTATTTCAAAGCAGTAAGAGTTAATTTTAAATGCATAAGCGATGCTTGGGTCAACACGTTTTTCTTTAATACTAACAGTTAGCTTTTAAAAAAAAAGTTTTGGTCATTTTATTATGTTTTTAACTCAATACTCTAATTGTGGTGTATGAGGTTTTGCGCATTTAACGTTACACGTTGTATTATGTTCTGCGATTTCAACGATCTCTCCAGTTCTGGAGCCATAGCGCTTGATGGCGCGCTTCTCCCAGTCTGCTCCGACTTTCAGTATCTTGGTTCAATCGTGCAAAGCGATGGCGAAGTAGATCGGATGGTAAAGCACAAAGTTAACACTGGATGGATGAAATGGCAGCACGTCACGGGAACAATCTGCGACTCCCACATTCCTCTTAAACTTAGGGTTAGATATATATAAAACCATGGTAAGACCTGCTGTCTTGTATGGGTCAGAATGTTGGGCCACAAAAGGGATGAATAAAAGGCAATTGCATGTAGCCGAGATGAGAATGTTAAGAGAGATGTGTGGCGTTACACGAATGGATAGAATAAGAAATTAGTACATAAGAGGAAGCCTGAAAGGGGCACCGATAGCTGAAAAGTTGTGTGGAAATCGGTTGTCATGGTATGGGCATGTGATACGGAGCAATGAAGGAAACGTCATGAGGAAAGTTTTGAGTATGAATGTCGATGGCTATAAGAGTAGGGGAAGACCAAAGAAACGATGTATGGACTGTGTGAATGATGATATGGTTAGAAAGGGTGTGACTACGGAGATGACGACTTATAGAGAAGTGTGGAAGACAAATACATGTTGCGCCAACCATAAATAAATCGGGATGAGGGTAGGAGAATGATGATGCGCTGTAAAGTCTGCTTGAGCGATGCAGGATTTTGTGTTTGCGAATCAGATAAACGACATACAATTCGGCACGGTTGGCGCAGTGGTTAAGCAATTGACTGCTGCGCTGCGTGTTGCGGGTTCGATTCTCGCACGGAACAAATATTTGTATGGCCTTCAAGTAGTTCTTCCGGGTCTGGCCCTTTCTGTATGTGAGTTTAAATGTTTTTTAAACGCACCCACAATACAGGAGAAATTCATAGTGTGGGGCAATGTTAAAAAAAAAATCGTCACGAGAGCTGTGGTGGCCCAGTGGTTACGGCCCCGACATGCGTGTCGTTGGTCATGGGCTCAAACCCAGATAGCCACATTACTTTATGTAATTTCTTTCATCACCACTGCTCTCAAAACGGTGAAGGAAAACATCATTGAGGAAACCGGCATGTCCTAGAACCAAAAATTCGAAGACATGTGACATCCACCAACTGGGCACTGGGTCCGCGTGGTGGAATATGGCCCACTCCGTCTCGCAGAGAGGAGGCTGGTGCCCCAGCAGTGGGAACGTTAAAAGCTGATTAACTAATTTTGTTATTGTTACAGGCACCTTACGAGAAGACGTCCATACACAAAATTCACACGATCAAGGTGATAGGAGAGCTGCTGGCCATGGCTTGTGACCGCGACGATCTGGCATCGCAGTTCACTACCAAGTAAGTATACAAAGAAGTTACAAAATAAGATTTGCAAAAAAAGAATAACGATAAGTACAAACATTTAGTTAAACATGTATAAACTCCGTTTCACAATAAATTTCCGTACCACCAACATTACGGCGAATGGGATCCTCTTCGCCCTAATGTTGAAAATACGGAAATTTATTGTTTTAAGGTGAACGTGCAAACCCGCATAATTCAAATTTTCTTACGATCATTGTAATAGGCAAGTCAGTGATAGGTTGTATGTTGATTATAATATCAATCGCGACATATTACCCTTCACTGTTTTGAGAGCAGTGTCGATGAAATCGAGTACTCAAAGTTAGTGTCTTCTTGGGTACGACCTCACGACCTTACAACTCGTAAGTTGGCGCCGATACCAAAGGGCCACCACTGCTCTCAAATTAATCTTATTCAAACAAAATTATTGCAATGATTCAGGTGAGTAGTACTCTCAACGAACGTGGCTTTCTGTAGTATCCTGACGGGAAGACGGCGTGAATGTATAGAGGTATGAGGAACAGGGTGTAAAGTTCACTTATACTCTTAATAGAAAAGGGAGGATCCTCCGACCAGACGGGTGTTGTGTCTGGTGGGCAACTGCCCGACGGTTGATGTCGGGATGTTGTATATATACCAGTTGCGCGGTAAACTCTGATTGCGCGATGCAGGATTCGTGTGACGCCAGGTCTTTGGTGCCTAGTTCGCATGTGGCGTTGTAGATGCCGCAACAAATGTATTACAATGACTTTCATTCCCCAGGGCCCTGCACACATCGGTGATGATTATCTCCCGCACGATAGCCGCGTGCCTCATTAGTGCGTCATACTTCATGAGCACGTGCGCCTGCGTCTACGTCGTCAAATTGCTTAGTACACAGTTGGTAAGTCCTAGTATTGATTTATTTATTAAGGTGAAAGCTCGACCGCAGTCAGCGAAATTATTATTTTTTTACGTTTTTTAGAGTTTTCAGTTTAGTGTTGATTAAAATATGATTCGCGACCGTAACACGTTTTTATTTACACAATTATAATCATTAAAATTATTAATGCAACCCTATAAGCTTATTTAATTCCATTGAGTGACTATTTCATTAAAAAGTAATTCAAGGGAATAAAACGAACCATTTAACCATGAATTCAGCATATCATTCTAGACCGCTACTCTACCGCAGAAGTTTTTCGCCGGTTATACAAAAAAAAAAAAAAAAAATCAGCTGTTCCATACATTTTGACCGCGTAGGTATTGCATTTTTGTATGAAACCGCTGTTTTTTTTTGTATAACCGGCGAAAAATTTCTGCGCTAGGGGGCTCTAGAATGATATGCTGAATTCATGGTTAAAATTTGCGCACTGGCTAAAAACTTATCCTGTATAATCAGCCTATAATGTTCCCACTGCTGGGCCACAAGCTTCTTCCTCAAGAGTAAGAGAGAGCGAAGTACGCCGAAATCCACCACGTGGGCTCAGTGCGATATGTCTTCGAATGTTTGATTCTAGAACATGCCGCAACAGTGGAGGAAAGCATCCTGACTAAAAGTCATGATGCTTTCCTCCACTGTTTTGAGAGCACTGGTAATGAAATTTATAATTTATACAAAGTAAAGCTCCTGCTTGGGTTCGAACCTGCGACCTACGACTTGTATGTCGGAGCCGCCACTACTGGGTCACCACTGCTCTCGCATATATTTTCTTAGTGCGGATATAAAGTAATTTTCTGCTGAGAACATCTAGTTCTTATATTTAATGGACTAGGAATAGTTGGATTTATATCAGTCTTAAAACATACCTCTGCCTCCTCATGTAGTCGTGTTACGTAAATGTTGAAAACGTGCCACCTATGCTCAGTGGCGCGAACTGTAAAGAACAAGAATTTAATACAGCGCCACCTAGCGATGCGTTCCAAAGCTCGTTTGCAAATGCTTATTGTTTACGACTAGTGCAGACTAGATGGCGTAACATGCATCACTTGGGAAATTATTAAAAAAATAAAAACTCTTTGGTTTGCAACGCTGACAAACAAATAGAAACGTAGCAAATATTTTTTTTTTTTTGGGTGGGAAATCATCAAATAACTTCTCCCGCTCTGGGTGGAGCAGGAGGGCGTGTCAGACTTCTACTGACTAAAACCCACCCGTGTTCCTTCAGTAGCCCGTATGCCAGGGGCTGTGGTATCTCTTTCACACAAACCCGCACCCCTGACAGGCATCGGCCCTTGCGGGCCCTATCATTTTTTGTGCTGACATCTATTTGAGGCGCGCGTGGAACACAACGCGCCGTCGACTTGGGCTTGGTCCTTACCGGACAGCGAGCTACCCATTACTCGCCGTCCGCAAGCCCATGCCTACGGTGGCCGGAAATCGGCCTGGGATTCCCGACGCCCAGGGCGTCTCCGTATCCTGCGGCGGCTGGGGTCGCGAGGGCGCATATGCTGCCTCTCCCTCACGTGCGCCGCCTCCCTCTTCGCGAGCATCACTGCTTCGCTGAAGGAGGTGACGGCTCCCCATGCCCTCTCGCTCCGTACCATGGCCTGGACCAGGGCCGGACGCGAGAGATCGCCGCCGCCGATCGCCTCCACGAGGACACGGCGGTGCTCCGCCCAAGCAGGGCAGACCGCCACCGTGTGCTCCACCGTGTGCTCAGGGCGATCTTCGCAGTGGAAACACCCGGGCGTTTCCTCCCGCCCTATTCGAAACAGGAACCTCCCGAAACAACCGTGTCCGGTGAGGACCTGCGTCAGGCGGAAGGTGAGGACGCCATGCCGCCTCTCAAGCTACTCCTCAAAGAGGGGACTTACCGCCGCAATCGTGGCGTGCCCAAACATAGTAAATATCAGAGTTAAGTTCTTTGTGCCTTGCTGGGTGTGATTTTGTTTGAAAAAAGTACCGATTACAACACAGGCTCACGAGTTTTTGCAGATTTGTCATTCGGTGATAAAACTGATAAGTGCACTGAGATCGGGCAAATTGTAAATTTTAGTAGGAATTCGCAGTAGAATGATTATCTGTATCCAAATTAATATTAAAAATAACGCAATTCATTTGTCTTTATTGGCAAGATCAAATATATACCATTATACCTACTTGAAAATGATCTGAAGGCAGTGAATCAGGCCGTTAGCCACTAACATGGGTTTTCCTACTGACTGGAATCCTATTAAAATAATAGGTAAATGTGAAAGATTTTTGTGTTTGTTACTCAATTAAGCAAAAACGGCTGAACGGATTTGAATAAAATTTGGCACTCAGTTTATAACCTGGTTAAACACAGGTTACTTTTCAACCCGGTAGTAAGATCAATTCCCGATTTTCCCGCCGGCGAAGCCGCTGGCAATGGCTAGTATTCTATATTAATAATCTCGTCCGCGTCGCTCCTGTTCTTTTTTTGTCAAAAACCATCAGTGCCCCTTCAAGTACAAAAAACTACAGTCCCAAATCGTTTACTGCCAAAGTTAATCAAGACCGGTACGCAGATTGAAACACATCAAAATTAACTAGGCAGAAAACGTTACCCTTTACTCGCACGGCGACATAGCAAGGGTTGGTATTTTATGTGCATGTCCGAACTTTTTGTTGTAATCTCAGAAAGTGCTCGGCTGATTTTGTCTTTTATTTGTAGTTTTTTTTTATGGAAAATTGGTAGAAATTTTGATTATTTGGGGATGTTCTAGGATCCTCCCTTATTGGTTGGCTCTATGGTGTTTGTTAGTGAAGTAGAAGAAGTTTATTTTTTGTTATTGAAGTGAAGGGATAGTCTTCTAGTGAAATATGTTGGGATTGGCGCAATGAAATATTTTAGACCGTCGTTGTTTGCCGAACCCTTGAGTAAATATAAAGAATTTTCCAGAAAAGCGGTTTCTACCATCCTTATAACCTTCAGAAACCTAGCTTATTTTCAAAGAACATGGAATTCCATCCATTCCAAATTCCATCTACTACAGTGAAACCTGGTTAATTGGGATCTCAAGGGACCAAGGATTTTGTACCATTTAAAGAGGTTTTCATTTATCCAGTTTTCCAATTAGACAGGTTTAAAATTTAGTTGTCTCATTTACAGAGGGCCCGCTTATAGAGGTCGAAATGTACCGTTATTCCATTTATAAAGGTGAAAATTTTGTGAAAGAAATTCAAATGTTTATAAACAATCGTGTCGTAACCTGTCCCAACCTGATAAATTGTCTCACTTATAAAGGGAATTGAGCTCCAGAGTCTCAATTATAGAGGTAAACATCGAAAAAATCCTAGAAATCAAATCTCATTTAACCAAGTTCGAAAAGTCCCATTAACAGAGGTAATTCGATGAAAAAGTGCCGGGACCTCATTGTAGTTCTCAATAATAGAGGTTTCTCACTTATCCAGGTCCCACTTAACCAGGTTTCACTGTATTAAGTACCATCAATTCGGTGCATGATTCTGAACCCTGTGTTAAAAGTATTGCACTTGCAAAAGAGACTGACCTCTGAGTTTGTTTCGGCCTTTCTTCTCAGAGTAGTCAGATAGGAAACGCCGACCTCATCTAGTTTGAAAAAATATGATTGACGTGTAAAAGTGTTTGTACAAACCTACTTACAGAAATAAAATCATTTATTATTTATCACCAGTGATCGGAATAAACTAAAATATTCAGGATTTTCACGTAAAATCCCGAAATAAATAATCTAACTTTAATTCATGATTTGATGCAACGGTTAGTTGGATCGTAAATATAATTCGAATACATGAATTAAAGTTAGATTATTTATTTCGAGATTTTACTTGAAAATCCCGTAAATTTGATAATTGCAAGTTTAGTTAAAAATAGCTTTTACACATCTTACATAAAGTTTATTTTCAACTTACTAATGATTTTTCCCAAATCCCGGGAAAAAATATAGTCTCAAGGAAGTCTCCACTTTCTGTCTCTGTTCTCCGAACTTTAGGCAAATATAGTCAGCCTATTCCGATCACTGTTTATCAGTTGTCTATGAAGCACCAGATTTTTTTTGTCGACTACTGACGAAAATTTCTACTCTAGGGGCTATAATCTTGTGCTGAATCACATCTAAAAAGTATATGTGCATCGATGTCCCTGCTATTCTGTCCAATAAATGTAAAATTTTGAATGTTTGTTACTCAATCACCAAAAAACGGTTAAAAGGATTAGAATGTAATTTGGCACACGAATATTTTGTAACCTGGATTAACACAAGCATAGGATACTTTATCAACGCGGGCGAAGCCACGGGCGAAGCTATAGCTAATAAATCCGACTAACAACTACGATTGTTTGTCTCAGCTTTTCACACTTCTAGTCGGTCTATGCCAGCCTAAAATAGACCTTATAATAGTGCTGGACAAAACCATTATATTCCTTACTGGTCTAAGAATAGTCAAACTCACGAGCTCCAACCACTACCTTCCCGTTAGTCCATGCTGTAACTCAGATCGCCCCCTTACAGGGAGATGTCGTGACGTTTCTATACATTTCGTATGTTATATACTTACGTGTTTATGTGTATAGTGTAGGTAAGTATACGTTAGACGCCGCTAGACGCCGCACCATGAGACGTATGACGAACGTGGCTTTAAGGGTTGTCGCGTGAGAGAAAAGATTTTGTATTTTATATCAGAATAGCTCCTACCCGCGACTTCCTCCGAGTGACATTTCTAGTTCCCCCGACCCTCCCCGTCGCATCGCATCGCCCGTCGATCACCATCATTTTCCTACCCTTTTTTTCCAACTATATTTGTTGGGGTAATTTTAAAATTTAACTGGATGCTGCTAAATACCAGTATTGTACAGTCACGAGCAAAAACATGTAAACACATCGCCAGATTCAAAAGCGATTTTCTTTTAAATAGCGATTGCAGCCTTGAGATAACTTAGATATTTCATTACAGTGTGGGTTCCAAAATATTATTTTCATAATAAAATAAGATTACAATTAGTAAAAGTGGAGAAAATTACTTTTAAAAGTTGGTAAGTGTATACATATTATTGCTCGTGACTGTACATGGATCTTCATATCTGTCCTCCATAACCCATTTAAGTACTGAGTAACACGATACCTCAAGACTTGTTAAGAATATCTAAAGCCTGATTTTTCAAAAGCCAAATATCTTTCATTTGTAATGTGTATAAATGTAAATAAAGTGTCACCCCTTGCGCCAGCCCTGTGCTCTACCGCCAGTAGCCGTTGAGTGGGTGGGCGCCCTAAAAGCGCCGCTAATGCATCTCACGAGACCGTTCACGTTGTCCTTTATTACTTGCCTAGCGAGTAGCTACTTGCGCTAGTAGCTGTAATTGTAGATAGATAGTAAGTGTGATTTGGAAATATAAAAAGATGTACATAGAGATCTTTAGGCAGAAATAGTAGATTAAAAATCATAATTTTATGTGCGTTTAACTAGCATAGCTACTTGCGCTAATAGGTGTCATTGTATTTTGTAAACAGTAAGTGCGACTGTAGAAATATGAAGATGATTAATGATTTCATTTCTGTAAGTAGGTTTGAGCAAACACATTCAAACGACAATCATATTTTAAAACTAGATAAGGTCGGCGGTTCCTATCTCTACTCTACTCAGAAGTCACAGTCTCTTTTAAAGTTCAAACATAATCTTTGTCAGATCATTTGAAGACAATGTGGATTTGAGTCTGAAATGGCCTTTTGAGGAAAGAACCACACAGATTGAGTAGGCCTGTCCAGTGCACGCATTGAACAGTAATCATGTAGCTCAACTCTTAACATAAGGAGCTCAATGATACGACGAACAATATCAATAAATGGACATTTGGATAAATTACTCAAACTTGATCCATGGTTCAACCAGGACCATAATTAAAACTAACTGATAAAACAAAAAGAGATATTCAATAAAATCTTTGGATAGTAAATACTAGTGTTCATAATTTTATTTGCCTTTGATTAGTATGTTACTCGTAACTTATGATTGTAGCTATAATTATTATTAATGTAAATTCGTAGATAGTAAGTGTGTCTGTGGAATTAGGAGAGATATCGTAGAGAGATCTTTACGTAGGAATAGTTGTGTTGTGTCGTTCATAATTTTATTTGGATTTGACTAATCAGTAGCTACTTGCGCTAGTAGCTGTCATGGTATGCTGTAGATAGTTGTGACTGTGGAATCATCAGGAGATTTCATTGAAATCTCTTGGGTAGTAGTTATGTGAAAGTTTTTAATTTTATTTGCTTTTGGCTAGTATCTCAGCTTTTGATTGTGTGTGAAGCGATGGTGTGATCAACTTTCCTTGTATCGAAAGTAGTCGAATGAGAAAATTGTCTTGTTAATTACTTATTCACACTTTATCCTTTTACTAATCTGGGATTATCACAAATTCGTAGATGGTAAATAACTTAGAAGAAAATACAAAAAAAAAACCATTTTTTTTTTTTTGGTAAAAATTTGTCCGTGTTTCGGGTGCGTTTACACTGCTACAGAACTCGTCTCAATACTTGCTCGAGTAACTTGCTTCATGCCTGCAACTGCCGTAACATTTATATTTCTCGTTTATAAAACTTTTTACTACAATATTTTGGACACTTTTATTTCAAGATTTGTGTTTATTGCCTGACCCACCTTTCACACCAATCATTTAAAATTCAATTGTCATAAAATAATTTTAAATTGCACTCATGTTTTGTCTATACCGCTTTAAGGAACCGCAGACAATGACACACACAATACAATCTCCGCAAAGCTATAAAGATTTTATCTGAATTCGCTACCGTGTACAGTAATAAAATTAAAATCCCGGAATATTCTTTCCGTAAGCTTTTACAGTTTGTTATAAAATAAAATAAAAAATAAAACTCGGACCTCTAATTAGGCAGTTACCGACTCTTGATACAAATTCTGTGGTCGTTATATAAATAAAAAAGGTATATTTTTTTTCGCTTTTTATTTTCGGTTATCTTTGGGGACGGGTCTAAGATATTGAGGGAACATGGACTAATAAATTTGAGGTTTTAGATGATTGGGAATGGTTTTGTGTAGGTATTTCGAGAGCTTTTGGTATTCCGAATTAAAGTGCTGTCGATCCATCACTGTTTTTGAGCAGAATTGTGATTTCATCGTGTTCATCTGTCTAGCCTTTGACAAGCAGTTTTACCAAAGGGTATGGTTTTAACTAGTAACTGGGTTGTGGTCAGATAGGCAATCGCTCCATGTAAAATACTGTTAATCATTTGCATCTGGTTAGACTGGAAGCCGACCCTACGGCCTAATACCAGTATTTTGCTTGGAGCGATTGCTGGATCCGATTGATTGTAACTTAATTAGCTGTCTTCCTACGCAACAGCTCAACTGTCGCATAGACGTTATGAAAGTGGCAAATACTTATTCTTTTTCTTCGACTATTAAAAACGTGTATTTTGAATTCTTTGTTGATATTTTTTATAGATCCTAACCGTCTTATTACAAAACGCGATCTAACTTCAGTTCTAGCCTAAAACTCGAAGTTAGTTTTTACATTACCAAGTTTTCTTCTGTTTGGGTGAATTTCTTATTATTCTTAAAACAAAAATGACAATTTAGCACTGGACTTAGTTGGTAGTTTTGTAAAAGGAGCTCTATTTCGATTTCAGTTAGGTTCTTATTTCAAAGAAAGACCTTGTTTTGTAATAAAGGCGTAAGACATGAAAAGAGGATCAGCCAAATCTCATCCCTAGCTGTGGTTAATAAAGCTACTGATGTAAAATATGTCCGAGAGCATTACAATATTTTGAAATGGAGATTGGATTTTATCATTGAGCGTGATGCCAAAATCCAATTATCATTTCTTTCTTTTCGTGGCTGTTTTTGAGATATAACGTAACACAACATCACGCCTTGTTTCCCCGAAGAGTTGGGTAAGGGGTACAGAAAAATTTCGCCGGTAATGTTTCTGTCCCGTATAATAGGGGCGAGCCTTTCGCCATCAATCGGGCACAAATCCCGACTCCGGGACCCAATAACACTTTGCCCGACTTGGCAATCGAACCCGAGACGTTATGTTTAGCAGTACCGCTTGCAACCACTAGACCAACGAGGCAGTCAAGAGATATTCTCTTACATAATCACACTATAGTGCCCTTACTTTCAAATTACTTAAAAAAACTAATTATAACTTCGCATTGTTTCACAAAAAGTGTATTAACGGATTAATTTTTAATGTCCATCCTTACGACTTCCCACCACAATAAAAAATGTTGTTAAAAGCTCGCCAAAAAGTATAATAATTGTTGCATTTTTTGTAATAAAAATAAAATTGGGAATTTTAATCTTATGCAGTTCCGTAAGAGAATTGCTTTTCAGATAAAACGCGGCTCGGTCTACTGCAGAATGTTCTGTTAATAAAATAAATAAGATACGAGTATACTGTGTTTAATGTTAATGTTGCACGTTTTCTTTTGTCGCTAGGCTGTCAGTTTTTTGAGCGTCAAGCGTAAAAGAAAAGTGTAAGTACTTTATGATTCTGTAGTGTGGGATTCAGCTGTATGTTAGGTGTTTAAAGATGAATCTAAAGACTCAAAGTTGTCACTTTCGGGCTTCTGACGACCCGTAACGACTGTCAAAGATCCACAAATGACAGCCGGGACCAATGGCTTAATGTGCTTTCCGTGGGACGGAGGAGTCCTGGTATGTGAAGATGGTCACCCATCCACGGACCAACCGCGGCAAGCGTAGTTTAACCTGCTCGATCGACCTATGCGGCTATTATTACTTAGCCAAAAGCCCTTCGAAACTAAAGTAAGCGTTGGCGGTTATTATAAACGCGCTGTAATGGAACAAAGACTGAACTGCATTTTTTGCTGATTTAGTGCGGATTTCACCAATGCCTTCAAAAAGACTTCTGCGGCGCGATTCTGTAAAAATCGCGCCGTGATGACTTGGGTGAGGTGAGTTTGAAGTGACCTGTCAATCCCTGGCGTCAGGTGGGATGATTGTTGATTTAAGGCCCTGATAATTTTGAATGTACTCGTCGTATTGTCGTTATGAGCGATAATACTTCTTACTGCAATCCGATGCGGGTTAAAATCTGTTGTAATAAATTCGAAAAATAAATGAGCAAGCATTGTCGTAAAAATGCAAATAAAATCGTATAAAATTAGATATTAACTAAATATTTGATAAAAAATGATCCATCACTGGATGCAGTTTAGCATTTAGGATTTTATGGTACCTACCTATATTTTTAATTATAATAATAATTATTGCTATTGAGGGGATAAACTGGTTTTAAAGATAATTAAGAGGTGACTTTGATGATTTTTTGATGCATTAAAGTATGTTAAATTATGTTTTGAGTTCGATCACTGTATGCAAAAAAGACTTGAAAATGTCATATATTTTTTTGCTTTCAAAATTATTTACGGTTAAAGAGATAACTAGTTTCAAAAACCACCTTTTTGAGCGTTTTCAATAAATCACCGCCTTAAAGCTCATCATCATCAGCTTATAATGTTCCCACTGCTGGGACACAAGCCTCCTCTTGGTGAGAGGGATTGGGCCGTAATCTACCACGCGGGCCCAGTGCGGGTTGGTAGATGTCACATGTCTTCGAATTTTTGTTCTAGGACGTGCCGGTTTCCTCACGATGTTTTCCTTCACCGTTTTGAGAGCAGTGGTGATGAAATAATTTACACAAAGTAAAGCGCCTGTCTGGGTTCGAACCTACGACCTACAACTCGTAAGTCTCGGCCGTTATCACTTGGCCACCACTGCTCACTTAAAGCCTTAAAGCTCCCCTTAAGCCTAAGCTCACCTTAAAGCTCACTTCACCTTAATTTCCACCTACATTGTTGTGTTGGATTTTCCACCTGTAAAACAATTCTATGTGTAAGAAAATAAATCACGGTGAGACATTTGCAGAATAGACCGGCTGGTCACAGTCACGGCGATGTGCAGGTGCCGACTAATTAAGTTCTATGTGTCTATGTTGTTTTCATGATTTTTTTATGTGATCTCATATTTTTGTACGCACGTGTTTCTGTGACAAATAAATCAATTTTTTTTTCTTTCTTTCAATGAAATTGAAAAAAAACTAGTATTACTACTGAAAAACACTTGTACATGCTACATCAAATTACTCGCTTGCACTTTTTAGTACATTCTAGTTAGTTGTCAGTTTTCGACGAAATATAGCCTGCTCAACAAGTGTCCGTAACCAGATTGACTAAATCTGCGCCATTTACATAACTTACTGGACCCGAAAATATTTATTTCATTAGTCGCTATTAAAACCAGCTTTATTGAATCGTACACTCGCGGCAATGTTAATTGGTCGTATCGTCGTATCGCTCACGCCATCTTGGATTTTTTTCGAAATTCGAAGTGTGCTCCTTTTTTTTCTCGTAAATCTAGTTGTTTATTAGGGTCGATTGACAATGTGTTGATAACATCTTTGGCCGACATTTTATTTGCGATTTTTTTTGTAACTTTGGTTATTTACGATATCTAAGGCGTACGGGCGTAATACTGGGTCGTAAGGCGCCTATTGGGTTTCTCGCAATGGTTAGATGCTGTACCCGGAACCCGAATCTAGTTTTTTTTTTTGAGCGCCCACATTGTTACCCACTGCTGGACAAACGCCTGTCCATTTTCCTTCCATACCTGTCTATCTCTGGCGACTTCGACTTCTACATATAGTCCTCCTCTTCTTAGCGTGTTTAGCAATCTAAATACAGTCAGCCCAGTACTTGTTTGGCTACGGGCTTGGCCCTTTCAGCAGCTTCCATCTACTCGTGTAGCGTGCCAACAACAGGACACGCTGGACACGATGTTACGTGCCCCATTATTAGTGGGACTGCACCACATTTACACTCCAGGTCAGGATCATCTGTGAATCTGACCAGGTTTGCTTTGTTTCGGCCTACCTGAGTCTGAAGTCTATTTAAAGACTTCCAGGAAAGCCAAGGCAACTCATGTCCAGGTGCGAGACTTTCAGCAGGTGGAACGTATGGGTTTGGTGGGGACGCATCATTTCGCCACAGGCTTAGCCTTTCCTTAGACCGTCCGCCACTTCATGCAGTAGCAGATATTTTATGGTCTCATAACACCTTATTGCTAAGTTAAGGATTGGGTTTTTCAAAACAAATAGTATGCTTATGACCATATTCAGCATATTTTCCCGACAATTGAACAGATAACTATTTTTATACTGTCTATTGAGTATATCTAGTACTAAGGCAAGCACACTCGCCTATCCAAATACGTCATAGTAATACTACAGTGTAACTCCATGCAGTCGGTCAACGCAGGCGTTGATGTATGTATGTGTGTGAGTACTCAGAGTATTCTTACTACAGTTATGTGGCCTTCGAATAGCTACTGTACTTCAAATATGTTCACTGTACTGTTCGACCATCCGGTCGTGGAAAAAGAAAAAGTTTATAAAAAAAATAAACCGACATCCAAAAAAATAAAATAAAAAAACACTACAAGGTGCAACTTTAATTTCGGTGTCTTTACTTTTGTACTATCGATTTCTTGGCTTTGTTCACTTTTCACTTTGTAGTGTTTCTTTTGTAAGTCGGTTGTTTTGTTTTTTTAAATCAACTTTTTAATTTTCACTTTATAGCTATGGTACTTTTCCCACACAAATACGTATATTCGCTTGCCAAGTAAATAACAGTGACACGAAGTTTTATCACATAATATCATCATCTGCGTAGCCTTTTCCCAACTATGTTTGGGTCGGCTTCCAGTCTAACCGGATGCAGCTGAATACCAGTATTTTACATGGAGCGACTGCCTGTCTGACCTCCACAACCCAGTTACTGGGTAATACGATACCTCTTAGTAAGACTGGTTGTCAGACTTTCGGGATTCTGACGACAGCCGGGACCAACGGCTTGACGTGCTTTCCGAGGCACGGAGGGGTCTTGATATGTAAAGATGGTCACCCATCCACGGACCAACCGCGGCAAGCGTAGCTTAACCTGATCGATCGACCCGTGCGGCTTATACTACTTAGCCACAAGCCCAGAAGTTTTATCACACAACTAAGTGAGAAAAAAAACTATTATTGAAGCTATTTAAACACCACTAATCAGAACTTGACCGAATATAAAACGGACTATTCTTTGAAACAAATAACGAATTTATCAAAACTCTTTATGACTGACAGAGTTATAGAACTCTGTCAGTCATAAAGAGTTTTGATAGCGTACATAAACAAAACCAAAAAAATAATACAACCCAACTGAGAACGTCCTCCTCGTTTTGAAATCGGTGAAATATAGAGCAAACTCGTGTTTTTCAATTGACATTCGCTACCTACCTACATTTTCATGGGATCAACCACACGAACGAACAACTGTCGTTATAAATGATGATGTGCTAGAAGAACTGTATCGTCGTAAAGTCTATCTAATTAAATATTGGGAAATGAGAAGGCTTATCAGTTTTTCTTCACTAGAGGAAGAGTCACACCGATTTTGCAAATTGTGACTCAAATTAAACTCCATGTTTCCCTTTAAAGTTATTTTTCTAAAAACATAAAGGACATCATTCAAGTTCCGAACATTTTGTAGCCAAAATATAAGTGGCCTGGCAGAAAAAAAAGCATGGGAAAATAATACCCTCACCATTTTTTAGGCTTCCGTACCTCAAAAGGAAAAAACGGAACCTTTATAGGATCACTTTGTTGTCCGTCTATCTGTCTGTCAAGACCCCTTTTCTCAGGAACTCGTGGAGGTATCAAGTTGAAATTCATATTAAATACTCAGGTCTACTGTCCCTTAGAGCTGTGAAAAAATTAAACTTCTAAGCCAACGCAATCAAAAGATACAGCCGTTTATACCGCAAATTTTCGACACTCGCAAGGGAATCAAAACCTACAGGGTACTTCCCGGGAACTCAGAAGCTTGAAATTTGGTACGAAGCAACGTCTTATAGCACAAATAAAGGAAAAATTGCGAAAAGCATACATTTTTAGTTACATCATATCGTCATCGTCATCATCGTTTATCGAGTTTATCATCGTTTATCGAGTGTGTACATAAATGGTTAAATAAATAAAAAATATTTTTAACTAGCTTTTGCCAGCGGCTTCGCCCGCGCGGAACTTTCATCCCCTATTTAACTATCTTAGGGGTTGAATTTCGAAAAACCCTTCCTTATTCCTTGTCTAAATTATAAAGGGAACCTCTGTGCAAAATTTCAGCTTTCTAGGTCCAAGGGTTTGGGCTGGGCGTTGATGAGTCAGTCAATCAGTCAGTCAGTCAGGACTTGTCTTTTTATTTATATAGATTTTAAACTTACTACCCCTTTCCTCATGAACGCGTAGAGGTCATCATTCTCCTGCCCTTATCCCAATTTATTTAGAGGTATTAAATTGAAATTCATATCAAATACTCAGGTCTATAATACCTTTAAGCTGTAACAAAATCCAACTTATATGTCAACGCAATCAAAAGAAACAGTCACTTATATACCTACAGGTTTGTACGGAACCCTCAGTGCGCGAGCCCGACTCGCACTTGGCCGGTTTTTATACCATTGCAGCGAGAGTATCTAACTATACAATTAACCCTTCCGCTGCCATTTAAGTGTGAAAATACAAAAAAATCTTGTTTCGGTTATATTATCATCATCATCATTTCAGCCGAAGGACGTCCACCGCTGGACATAGACCTCTTCCAGGCTCCTCCAGTTCGTACCGGAAAACGTAGAATGGGAAGGCCTCCCACAAGGTGGACCGATGACTTTGTGAAGGCCGCGAGAATCCGTTGGATGTGGGAAGCATGAGATCATATTATATGCTAGCTTTTACCAGCGGCTTCGCCCGCGCGGAACTTTCATCCCCTATTTGACTCCCTTAGGGTGTCTACATTATAAAGGGAACCTTTGTACAAAATTTCAGCTTTCTAAGTCTATGGGTTTGGGCTGGACGTTGATGAGTCAGTCAGACCTTTTCTTTTTATTTATATAGATAGATTAATAATATTATCATGTCCATAAGAAAACAGATTTTTTTTTTTCAAATTTTTGTGCGCAGAATGTGTTGTCCTTTGGTTATATGTTTGGAAACTTAGCTGCAAACGCAGATTAGATGTATTTTTTCTAATCCCTTTCCATTCCACCAGGAAAAAGACCTCCACACAGACCAGCGCGTCATGGACCTAGCGAGGCAGGCGAGCGACTGTCTGTCGGTAGGATTTGACTCCGTGCTCTGCAACACTCGCATGTACGAGGACCACCTGGAGATGAGCACCGACGAGGTTGAGCAACTCACCGCGCTGCGAAACAGAGCGCACATACTCATCAGGTAACGTGATAGAGAGAGATGGATGATAACATAATCCGCGTGTAATATTCCCACTGCTGGGAAACAGGACTACTTGCGCGGTAAACGCTGCTTGCGCGATGCAGTTCAGATTTTCCGTGACGTCAGTGTGACGCGTAGATGTTGCGTTGTAGATGCCGCCACAAGGTTAAAAGGTTGGTTCGAAAAATAAAACAGTATTATCTCAAGTTGAGAGTGAACTATGCCTTTGTTGTAAAAAAAAAATCTATAAAGTATAGAAAACTGTCCCTCTAAAAGCCGCCACTTAAAATTTCATATGTTTTTTTTATGGTTCCGTATAGTCAACACCGACCCGTTATACTTTCGCCATGTCCGTCCGTCTTGTTTGTACTTGTCCTAACTCAGAGCATCTTACCACTAGTAAGCTGTAATTTGCCATTATGGCGTTTGGATATATGTATAGTATACATAGTCATACAGACAAAGAGGTAAAACAAAATCTGTTATCTTTTTGTGTTACTCTCTACACACGTTTTTTTCTCGTCTACCCCAAGGTGTGTGGTGTCGTGGGATAGGTCTTTCATAAATATTGTGGGTTAGTGGAAACCATATCTCGTTTTGCTACGTGTCTTCATAGTCAAATGCTCCATGCATGAATGCATGGAGCATGTGACTTAACAATAATACTAAACATTTTCCCTACATTTCCCATCACTAACGCAAACACTCGAACTAGTTTATTTTTCCACATCAAAAATAATAAAAAACGTACCCACTTCGTGTAGTGCCCCTCCAAATTACAGGGGAGGCGGCAACGCATTAGACAAATTAGATTATGCTCTAGTAAATGGATAGAGCGATCTTGAACTGTGTATGCCGTAGAATAGTGGAGAGGGTATTTTTGTTTACAAGATTCGTATGTTATCAAGTAAAAATTTACATGATATTGGTGATCCTGTTGAGCACCAGCTGAACTTAATTTAGCCTATTGCTATCTTCTTCTGTGCAATGAAACGAGAAAGAGACGGAAACCATAGAGTTGAACAAAGATCTTCAATGCAACTACGGTAAACTAAATTCATCATGCTTAAAATCACGCCAAATTCAAGGTAATCGAGACGTAATCTAGACTGACAGTTCTAAAGCATCACTTGTCTTTTTTCGGGGTTTGTATGTAAGAGAAAGCAAAACTCTGATTTTTCTTTAGGTGGTGAAAAATAGAATTGGCACCATTGTTGTCAAACTACAAGAGGCGATTGCCTAAAAGTTGTATCGATTTGGAACTATCCATAAATAAAAATACAAGGCCATAGTACTAATAGAATACTGAAGCAAAATTAAAAAAAAAAAAAAAAAAACACTCATATAGTTGGATTATAAGCGGTGTGCAAAAATCGTTTCGGAATTTACTTTAAAGTATTGGGTTTTTCGTCACACATTTCTTCTACCTTCTAGCGAATGGCCGTAGTACTATGCCTGTTTTTGGCATAAAATTGGTTTCATTGAACTTTGGTGATTAAAAAAAAAGTTTTCGATAAGACTGTTAAAATATGATGGATCAAAAAATCTATTTATGTAAAGCATAGCACAATAATCTTATAACGTTCTCACTGCTATTTTCGCACATAGTCTTCCTCTCTGTGAGAGAGAGTGGGCCAGCAGGCTTAGCACGAGCACCGATTTGCGACGGAAGAATAGACATGACTATTAACTAAATGATGTACAATAGAAGAAGATAGCTAAGTTTTTCTATTAATCAACACAGTCATGCGTTCTAAACGATGATGAATGATTTTGTAGATAATCGTATATACTTTGTGGCCGTCAGGTAAAAAGTTTGTTGTCAGTGCGATTTTGGGAAGAAATATTCTTCTGAAATAGTCTACATTTATAAGGACCTAGACAAAGATCGTTAGAAACGAAAGACTAAATTACAGATTGTAGAAGGATATCTACGGTGCGATGTCAAAAATGAAGCAACGAAATGTCACTTTGTATTGAAAAAGCACTGTCTATTCTTCGTAGAAATAAAAGCGTCAAGCTAGGCCTGCTGGAGGTAGGTAACCCACGCGGAGCCAGCGCGGGAAGATGGATATCACAAGTCTACGTATTTTTGGTTCTACGATATGCCGGGTTCCTCGCGATGTTTTCCTTCATCGTTTTTGTGTGCAGTGGCGATGAAATAATTTGCAGAAAGTGAATTGCCTGCTTGGATTCGAGCCCACGATCTCCAACTCGTTAGTCGCTCCCTTTACCACTCACCACAGTATTTAAAAATATACACTCCATTTACACTACTTGTCAACAAACTTTTGCCCAAACATGCACCCAACATTCTCTTTCTGTCCAAAGTAATTCACAAAAAGCTTTAATAAGTTAAGCCGACACGTCACAATAAGAACAATAAACCTGCGCTGACGTACTCTGTTCGATGTTGGCGTCAACGAGACAAACCGGGGCGCGTTTGGTGTATGTTTTAATTAAATTCGATGCTTATTGAATTCGTCCTGATGATGTTGGTGCTTTTTATAATGATGTGTCTGTTTGTAATGTTAAAATAACAGCTTTTTACTAAATGCATAAGAAAGTATATACGGTACTAATAACACATTTTTTTTAATTTTTGACTGAATGTGTGTTTTGTTCCGGCTAATCTCCGAAACGCCTGGACTTTCACTGGCAGATAGCTGTTGTTATAAGGAGTAACACAGCGTAATTTTTGTCCTATTAGCACGTTGCTCTCATTTTGTAAGCGAACTCTGCAATGTCTGCAGAGTGTGTAGAATAGCTTGCTCGCAGTAGCATAGTTTTGCCTAGTTTATAATCGGCTGATTCATCGCCACTGGATAACTGGACTAGAGTTTGCCGATGTTCAATTGTTTACTTGAGAAAATTGCCTGCAATTTCCACAGTATCGTTTACTTCTTCTTCTCTCGTACTGGTATGAATTATAAAAGAATAGCTTTAACCAAATATTAGCCAATCAGCAAGGCGTTAGCGGGGTTGACTTCCAAGGGTGCTTTGGTATATTGAAGTACCGCTAGTATGTGGCAACGTTTTTTTTAATAAGCTTTATTTAATTCCTTACACCTATGTGGTTTTTACGCTTAAAGTATGCATAGCATATCTACATACCTACATAAGCAGCTTATAAGGTTCTCACTGCTGGGACTGCTAGGACTGGTCCGTAATCCACCACGCAGCTCCAGTGCAGGTTTCTGGATGTCACATGTCTTCGAAGTTTTGGTTCTAGGTCATGCTGGTTTCCCCACGGTTATTTGTTTCCCCGTCTTGTGAGCCGTGGTGAAAAGTAATTAAAAAAAAAACTATCACAACCAAAGCGCTACGACAACCGTTTCTCCGCCTTCAGCATCCAATTTGCCGCCTTTTCAAACACTAAATGAAAGTACCCAGAAATAACCCAACTTACCACTATTCATCCATACTTTAATTAAACACGAAGTCATTAATACACTTGACCTGTCGGTCTCTACATCACAACAGAACAACGCAGTGCCTTCCAACAATAGCGCATGGCACTCCATTGTGTCCATATGTGCCGCAAATTCACTTGCTTTCTCCGTATTAAGTAGTGGCACAGAGTAGGGAATGTTGCTGAGAGATGGCAGACAGGGACGACTGTTTGTCTGTCACAGGATTTATTTTATACCTACAAACTTCTTTGCTGTTTTGTTGGAGATGTTTTTAACGTAAAATCCATATAGTCTGAAAAATATTCTTCACAATCTGTCTCAAAAATGTACTGTTTGTTGCAGTTGACTAGGTTTTTTTGGATGTTTTTTGGGTGGAAAATCATCAAATAACTTTTCCCGCTCTGGGTGGAGCAGGAGGGCGTGCAGACTTTTACTGACTAAAACCCACCCGTGTTCCCTCAGTAGCCCGTATGCCAGGGGCTGTGGTATCTCTTTCGAACAAACCCGCACCCCTGGCAGGCATCGGCCCTTGCGGGCCCCGTCAGTTTGTGCTGACATCTCTTTGAGGCGCGCGTGGAACACAACGCGCCGTCGACTTGCTTGCTTAAGCTTGATGCCAGAAGCACAGAACGAGTCGAAATGGCGGTGCTCGATGATGATGATAAGCATCCAACATGTCAGTTTAAATAGCTTATGAAACCCAGGGGAAGACATCAGCTGGCCTTCCCAAATAACCACAGATCATAATCAGATCAGTAAGATAATTAAATTAAACTAAAATTACTGCCACGTGCGCACTCTGTCATGCCACCCTACTCCGTGGCGGAAGGGTGCAACATCGATACTCGGTAGATTATAGACGATTATCGATTCAATCGAATAACGGTACATTGATTATGTCATTTCAAGTTGTATGTAGAAGTACTGTTATAACTTGATGGAGATTCGGTTGAAAGATTTAGTTACACTACAGTTGACTTTTATTGGTGTCGCCCGTCTTTCCAAAATACGAGTATCTTGCAGATGATTTTATTTCTGTAAATAGGTTTTTACGAACACTTTTACACGTCAATCATATTTTAAAAACTAGATGAGGTCGGCGAGTCCTATCTGACTACTCTGAGACAAAAGGCCGAAACAAAATCCGAAGTCACAGTCTCTTTTAAAGTCCAGTTATAATCTTCAGATCATGTGAAGACCATGTAGATGGGTGTCTGAATGGTCTTACGAGCAAAGATCCACACAGATTGAGTGAACCAGTCCAGTCAGTGCACGTATTTGTCAGTAATCGTGCTGCTCAACGAACTTAAGTACTGCCAATCTTTCCAAACGAAATCATAAAGTTCCTTCTATTTGTACAGACGCCAGCACTTCAAGCTGCCCCAATCTGTCAAATTTATTTGAAAGATTATCAACTTTAACACATAAACATAAGGATTGTGTTCAATTGGGAAAATTTGACAGTTTGGGGTAGCTTGATGTGCTGGCGTCTGTACATTACCAACAGCAGTACATCAGCTGGCCTATACAGAATTAACAACAGATCATATCAGATCAGTAAAATAATTAAATTTAACTAAAATTACTGGCACGTGCACTCTGTTACGTCACCCTACTCTGTGGCGCTAGGGTGCGACATCGATACTCGGTAGATTACAGACGATTATCGATTCAGTCGGATACCGGCACTGTTAGGGTTGCAAGATGTAATAAATTAGCGGTGTTTGTTGCCATATGTGAGGATTGATAACGTTTGTTGGGTGTTGTTATCTTTTTGGGTGTTCTTTGGGATGAACCGTCTTCGTCGGTTAGGTTCAGGATATTAGGCATGAGTTCTTAAATCTGACTATAAAAATGATTTATTTAAACCTAGTTTTCCAAGAAATTAATTAAAGCTGCAGTAGAGTGAGTAGTAAGTAGTAAATGCTGCAGACTGAGATACGAGTAATTATAGAAAGTAACTTTGTCTTTGAAAATCTAAGGGCATAGATTTGTGCATTGTAAGATTTTGGCTAACATAGGAATAATCGAAACATGATGAAAATATAAAAAAGAATGAAATATAGTTCGGGGCATCATGCATTTTTCGGTAGCAGTAATGTGAACATGAATCATAATGTTCCTTAGTATGCCTTACAATATTTTACCTAATAGCTTCCCCCTGGCTGAGATTCGACTATAATTAAAATATATTAGCTACTATAACCAGAGATCGGATATTTGGATGCTTAATCAACTAAAGCTGAGGTGTTGGCTAATATGGAACGCGCTTTTTTATCGAAAAACTCTTAATTTAATGTAAAAAAAATAAAAAAATGTTATAACTAACTCACACCACCCCTTCTCTTACAGACTTACACTCTACATACACATAAATATTACTTGCATCGGGGTTAATTTTAAATAAAAAATATGCATTTGAATACAATCCTAGTAATTTAGTAGTCGTTTCCATACTGTACACCTGACTAGAAAGCATTATGAATTCCCGATGTTCCTGGGATCCCGGGATATTTTTTACAAAAAATATAATTTAAGAAGTCACTTCCATCGGATAATCGGATGCATATGCATCCGATTATCCGATCTCTAACTAACTATAACAGTACCTTTCATATTCCTCCGTCCGCGTAATTTTCGTAAAAAGGGGTACATAGTTTTGCTTCACGTATTAATATATAGAAAACAAACCCTCGTACTGCCATTGGGTTAAGTAATCTACTTCAAAGGAACACTACCCCTAAACACCAACTTACCCTATACTTACCTACCATTGCCAGCCCTAAATAAAGGGTTTCCTCGTTCAATCAAAAGGCTACTCGTTACAAGTATCGAGAACGTTTGTAATTGAATCGAATCGAGAATCGAATTAAACTCTTCAGAGCACTCGATAACGTTGTTATGTTCTTCATTGGAATGCTGAGATTTTGATTTGATGCTGATGGTGCCTTTTCGATTTTTAATGGATCCGTTGTTAGGGCGATATTGGTGTGCTTTTACGTATTTATTGTCATTGCTTTGGTTTCTAGTAATCTGCAGTGGCCTATATACCCAAGTAAGACGCTGCAGCAAAAATAATAATTTACAAAATCAAAAAACCCGACTTGGAGACCTTTATTGCCTCCGACTGCATGAGATTGCCTATAGTATTCAGTATAATAGTCATCCTTTTAAAAACAGTTTCTTGTTTCAATCTTTTTCAATTAAATTTCACTTAGTTTAAGACAGTCGGGTTTTTTGATTTCTTAATTTTTTTTATTTCACAGCTTTTTGTTGGCTTATTCCACAAATCCCCCCTGAAAATCCCCCTTAGGGGGAAAAGTGGAATCTATAAAATGAAAGTGTCGAATTACCCCCTGATAATCCCCCTTAGGGGGGAAAACTGGAATCGAAAAAAATACTTATTCCACAAATCCCCCCTGAAAGTGCCGTTGAGGGGAAAACTGGAATCCAAAAAAAATAAAGTCTCGAATTCCCCCCTGATAATCCCCCTTAGGGGGGAAAACTGGACTCTGAAAAAATCAACGTCCAGAAATCCCCCTGACGTCCTTACACTTTAAGGACGCATAAAGAGTGCTTCTGCTACTACCAGCGCTGGGCACCGACTTGTTCGCCGGTGCTGGTTGCTCAAATATTTACCGCGGGTGCCAGCAGATATTCAACTTAGAATGCAGGAGCGAGCGAAGCGAGCTTGAACATAACTTTTAACCATTCAAACACGAATAGGAGCACCGCCAAGCGGGCCTTCGTCGACATCGTCAATAAAGCTAATATTAAAATGTACACCTACTGAATTATTTTATGTTATTCGAGTTTAAATACTTTAATAGGCAGTAATGTTGTTGTTCTTTATTTATTAATAACTAGTTGCGTCCCGAGGTTACACCCGCAGTCTCGCTCGATCCCGTAGGCATTAATAATCCTATGTTCTTATCTAGGTCATGGTTTACCCATGGCCCAATTTTATCCAAGTTCGTTTAGCCGTTTTATCGTGAAAGCTTCAAAAAACTCACTTTCGCATTTAAAATATTATCAAGGATTCTACTCTACAACTATAATATTATAAAGGCGAAACTGCGTTTGTTTGTTTCTTTGATTTGATTTCTCTTCACGCTGCCGCAACAATGGCTCAATCGATTGTTATGAAACTTGGTTTGGAGATTCGAAAACACATAGAATACTTATTGTTTCAAAATTTTAAACTACATGGATACTTTAAAATTCTCTAGGGAACGCAATATAACCGAAGTCACAAGCAACAACATTAATTAATTGAAAAACTTGATCATTGTTTTATATGAAACTGATGTTATTTAGGGAACTTTCACTTTTTATGCTAAATAATTTAGTTTTCTAGGTAAGTTGTGTGTACTTTGTTCAAACTGTTTTAATTATTATTTTTACAAAAATCAACCGATTTCCCTCATCCCTGTTTGTTTGTGATTGTTTTTACTCTTCATCATATTTTATTTTAACAAAATTCTGTGAAAAAGAAAAGACTGATTAATGCAAATATATTACATAGTAGTTTTTTTGCTTATCACATTGTATCAGATAACAATTTTTTATTTACTTTAAGAGCGTAGAAATCAAAACAAAATTCTGAGAAAAAAGACTCATTAATGATTATGTATTATAATTTGTTTCGTTTATCACATCGTATCTAATCGCTATTTTTTTATTTACTTACTTTACGAGCGCAGAAATTAAAACAAAATTCAGTGAAAAAAAAGGCTAATTAATGATTACATAATAATATAATGTCGTTTTTTGTTTAATTACATTGTATCTGATCACAATTTTTTTAATTTAGTTTACGAGCTTAGAAATAAAAACAAAATTTTGTGAAAAAAAGAAGACTGATTAATGATTATTTATTATAATAACGTTTTTATGTTAGTTACATTTTATCGAAATCACAATTTTTTTTATTTACTCTAAGAGGGAAAAATGAGGGGGAAAAGTGGAATAATCCAAAATGAAAAGGGGGATTTCTGGACTTTTTTATATTCGGGTTCAGTTTTCCCCCTTGACAGAGATTCTCTCAGGGGGGAAAAGTGGAATAACTTAAAATGATAAGGGGGCTTTCTGGACTGATTTTTTATTAGAGTGCAGTTTTCCCGCCTAAGGGGGATTCTCTCAGGGGGAATAGTGGAATAAGCCCTTTTTGTTAATGTAATTATTTTTGACGTGAATGAGACCTATTTATGAAACCCTTTATTTTGATACCCCACTCAATAGGGTTTGAGAAAAATAATATTTTTTAATATTGGCGCCAAAAATCGGCCATTTTAATTTTTTTCAATTTTGATATACCCATATAGCGTTACAAAGAAATATACATACATACACTTGAAAAACACAACCCTCCTTCTGGCGCCGTCGGGTAAAAAAAAACAAAGTACCGGACTCATTCAGTACCCAGTGCGAGTGTGGTGCTTCTGATCAGACCATGCCCCACTTGCTGGAGTGCCCTAAGTGCCCGTTCACCTCCATCTTGGATGATTTTGATTCATTAATTAGCATTCCACTGATGCCGCAATAAACGTGGCCACCTACTGGGCCCTAACTATATAAAATAAATATTATAAAGATAAAAGTTTGTGAGGTTGTAGGGGGTAATTTCTAGATGTACAGAACCGATTTTGAAAATTCATTTACCAATAGAAAGCCACGTTATTTTTGAGTGTCATACGCTCTATATTAATCCGAAAATGGAAAACACTTTTTCGTGGTAGTCGGATTTGCAAAGTAAGTCGGAGAAAAACGGTCGAACGAAAACGTTTCTTACGAACGCTGCCTTAACGATGAGAGATATGTGATTGAGTTCTAGAGAAAAGTTGTAGACCTTGATAATGACTAACTTTTATTCGAGTCACAAACTCAGTACTAACCGAACCACACTCATAATTATAATCACAAGTAAAAATGTGTACCGCTCAACGAAGTGGGCACGGGTCAGCTTGTATGAAATAAAGTGTACGAGTACCATCGACAAGAAAAGAAGGTTTCTAGTACCGGACTACCAGGCGTACTGCAGGGTACCATACGCATTTGGTTGATATCCCGACCAGTCGTTCACAGCGCTTCTCCTCCACATTCATTATGCGCGCAGCTGAAGTGAGGAACTCTCTGCCGGCGTCTGTGTTCTCTTCCACAATTAACCCTATTTTGCCTTCAAGGCAAGAGCGAATTGGCATCTTCTGGGCATGCTCATTTCATCATTTCATATACCTCATCAGTCGCTTTCCATCAGGCGTGATCGAAGTCAAAAGCGGGCCTATTCGGCACAAGTACTTACTGAATCGGTGGTACATTTTGGGTGGTATTTGGATCACCCAAAATGTACTCAGATATAAGTTCAGGAAAAAGCTCTGATTTAGCTCTGTTACGAATTCCCACCAGCTACTTTTTAGTGTCGAAATGAGACAAGTAGCATGAACAAATAAATACGTTAAAATGTCATAGTGGCAATTTTCTTTGCGTTTTAATTACTCGAAGTAAAAAAAAAATGGGATCCTATCGTCCTTTAAATGCGTCTTTCGAGTTCTTGGCAGAAATACTCTAAATCTGGTCAAGACTCGATATTTCACCTTTAGATTTGATATTTAAAAGTTCTGCTACAGTTATTACTCCTCACTCAATACTAATAATGTTCTGACCTAATTTAATCCAACTTAACATCCAATTAACTAACTTAACGTATAAATTGGAAAGCCCAGGCTAAACCACTCATTATAATTACTTCCAAAATTAATTTGACGACAGTTTGCTAAAGAGAACGCGCTTCAATCTGGCGACCTGCCAATAAGCTGCTTTGTAATTAGACAGCATGTCGCCTGCGACCAATCACTGAACTCCGCCCACCAATTGGCATTAAAAAGTCGCCTTGGTAAGTAAATGAAAACAGCCCCGTGGTGTTAGGTTGGGGGACAGTAATAGCGTATTCATGAGCGGAGCGGGGCGAGCGGGATTCTGTTAAATTTTACCGTCCATGTTTTATCAGCCCATAGGGCTTATGGGCTTTATAGCCATAGGGGCTATAGAGCCTGATCTTTTATATTCCTGCACAACATAATACCAAAATTTAATACGTTTACCGCTAAATGACTGAAACACCGTTCTGTTGTCGTATTCAAACGATTGGCGAAAAGAGCACCCTAATTACGTAATACACTATCAATCACAATCTGAATCATTTAGAAGGATATTGCGAATCCATTGCTTCATATGTTCGAAAAATGTATCTACTCAACAACGTAAATAAAGCAATGAATGTTGTTAACCTGTCAACATGAATGCGAAATAGAGTCCTACTGTTAGTGCGATACGCAATCACCCCGCAGATCAATTTTTAAAATGCTTTTGCCGCCAAACGCAATGTTAGTTCCATGGGGAATCATCTGGAGTGGCTTAACCTTTCTTGTCTGTCTTCTTAAATATGCTGGATATATCCATTTAGAACGTTATAAATCACGTCACCGTAGCCCAAACATTGTTGTCAATCTGATTGGAATTCTTGGTCATAGCGTGTCGATAGCAATCTATATACAGTCAGCCCATAATTTGGCTATTGATTGAAATTACATCCGCAAGATATAGTTAGTCTTAAAGTTCTATTCCTCTTAAAATTGTCGTAAGGATAAATAATAAATTTTGAAGGTACTCATAATATCCACCAATAATCATCTTCTACGATGTCCCTCTCACCGCTCTGGTTTCATTCAATCTTCTTTCTTTGTCCAGGCGGTGTTTCTTTGGAATGCGCTCCCTCTGAATGTCAGGATGGCAACCAGTCGGTTATCGTTTAAAGTGAAGGCTCGTGAGCATATTCGTAAGAAGTTGTCAGAATCATCCCAGCGCTGATTTGCTAGATTCGTTTTCTCCTCTACCTATCGTTATTTCTCAAGACAAAGTTTTGTGTTCGTTATATTTATGTATGTATTTATGTATTAGTTTGTATTATTTTCGAGTAACCTATCCCTTATGTTGCACCTGCCATGCATGTTTTCTCTCTGCATCACCCTAAGGTTGACTGGTAGAAAATGCCTCAGGCATTAAGTCCGCCTTTGTACAGTATTTTTTTTTTACCTGTGCATTAAGTTTTAATAAATAATAAATAAATAAATATCCCAGAAATACGTTTGTAAATCGCTCGTAATGGAACCTCGCCCTCTGTCCTATAATTTCACAGGGACATTTTTAATTTATTAAAACGGAGCTCGATGATTATTTGATATTCAAAGTCAATATTTATTTTTTATTAGCGTCCATTCTGTTTGCATCTGGACGTCGAGTGTTTGTCCTGGCTGATTGTTTTCGTGTAATATATGAGGTGCTTATATACTCCTAGTACTGTAGACAAATTTTGTTGATCAGTTTTATAACTAACTGACCTTTCCATATACTATCTTAGGGGCCGCCCATTAATTACGTGAGGCAATTTTGGCTATTTTCCGACCCCCACCCCCGCTCTGGTGAGATGTCGTGAGATTTGGCTCTATCCTCCCCCCACCTGATAAATCTCTCGTAAGATATTTCAAAACGCGTAATTTTAGTGTAAAAACGTTAATCTGTGCTTATTCATCCTTTGCGTTTGGCTGGCTCGGCTGGCCGGTGGCGGTTTAACAATCGAGGAGCTACTGTGCTACTTTGTGGCGTTCGCATAACCGCAATAAATATTATTTTGTAGGATTTAACCATATTGGCGCAAAAACATGTTTTACTTAATTTAACCCGATTTTCTCGCAATTTTACATTATTTGTTTGTGGAAAAAAGTTTACGTGATATTTACGTGATTTTTCCCTCTTCCTCACGTGAGATTGGGTAAGATTCAACTCGACCCCTCCCCCCTAAACGCCTCACGTAATTAACGGACGACCCTTATATACTAACGTATTATATTACTAAAATTTTGTTAGACGTGTCATCTAGCATCTCTTTGATATGAAATTGACAGGAATGGGTAGTAGGTATTTCTATCTACAAATGTACTTATTTTTCGGTGGTGTAGAGCATGCCAGACTGGTCAGCATTATCATCTGCCTAACCTTTTCCTAACTAAGTCGGGTGAGCTTCCAGTCAAACCGGAGGGCAGCTGAATACCAGTAGTTTACATGGCGCGACTGCCATTCGGTTCTCCACAACCCAGCTACTGGGTACATCGATACCCCTTGGTAAGACTGGTTGTCTGATGGTTACCCATTCACGAACCAACCGCAGCAAGCGTAATCGGTCATTTTAAGCTACGCTTGCCGCGGTTGATCCGTGGATGAGTACCAAATGCATACCAAAACTCCTTCGTGCCTGGTAAAGTGCGTTAAGACGTTGGCCCCGGCTGTCATTCGTGGATCTTTGGCAGTCGTTACGTGTCGACAGAAGCACGAAAATCTGACAACGAGACTTACCAAGGGGTATCGTGTAACCCAATAACTGGTTGTGTAGGTCAGTTAGGCAGTCGCTCCATCTAAAATACTGGTATTCATCTGCATTCGGTTAACTGGAAGTCGACTTCAACATAGTTGAGAAAAGGCTCGGCAGATGATGATACAACCTGACACCGAGCTGCAAATTTCAAGAAAAACTTTCCTTTTTATATTATTCACTCTCAATATGTTCAACACCAACTCCTGCAGAGCATCTGCAAATGACCTGGCCATCCAACTGTCACATCCACTGTCCTACCACTCAATACTGGGAACAATATTTATTCGAAATCTTGAATTACGCGGGCTAGGTTAGCGTATCCTCCTTAAAACTTTCCTTTTCATATTAATGGCTCTCAATCTCTTTAACACCAACTTCTACAGAACATCTGCAAATGACCCAACCATCCAACTGTCACATCCTACAACTCAATACTGGGAACAATATTTATTCAATAACTCGAAGGGGTGCAGGGGTGCTCAGCGTTTTGGGGTCGCATTCAATTTGTGTGTTGTCAATGATGCGCGCTCGATTTAATGGCAGGTGACGTTTATAGTTTGTGTTTGTGCCCCCTGGTTTGTAATGGATGGCTGGTTGGTAGTAAGCGCATTGGGACTATAATCATTGGTTTCGATACTGCTGTTTTGATTTTAGTATTTTTTATAATTGGTTACACGCAATAGGAAAGTCACTACCTTCATGTGGTTTAAATTCTTGCTTCTTCTTTTCCTAATTTTTTCTGCTCTTTACAACCGACTATAGAAAATGAAGGACCTTAGGCATTCGACGAGTTTGGTTTCTTACTCTTTTTTGTTTCCTGATTTTCTTTCTTTTCTGTCTTTCTTTCTTTTTGTAGCTGTATTATTTCTTACTTTCCTTTCTTAATCACCGTCTATATTTGTTAACTATAATAATAAAATAATAATAATAGCAACACTGACACGTCAACAACGTCAATTTTTTTTCCTAACTCTTATTTCCCGTATTTATTTATTTCTGTGAGTCGCATTAAACAAATCTCAGTACAAAACCTTCTGGAAGAAAGCCTATTATAAATAATTGAATAAAAACGTTGATAAAATGAAAAAAACACACAAACCCGCAACCATCAATTTTGACGGCTGTCAAAACCGACATCAGGGAAATAAAATATCGAAAAATTAACCATGAGATCATGAGATGATAATGTTGACGAGATCAGCTGCTCGCCGTGCACGCCTACCAACCCCGGAGTCGTCGCTCAGCTCCGCCTCGCCGCCGCCGGAACCCAGCCCCATCGAGAGTGCTGTGACACCGGCCGTGGCAGTTGCGTCGAGCTCGAGCGACGAATATTTTTCCCCGCCGACGTCGCCAACACCTGTACGTCGGCAGGGGAGAGGCCGGCCACCGAGGAGCTTGGGACTTAGGGGCCATCCGACCCCGAGCCGGGTCCCCGCTACCGGTGGTTGTGTGCAGCGCATGAGATGGACTCAGTCTATGAACGAGAACGTCATGCGCGCATATTACGGGTCTACAGAGGGGGGAACTAACCTCACTGCGTACCGCGAAAGGATGCTGTCTCTGTTTCAGATACTGGAACCAACCGTCAACGTTTCGGCCCAACGACTGTCGGATCAGGTGCGGGTCATCCAACGCAATCACAGGTTGGACGATACCGCACTTGATAGGCTGCGCTCAGAAGTGCTGAGCAACCATATCGTCTCGACTCCTGCACAGACCGCGGGACATGTGTCAACTATTGATACAATCTCGCCGCGGTCTCATCATGTTGAAGAAGATGATAGGGTTGCCACAGTAAGTAGCCAGTAACGCTCGACTGAGGAGCGCACTGGAGGATGCGTTTCGCGAATATCGATCCACTCCGACCGAACTTAGACCCCGATTACCACGGCTACCTATGCACAAGAAAAATAGGGCGCTGGTGTGTGCCTTGGACTCGCAGCTCAAGAATTTCTTCGAGAGCAGCGAGGATCTCGTTGATACACACTCGATCCTGTATTGCGCGGCTGTTGCGGCATGTCATTTAGCTAACGTCAAGTTTCCAAGCTGTGACGGAGCTTCTCGACCGAAACAAACTGCACCAGCTTGGCAGTGCAGGATCGAGCGTCGTATCGATGGGGCCAGGGTACTCATCGGCAAACTATACTGCTTCAGGGAGGGCAATACACGACCACGTGTGATGCGCTTTGTGAGACGGGCTTTCTCGGGGACTGGAATCAGTCCTCCAGAATACCTGTCCCATGTCACGGAGCGCATTGACTTCCTGAAGCAGAAAGTTTGTGCATGGGCGAGCCGTATTCGGCGGTATAAGCGGCGGGTTGATCGGTACGCGCAAAATCGCATGTTCCAGAGCGATGAGAGGTGGGTATATAGAGCCTGGGAGCGACCCGAACAAAATGTGACGGACGTGTGCCGCCCGGATGATGCCACCACGAGTGCATTCTGGCGCAGCATCTGGTCGGTGCCCGTCTGTCATACTGAGGCTGGTTGGATGCAGGATGTCAGGCGGGTGTGTGAAACTATACCAGAAATGGAACCTTGTTCAATTACGCCACTAGACGTAGCTAGAGCAGTCCGTCCGTTACCGAATTGGAAGTCACCGGGACCGGACGGACTGCATAACTTTTGGTTAAAATGGATAAGTAGTTCACACAGTCGCCTGGCATCTCAATTCCAGTCATCCTTAGAGTGCGGGTCGCTACCGCAGTTTCTAACAACAGGAGTTACCCACCTGCTCCATAAATCAGGTAGTCCCGCGGAACCCAAGAATTATAGACCGATTACATGTTTGTCAACGGTTTATAAACTTCTTACATCCATTTTGAGAGCGAAAATTACCACGCACATTGAGAATAACTCGATTTTGTCTCCCTCTCAAAATGGATGTAGGAATGGGTCCCGCGGTACTAAGGAGCTACTCCTCATCGACATGGCCATAAGCCAACAGGTTCGTCGATCCCGCAAGGATCTGTCGACATGCTGGATAGATTATAAGAAGGCCTACGACTCGGTGCCACATGCATGGCTTATGAGAGTGCTGGAGTTGTACAAGGTTGATGCAACTCTACGCACCTTCCTTAAGTCGTGCATGGGGCAATGGAGGACAGTCCTTCGCTATCCGGGATGTCCACAGATCCAAGGGAATGATGAGCCTGTATGGATCAAACGGGGAATATTTCAGGGTGACAGTTTGAGTCCACTTTGGTTCTGCTTAGCCCTGAATCCTCTAAGCACACTGCTGGAGGATTCAGGCCTAGGCTATCGGCTGAGGAGAGGTGGTCAGGTTATATCTCACCTCCTCTACATGGATGACCTTAAACTCTTTGCCTCCAACAAATTACAACTGATGGAGCTACTGAAGGTAACTGAAACTTTCAGTAGCGCCATCAGGATGGAATTTGGTGTGGACAAATGTGCAGTCATGCATGTAAGACGAGGTGAGATTATGGAATCCGAGGGAATTCAACTCTCGGATTCCATACACCTCAGAACCCTCTCCTCAACCGAGAGCTATAAGTATTTGGGTATGTCGGAAGCGTTAGGCATCAACGCTGCTGATATGAAACAATCGTTGAAGGAGCGCTTCTTTGGTCGCCTGAAGAAGGTATTAATTAGTCTTCTCTCAGGCGCAAACAAGGTGCGCGCCTTCAACGGTTGGGTCATGCCGGTTTTGATGTACTCTTTCGGCATACTCAAATGGACTCAAACTGAACTCGACGCCCTGGATCGACGGGTTCGTACACTGCTGACTGCAAACCGGATGCATCACCCACGATCATCGGTGATGAGACTGTACATCCCGCGGAAGTGCGGGGGTCGAGGCTTTCTGAATGCCAAGACCCTCCACAACCGCGAGGTATGCAGTCTCAGGGAATATTTTACAAAAGCCGAAGTGGGTATGCACCGTGATGTGGTCGCAGTGGACAAGGGACTCACCCCACTATCCATGGCTAAAGAGAACTGGCGCAAACCTGTAATACTAACTACCGATGACCGCAAGGAAGTATGGCGAAACAAGGAGCTGCACGGGCGCTTCTATCGGGCTCTTCATGAGCCCGGTGTTGATTTCTTAGCGTCCGTATCCTGGCTACGTTTTGGTGACCTTTTCGGGGAAACTGAAGGTTTCGTCTGTGCAATTATGGATGAAGTTATCTTGACGAATAACTACCGGAGACATATTATGAAGGACGGGACGGTAGACGTGTGTCGGGCATGTCACCTTCCGGGTGAGTCCATCAGACATATTATCTCTGGTTGTTCTCGTCTGGCTAACGGCGAATACTTGCACAGGCATAACCAAGTAGCCAGGATTATTCACCAGCAACTTGCTTTGAAATATAAACTTGTGGATTATGAGGTACCGTATTACAAGTATGTGCCCGACCCAGTTCTTGAAAATGACCATGTCACGTTGTACTGGGACCGATCTATCATTACTGACAGGACTATTGTAGCCAATAAGCCTGATATAGTGGTGATAGATCGGTTAGCGCGCCGCACAATGATAGTCGATGTTACCATCCCGCATGACGGGAACCTCGTGAAAGCTGAGAAAGAGAAGCAAATTAAGTATCTCGACTTAGCACACGAGGTTGTCGACATGTGGAATGTGGACTCAGCTATCATTGTGCCGATTGTCGTATCAGCCAATGGACTGATGGCCGAAAGCCTCGAACAACATCTCTCGAGGCTCTCGTTAGGCGGCTGGATCAAAGGCCTGATTCAGAAGGCAGTACTCCTCGATACGGCTCGCATCGTGAGGAGGTTCCTGTCTCTGGAGCCCTAACCACCGGTAGCCTGGACCCTGCTCCCAATACCGGCGGATCCCTATTTTATATATTTTTAAATGTTTTATTTTTTATTTTTGTTTTATAAAATATTTAAAAATGTATAGTAATAAGAACTAGGATGAATAAAGGAACAAAATAATAAAAATCTTTATTGACACAGAAAAAACACACTTTACAACTAAACAAATCTTTAAAAATCAGTATTACAATATTAAAACAGTGAACTGCGTGTTTACATTTCTAAATGAGTCCTAACGTCTAAACTAGGCCGAGCCTGTATCTTAGACGTTAGTTAGTTCCGGTGGTAATAAAACTGACATGACATATTTAAAAATTAACATTACAACAAAAAAATATTCTCAAATTAAACTAAAGTGCGGGTATAAATAGATAAGTTACATTCGAGCGTAAGTAAACAAGAACAACTTTTTCCTTTGTACCGTACTCTTATTAAATCCAAACGACACCACAAAAACTGTGAACCTAAGCAATAATAAAAATATACAATCATTTCCGTTTAACAGTGTTTCTTTTTTATAATAAATAGATTTTATTGATGATAATTATGAAAATTGAAAAATAATTTTATTTGGTCGTCAGTACGATTGAAATACAAGTCGAATTTTATTTTAAAATTTTGAATAAATTTTCTACGTCATCATAAGTTTGCGATTTGAGCCAGGATATTAAAGCCTTCTTACATAGGTGGTTACTACTTTGTGCATTATTTTTAACTTTTGCGTTTAATTTCTTCATCGCTATGCTATCAATACCACCTCTCCCTATAGTAGCACTACATACAATCGTTACATCTGGATCGGTCCCTGTTTGTTCAACATTATTATCTGTGTACACTGTCCGTATGTCACATACTGTTCATTAAACTGTAATTCAAATAGCTTATATTAGCATTACTTACCTTTAAAAGTGAGTAGCTTAGTTTGTCTTTTAGCTGTATTCTTTCTTTTCTTTTTTTATTTTCTTTTTCACATTTGCATTTTTTTTTTTACTTTTGCGTTTTATTTCTTCAGCGCTTCGCTATCAATGTCAACTCTCCCTACAGTAGCAGTACATACAACTGTTACATCTGGATCACCCTGTGTTTGTTCAACATTATTATCTGTATCCATTGTCCGTATGTCACATACTGTCTATTAAACTGTAATTCTGATGGGCAGAGGGCTGTTTTGCATTTACCGTGTTTTTGAATCTGTTTTGTAGTTTTTTGATGGATCGGTTTACTGTTTTGTGAGGGAGCTGTTTTGAATAAAATATTTTATCATATAAAATATTAAACTAGTGTCCGAAACGTTTACTATGTTTATAAAAATACCCGATTTCTAACTACTTTCCTCCACCAGTTTCTAACCAAATTCTTTTAGTTTTGTTTTTTATTTTGTATTTGTTAATAAAATAAGCCAAGAGGAAGTGGCTCACCTGGCTTTATTTTACTCCGATCTCCCAATTTTGACAACTCAAGCTTCAAAACTCGGACATTTCTATGATTATACCAACTAATAATATAATACGTTCCATGTGGTGACTCACGTAAAAGAATAGTACCATCCCATTTCTTCCCGGGGGTGTCGTAGAAGGCGACTAAGGGACTTACTAGAGAATGGGCAGCAGCGTTCTCTATGCATTTTATCACCATACTGCGATCGCCAACCTTGCGAACAACGCCTGGCAAGCGTGGCGATTATGGCAAAACCCCCTTTTAGGGGAGGCTTATGTCCAGCAGTGGACGGCCTTCGGCTGAAATGATGATGATGACTCACATAAAAATGAAATGTTCTTTGATAAGTGCAATCACTTCAGTATGGCTAGACCGATATGGTAAATTTTTGTTCTAAAATAGTCTTAATATTCTGAATAAGGTTTTTATTTAGGCACACAAAAAATTAAAATTTCCGGGAAAACTGTACCCAAGTCCTTTTTTATGGGAATTTTGTATGAATTAAGTATTGAAATTTGAACATGATAACGTCTTTCGGGTCAGCTAGTAATTTAAAAAAAAGTTTATTTTTGCCAAAAACTTTAGAGGGCGTTTTACATTGGCCCCAAACTCGACTCTTGGCTCTAGGAATCTTGGGTAGGTACTAACGACTATCTATGCGATGGAAACAAGAGCTTCACTCTGTAATATTCCAGATAAATATCCCGCAAATGTATACTGGGTAATCCGTTACAAAAGACACCTATTATCAATAACCGTTGCGGTTACCCACAAAACAATTACCGCACCATATCTCTCATAACTTAATACAATTATACAAATTCACATAATTTTCTGACACGTGCCCAACCAATAACTAAATTTGCTTCTGCTGCACAAAATACACTTTTACAAAGCAAAAGCACCCTTATGTCTATAAAAACAAGGATCTTTTGAAATGAAAAACTTAAACTTGTTCTATACAAAAACGGCACCGTTCTTTTATTCACCAGAACACTGTAAAATCAACCTTATGTGTTAACAGATAAGGTTGTTGTAAAGTGCAAATATAAAATTGGTTAAAATGCTTCGGCACGTGTTTCAGTGACAATGTTTGCTCTAGGGATTAGACCGGGAATCGAACCTGTGACCCTAGAGGATAGACACGCGACTGATGTAGTGTGTGACTGTTATGCTAGTATGTCTTTATTTTAAAGATAAAAAGAAGAGTTTTTGTAAATGTTCTGGGGCTGGCAGGAAAAGTTTAGTAACGGTTTTGTCATGATTTATGACCATGACGACTTAACGAGGATGTAACGGTTTTCATATTGCAATTATTTATTTTTATCCATTCCAGCTAGATTTAAACTGTCTATAAAAGAATTAAGTCGGAAAAACAGTGTGAAACTAGGCCGAGAATCAGCACTTTTTGAACATCAAAATTGCATTAGATAGACACCCAAAACGCCCACCCTTCCCCACTTCCTAATGCTTTAGCTAGGAAGAAGAAGACGGCAAAAAACTCCCCAGTAGCACAGGTGATTGTTGAATTGGAAGAATTTGATTCTATACAATAATAGTAAGAATTAACATTGTACATTCAATATAGACTTCTTGAACACAACCTTTTGATTTCGTAGCTCCAAGATAACTAACTTAGAAACTAGGCAACACTCCAAAGATCATGTTTCCATTCCGTTTTGTTAAAAAAATCAATACTTTTACTGAATCTGTCAAAACTCAAATGAGATGCTCTTAGGGAACACTCAATACAAAAATTGTTTGAGGCAAATCATCATCATCATCATCATTTCAGCCGAAAGACTTTAGATGTCACATGTCTTCGATTTTTTTAGTCCTAGCACATGCCGGTTTCCTCACGATGTTTCCCTTCACCGTTTTGGGAGCAGTGGTGATGAAATAATTTAAACAAAGTTAAACGCCTGTCTGGGTTTGAACCTACAACCTACAAACTCGAACGTACCTCGTACTATAAATCTTATTAATATTTGGAAATCATGATAGAATCAGTGCTCCTAAAGTCTACACGTACATTTTGCCATATTCCAACATATTTTTAACACCCTCGTATAAAAACACCGACCACTTTCACTTGATTAAGCTTTTGATCCTAATAAAATAAATGTCCTTGTGACGCCATATGCGCAAGCGTTGCCCGTGAAATTAAATCAAAACATCGGATGAAAGAAGTGCGTTCATTATTGTCGGTACATTGCGCTGCGCCCTTTAATTGGACTTGATGTTCATGGAGCTAGACTTAATACCAATTTTGGGGTACTCAGAACCAAAAACTAAGAAGGTCTATCAACGCTGTGCTGGTAAAAATCAACAGACTTCTTAAATAAAAAATACTATAAAATGAAAAAAATTACTGTAATTTCGGAAGTTGGTGTCTTTGGTTTTGTATTTTCGTTTTCCGAAATTACGATTATATTTCATTTTATTGTTGGGGTGCATAGTCCGCACAGACTCGTAATTTCGAATCGAATAACAGAGACAGAAGGAACTCCGTCGAGTTATGAGGTAGAAAATTAAAAATACATTCGAATTGAGAACCTCCTACTTTTTTTAAGTCGGATGAAATTTATTCATATTTTATTATGGCATGATTTGTAATTCGTAGTCAGGCGCCCGAAAGTCTAACAATCAGGGGCAAGTGGTATCTTGTTACCCAGCAACTGGGTTGTGATGGAGATCACTTGGTCAGTCGCTATATATGTATAAATACTGGTATCGGTGACATCCGGTTAGATTGGAGGCGGATATATGTAGATATGATTTGTTATCCGCAAAGTAAATTATGATGTCAATTTCGATATTAAGAAACATACAAATAGGTACATGTTGATTATACGATTGCGACAAAATATAAAACTATGTAGGTATGTATCATGAGATTTCAAATCAGCTTATAGTCTTCAAAAGGCTAATGAAAAATGTCCTTGTAATGTCATCACGCCATATGCGTAGGCGTTGCCCGTGAAATTAAATCAAAATATCGGATGAAATAAGTGCGTTCATTATTGTCGGTACATTGCGCTGCGCCCTTTAATTGGACTTGATGCTCGTCGAGGCAAGTTCTTTGTGATCGTAGTGTGTTCAACATGGACATTTTTCACAAAAATATTAGTCTTTTACTATCCTGCCTTAGGGGTTAATCCATAAATATAGTGCGATAGGCGAATTATCGTAGGGTGAAATAATTTTTTTGCAATTAATTTATTTAATCAGATATTTTGTAACGTTTAGTGATGATAACTGAAGGAATATTATGACATTTTTGATAATTTAATGTATTCGGAAATTAAATATTTGCACACCACATGTAATGGTAGAATGTAAAAATGTGGCCCACATTAATAATAACAACATACTACTTTGTACACCTACATTTTGTCAAATAAAGCATTACTTACTTACTGTGGCCCTAGTGTGAGTTTCTTTTGACCATCTCGATTTTAACGCATTGACCGCGTTCGGCGCTCCTATTGACCTCACCAATCCAAGGCCAATTCCATTCTGATCACCACGCTGGCTCACTGCACGTTAAATATAAATTAAATAAATCCTTTATTCCATGCAAATTAAGTCGTACAAAACAATTATATTTTTTCTTTCTTTTTACTGTATTTAAATGAATTTTTAAAATATCTATTTATTTTTTCCATGCATGCCTCTCGACTATTAGGCAAGCTCATTGAGTCTGATAACAATAAAAAGTAATTGTGTTAATTACTTGACCGTTGAGCTTCCAATTTAAGGCGTCTTCCAAAGATTTCCATTTATCTCTATTGTGGTCGCGCCATCTTTTTCCCGTTAGCTATATTGGATCATAAGTCCTGGTTTTGTTTATCGTAATCTGGGTTCTCAATATTGCCGAAAAGTTCGTTGCATGGCATTGAAATGACATATTCGGCATCTATGTTTTCGAAAAAAATTCTTGGGTGGGATAGAAAAGTTCGTGAGTTTTTTAGAAGTTTGGCACTACATCTAAAGTACGTACATAAAGTACACTTGGCAAAACGAACTAAATAGCACACAAAAATTACAACTCCCATACTCATAATCATAAAGCGTGCCACAAATGCGGTTTCTATGTATGCTCAAGGGAGTGAGTTGAAACTCGTGTCGCTGTTGCTCCCAAGTGAGGTCTGACAGTGACACCGTCCAAAAGGGTCGTGTCACATGGTCCTTGTACTAAATATATGCGAAATTTTATAAATAGAAAGTTTATTAACAGATGGGGAATTTCTGAATTGTATCAAAATTGTACAGTATTTTTAGAGACCATATTGCCAGTTTTCTTTACTGGGTGAGTGTATTAAACTCTTAATAGGTAGGAGCAGTGGTTGCCCAGTGATAAAGGTCCCGACTTTGGATTTAGGTAGGTTCACACCCCACAGGTGCTCTGACTTTGTGTAAACTGATGATGAAATATCACCACTGCTCTCAAAACGGTGTAAGAATATATCTTGAGGAAACCGGCATGTCCTAGTACCTAAAACTCGAAGACATTTGACATCTACTAACTCGCATTGAACCCGCGTGGTGGATAATGGCCCATTCCCTCTCACGTATAGAAGACCTGTGTTCCAACAGTGGGATAGGCTCAATGGAAATCCAGTGACTCAAAAGAAAGACCATCATCATAATTATTTCAGTCGAAAGACGGCCACTGCTGTACATAATAGGCCTCCCCCAAGCATTGCCACTTCGATCGGTTCTGTTCTTCTCGCATTCAGCGTCCTTTACCAGGTCATCGGTCCACCTTGTGGGAAGCTTTCCAACGGTACGTCTTCCAGACGACGAAAGGCTTAGCGTTGGAAAAGATAGATAAATACTTAATTACAAAGAAACAAACGCATGAATAATCAGGTTTTTTTTTTTTTAAGTTATGTAAAATAATAGTCTAACTAGTGCCGTTCCTCGTCGCTCCCCGAGTGAGAAGTATCTGACAGTAACATCGTACGAAGGGTTGTGTCCCATGGTCCTTGTAATAAATATATGCGAAAATGTAAAAATAGAAAGTTTATTAACAGATGGGATGTGGTTTGGGACTTTCTGTTCTATTTTGTGATGGCCTAAAAGAATTCGCACGTGCGGGTCGAGTTTGGTCGGATACTGTCGAGATATCAGGTTTCGCATTCTATTGATAGATTTTGCAGAGCTTTGGTGTTTGCAAGTCTTATAATTTATAATCATTGTGTATTAACATCAATAGGTATTATCCTATCCTACCCATTATGAACTTTAAAAGCTATTTACCATCTCTCACAATATTCTGAAAAATAAATGGACTATCACTATAAGTCTTACAATCGTATTTGGGATAATATTATCATTCGCCTGTAGATGTAACTGGTCATGGACGAGGAACCGTTAACTTGGCCAACAGTTTAATAAGTTTATCTTCCAGAATGCATTGGCATGCAGGTCTAAACCTTCTGTAAGTTTAAATTAAGAAACAGAAGGGGAGGTATGCTTGTTTGCCAAGCTAACCCAATTTTAATTTCAAAGAGCCTTAAGCCCGATATCTACACACTTACCATAGTACGCCAAATAGGCTGCTCAGTGCCCATACAATTTCAAAAATCATTCGCATTGACAGTGATTCCTAGTCCCCAATGACGTCTGTCAGTCACATGACACTGACACCGTGGGGCGTCACATGTTCGTCCTTGCTAAATAATACGCCAAAATTGTATAAATAGAAAGTTTATTAACATCTGACCAAATGGTGTATTAAATTCTACTTTAGTTGTTTTAATACTGTGTGACGTGGAATCAAATTTCCAATTGGATGTACTTGAAGAGTGTCGTTCCATATCTTCTGATAGACAAATTTTCTCTTCGTGAAATACAGGGTTAGTTTTCATAGTCCTGCAAAAATTAAGGTGGTTACAGACAGTGAGACTGTACAATTTTCTCCATGGGTCCAACATCTAAATCGCCTAAAAAATTCAGGCTTCCCATACGTTTAGGTCGAGTTGATGTTTTGTACCGTGACTGTTGATACATTTTTTTTGGTAGTCTATTTCTGTACCACACCCTTAGATTTGGCAGGTCTTTGAAATCTTTCCCTGTATAGATAGATGATCATGATAATCATTCTGCTATGAGTGAAGTCGACTAATTTGTATTATACCGAATGAATTTGAATCTTACCAATGTTTTTCTAGTCAGTTACCATGTTAGCAAGCTTTCAAGTTACTAAGCCCAAGTGTTTTATAAGTAATCCATCGTTTTAAGGAAGACAGAAGTCCGCCCATCAGCCCAAGGTCAAATATAATTTAAAGGAATTTCGATAAAGAGCCCATAGTCAGAATTTCTCTTACATTTCACACAACAGCATAAACTCTCCTCATTTTTCCAAATCTCTCAAAACTAACAAAGCGTAATCAACCAAAACACGCTAATAATACAATCGGCTAACATCTCAATTGACGCCCCGCGGCGTCGCCTGCTGCGCTGTTGTGCTTACGCCTACCGAACGCTTTTGATAGATCGCCCCGTGTGGCCGTGTTGGGGCAGCGAATGTTCTGATCAATGGAGTTTATATTGTTGTCCTGTTATTTAAATATGGCGGTGATTGGAGATGGAACTTGTTTTTCTGTTTGTGAGGAAAGAAATAGAAAAAGAATACGTTTTTGTAAGTAAACAGGACGACATATCAAGTTATGCATTTCCTGTGTCTGACTCCTCATGTTACGAAAAGCATATGTAATGTGAGGTCAGCTAAAACAGCTACAGGTATAGCTTGTTAAGTCGTCGTGTCTACTAATGTTTGTTTTTCTTTTTCTTTTATAATTTTTACATGTATTTTACAAGAGATTTTTAAGCATGGACTGGGTCAGAGAATACCGGTGCAACGTCAAACAAATACTATTTGCTGTTTACGAATACAAGAGTGGCGGGCTTGTGGATAAGTCAGAACAGCTGCACGGGTCGATTGATCAGATTAAGCTACGCTCGCAGCGGTTGATCCATGGGTGGATCACCATCTTTACATACCCCTCCGTGCCTCGGAAAGCACATTAAGCTTTTGGTCCCGACCGTCATATGTGGATCTTTTTTTTTTTTTTTTTTTGGGTGGGAAATCATCAAATAACTTCTCCCGCTCTGGGTGGAGCAGGAGGGCGTGTCAGACTTTTACTGACTAAAACCCACCCGTGTTCCTTCAGTAGCCCTTAAGCCAGGGGCTGTGGTGTCTCTTTCGAACAAACCCGCACCCCTGGCAGGCATCGACCCTTGCGGGTCCCATCAGTTTTTGTGCTGACATCTCTTTGAGGCGCGCGTGGAACACAACGCGCCGTCGACTTGGGCTTGGTCCTTACCGGACAGCGAGCTACCCATTACTCGCCGTCCGCAAGCCCATGCCTACGGTGGCCGGAAATCGGCCTGGGATTCCCGACGCCCAGGGCGTCTCCGTATCCTGCGGCGGCTGGGGTCGCGAGGGCGCATATGCTGCCTCTCCCTCACGTGCGCCGCCTCCCTCTTCGCGAGCATTACTGCTTCGCTGAAGGAGGTGACGGCTCCCCATGCCCTCTCGCTCCGTACCATGGCTTGGACCAGGGCCGGACGCGAGAGATCGCCGCCGCCGATCGCCTCCACGAGGACACGGCGGTGCTCCGCCCAAGCAGGGCAGACCGCCACCGTGTGCTCCACCGTGTCCTCAGGGCGATCTTCGCAGTGGAAACACCCGGGCGTTTCCTCCCGCCCTATCCGAAACAGGAACCTCCCGAAACAACCGTGTCCGGTGAGGACCTGCGTCAGGCGGAAGGTGAGGACGCCATGCCGCCTCTCAAACCACTCCTCAAAGAGGGGACTTACCGCCGCAATCGTGGCGTGCCCAGCACTGGGTTGCGACAATCGCTCTCTCCATGTCACCATGAGATCCCGCCGGAGCTCTGTCCGCTGTGCCGCGATTTCCCGCGGCAGCGGAGTTACGCCCCGGCGTTTGGCCTCCTCGCGCCACTCCCATATCTGCGCGAGGACCTTTGCCTCCAGATCCCATGGCGGTAATCCGGCAAGGAGGCCCGCCGCCTCGCCGGAGATCGTGCGATATCCTCGGATCATCCTGATCGCCATGACCCTATGGGACGTCCTCAGCTTGCGAGCTGGTTGGCGCCTCAATGTAGGCGCCCACACCGGCGCCCCGTATAGGGCCATGGACCGCACGATCCCCGCGTAGAGCCTCCGGCAGGAGGCGTTTGGCCCCCCTAGATTGGGCAAGAGCCGCTTCAACGCAGCCCCGGCCCGCTCCAGTCTGGGAGCCAAACGGCGGAAATGCTCCGCGAAGTTCCACCGGCTGTCGAGGACGAGTCCCAGGTACTTCATCGTCGACTCGACGCCGATGTGAACCCCTCCCACCGTTATCTGGGAACCCGGAACCCTGGTCGGTGGCACATTCCGAGGACCATGAAACCACATGGCCTCGGACTTGTGCAATGCCACCTCGAGTCCCAGTTGCCGGATCCTATCCACGATTGTCGCAACCCCTTGTGTCGCTAAGTCGGCCGCCGCCTGGTACGACCTCCCTTGCGCCAGGACCAGCGTGTCGTCAGCGTAGCAGACTACACTGACGCCGCTAGGGAGGTCGGCGCGCAGCACCCAGTCGTACCCGATGTCCCACAGATACGGCCCCAGGACCGATCCCTGCGGGACACCGCACGACATCTCTCGCCGGTTCCACTCTCCGAGGTGACCGGGGTAGATGACGGCCCTGTCCGTCAGATAGGCCTCGACCACACGACAGAGGTAGGTCGGCATCCGGTGATACCGGAGTGCCTCCCTTATGCAACTCCAGGGCAGGGTGTTGAAGGCATTGGCGATGTCTAATGACACCGCCAAGACGACCCCACCCCGGGCCACAGCATCCCCCGTCGTGAGGGCTCGCACGCGCATGATGGCGTCCACCGTGGAGCGCCCCCTGCGGAAACCAAACTGGCTCTCCGCCAAATCCGGCCCCACCCGCACCAGCCGCCCGACGAGGCGGTCTGCAATTACTCTCTCAAAGAGCTTGCCCACCTCGTCGAGCAGCACAATGGGCCGGTAAGCGGACGGAGAGTCCGCTGGGCGCCCCGGCTTCTTGATGAGGACCAGTTTCCCCGTCTTCCAGCGAAGTGGGAACTGGCCCTCCTCCAAGCATGCGCTTAGGAGCCCTCTTAGTCGAGGCCCGAGAGCCTGCAAGGCCAGGACCCAGGCTTTGCCGGGCAAGCCGTCGGGTCCTGGGGCGGTATTCTTGGCATTCAGCCTACGTACCGCCACTCTCAGGTCTACCTCGGTCACCTCTGGAGAGTCGTCGTCGTCGTCGGTGTGGTCCGCATCGGGCACCGCAGGAGGCGGAGCCATAGGCGGGGGAGCGTGCTCCCCTCGTGAGGGGAACAGAGCGCTCACCACGTCCTGCACGAGATGAGGCCGGAGACTCTGCGTCAGCGGGGGAGCCCACGGGCGGATTTTATCACGCACCGTTTTGTAGGGGCGTCCCCACGGGTCTCTGTTCAGAGTCTCCAGCGACTCCTCGCGGGCCACAACTCTGGCCCGCAGGATCTCATCCCGGAGGGCGGTCTTCGCCACTCTGTACCCCTCGTACAGCTCCGCCTCAATGGCTTCCGTATCCGGAGGGCGGATACGGAGCCTGCGGTGCCTGGAGTAAAGGTGTCGCGCAGCAACACACGCCTATATGTGGATCTTTGACAGTCGTTTCAGGTCGTCAGAAGCCCGAAAGTCTGACAACCAGTCTTACCATTACCATCATCATCATCCTCATTTCAGCCGAAAGACGTCCACTGCTGGACATAGACCTACCCAAAAAAAAAAAAAAAAAAAAAAAAAAAAAAAAAAAAAAAAAAAAAAAAAAAAAACATTTTTGGGGGATTTGCCATAATCGCTACGCTTGGCAGGCGGGTTGGCGATCGCAGTGGTAAAATGCATAGAGAACGCTGCTGCCCATTCTCTAGTAAGTCCCTTAGTCGCCTTCTACGACACCCACGGGAAGAAATGGGATGGTGCTATTCTTTACGCCCGGCACCACACGGCTAGTTACTGGCTCGTGATGGTCAGGTAGGTAGTCGCTCCATGTAAAATACTGGTATTCAGCTTCATCCGGTTAGACTGGAAGCCGACCCGAACAAAGTTGGGAAAAGGGGCTAGGTGGATGATGAAATGCGAGAACGTACTTTTCGCTATCGATTTGCGTCGTAGATTCCTCTTGCTTTGCTTTTCTTTCTATCTTGCATAACCCCTATAGTTACAGTTTTAATCAACCCTCCAAAATTCTTAGCTCAGTCTTATCGACCGCGTTAAGTGCCGTGCGAATACCCAGGTGTTCTTCTCGCCCCCTGTCTCACCAACGTGAGATATGTCACACTTGCGAGAGTAAATTGGGGGTAAAATGTGCACTGCTATTTTGATTTTAAGATTATTTCTTTGGGGGTCGGAGGGGGTACTGTGGTCAGTGATTTTCAATTGTTATTTTGATTTCAGTTGATTAGTTCTGTTTTGATTTGGATCTGTGGGTCGTAAAGTTGGGAGTGGAGTTAATAAATTAATCATGTTGTGTATTGTTTGATTCGGTAGAGGTGATTTTAATCTATTCAAATTCAAAAGGGATAGGTTAGGAACAGGGGTATAAAATACAAATTTGTAAAATTGTAATGCTTCGGAAGCTAAAAATAATACATTTTCGCAACAATTTTGAAGTTTTTACAGCTTTCGAGCTCATTTTTACAAAACTGAAGGGGACGTGGATGGCCCAAAAAAGTAAAAACGAATTTTCGCCCTCAAATAATTTAACGTCGTGCGAATCGCTTAATCAAAATAATATATTTAAAAGTGACGATTCACCCGATTCGAGCGAGTAAATTCGTACAAATCGACTAATAAGCCCACGTAACAGTTATTTTGATTAGATATTAGTATCTTGAACCAAGTACATTTTTAAATGCATTCAAAAATACATTTTAAGACTCATCAAACATTCACGTTTTTTTGTTCTCTCTAACCTAAATTTTTTCCTTTCCATCCCAAACAATCAAACAATCAAAGCACGCCTCTACTTTCAAAACGAAGCTTCTGTAATCAAATCACCGTAACTCGAACCCGTTGTTTTTTTAACCGAATAATCGAATCCGACGGGACAATCCAATACATCGAAACAAGCGATTATCGCTCCGCCATCGCTAAGTACTTGCGACAGCCGCGAATAGGGTATCCTACTGACTAGGGCGTGTGAATGAGATGGACTATTACCAATGTGTTTGAGGGAGATGGGAGATGTGCTTGAAGTGCATTCGCGTAACAGCGACAGATTGGCGCGCACATGTCGAGTTGCGATGTTCTTTTTGCAAAGTGTGTTTTAGTGATGGATGAGGTATCGATAGTTGAGAATGATTGTTGTCGAAATTATGTACTTGTGGGTATTCAAGGTTAGGAAAGTGTTAAGTGTGGATGAATAAACATATGAATGTACTAATTAATCATCGGTGGACGGACCGAACGAGTCCAACGAGATACAATAGAAGTTTTATTGTTATTACGCCTGGGGCGCTTTGTGTCCCTTAAATTGTTAACAGGTAGAAAATGTTCAGCAATGTAAAGTTTACAGCAAGAATTCTAACGATTTATTATTTTTAAATAATACCCAATTGTTAACAAAACCGCTTTAATAGTAATAAGACCACAATAATATGCAGTAACATCAAAAAAGAAACCTAATATATTCATTTAGGGATAGGAATATTATCTTAAACAATGATTATCGATACTACATCTTCTAAACTTATCACCTCCCTACGCAAGCTTTCAAGAGGACACATGAAAGGGGAGCGCCGGGTCGTACGGCAACGCTTGTTTGTGCGATTTAATTTCATTTATCAACGCATTACTTACCGGGAGGGAATTACTTATCCGGATTACCCTGATACCCCGCTATCCCCTCGACGCTTTTCCTATGTAAATAAGCAACGAGGTCTGAATTTTTGAGTAGTATATGATAAGGAGGTACATGGACTTTTGTTGACGTCGCCTACTGAGGAACTGAATTAGTTTTTTTTTTTTTTTTTTTTCTTTTAATGGAGACTGGATAAGGTTTTATGTTGTGAATAAACAAGAGGGTTGTGGTTGATTTGTAGATCTTTGACAGTCGTTACGGGTCGTCAGAAGCCCGAAACTCAGACAACCAGTCTTACCAATGGGTATCGTGTTAACCAATAACTGGGTTGTGGAGGTCAGATAGGCAGTCGCTCCATGTAAAATACTGGTATTCAACTGCATCCGGTTAGACTGGAAGCCGACCGCAACATAGTTAGGAAAAGTCTAGGCAGATGATGACTAATTTACTCATTAACACCAAAACCTATTCTTCCATGATGATACTAGACTGCCTTGTTGGTCTAGTGGTTGCAAGCGCTAGGTACTGCTGAGTTTGAAGTCCTTGCTTCAATTCCCAGGTCGACCAAAGTGTTATTGGGGTTTTTCTATCTGGATTTTTTCAGTAGCAGCCCGAATTGTGCCCGGTTGATGGTTATAGGCTGTTCCTTTTTACATGGGATTTGAAGACGACTAGCGAATTGTGGGTGCAATATATGTACACCTCTCGGCTTACCCTTCGAGGAACCCAGGTCGACGGCGCGTTGTGTTCCACGCGCGCCTCAAAGAGATGTCAGCAGCATCAACTGGTAGGGTCAGCAAGGGTCGATGCCTGCCACGGGTGCGAGTTGTTCGAAACCGATAACGTGGCCTCTGACACACAGGCAACTGAAGGAACACGGGTGGGTTTTAGTCAGTAAAAGTTTGACACGCCCTCCTGCTCCACCCAGAGCGGGAGAAGTTTGATGATTTCCCACTCTCAAAAAATAAAAATAATACCCATCTGGGAAACAAAGCGTGATGTTATATTACCAGATAAAAGAAAATTTGGAAACCAAAAATCTCAAAACACAGACGTGCATCACTCACAATTTGAACATTTGCCAAATTAGAATGCCATACCGAGCCCAAAAATTCGTTAAAAGCATATCATTGGATCAAAACATTTACTCATTAGTTGTTAATTGTTAATAATCATTAGGAATAGATAATGATATGGTTTTAAAACCAGGTGAATGGTGAATAAATTGTTTTCAAGTGTGGGAGAAAGAATTTGATGAGTTTAGTGACCACTTCGTCTTAGAATTTAATGGAAGCGGCTCGTTTAGCGTGTTTGGCATTTGATTGCCTGTTTTCTATGTGATTATGAGGAGTTAAATGTCTTAAGTGGTTAGGAAAACTTCTGATTGCATTATTCGAGACTGGCTTTTGACCTTGGCTTCGTGTGTAGGTCGGATATTATCCTACGGGATCATACGACCGGGGTGAACTTGTATCCTAGGTCTTAGGACATATCCTATGTGTCATGTCTGTGTCTATCTGTGAGCTAAATTTTATGCAAATCCGTTCAGCTGCTAGGCGTGAAAACGTAACAGAAGGTACCTACTTTTGCATTAATAGTATACCCCTCTGTGCCTCAGAAAGCACGTTAAGCTTTTGGTTCCGGCTGTCATATGTGGATCTTTGACAGTCGTTTCAGGTCGGCAGAAGCCCGAAAGTCTAACAACCAGTCTTACCAAAGGCTATCGTGTTACCCAGTAACTGGGTTGTGGAGGTCACACAGGCAGTCACTCCATGTAAAATACTGGTACTCAGCTGCATCCGGTTAGACTGGAAGCCGACCACAACATATTCGGGGAAAAGCTAAGTAGATAATGAGTATGAAGTATGGATTCAGAGATGAGGAAGTTTTTAGTATTGTAAGAAGTTACCTTAGGTAGCCTCGTATTGCTAGAGGTAATGGCTTACCCTGCACTGAAGAAGAATTGGAAAACGCTCATAAGAGCGACGTGAAAGTGGCAACATAGCTGGCCAATGTGTTTATGCCATATGTGCTAACAACACGATGAAAACAGAAGTAGATCAGAAGGCGTCGTTTGGTATGACACCTTAGTATTAGAAAAAGCTATTAAAAGGCAGAGAAGGGCAGTAGTTCGAAAACCCACATTTTACCAGTAATGTTCAAGTCCCATGTAATAGGAACCGAGCTTAATGCCATCAAGTAGGTACACATCCAGACTCCGGGCTATTATTGAGACATCCCTGACGGAAAAAACGCAATAACACTTTGCCCGACCTGAGAATCGAACTCACCTCATGCTAAGCAGTAGCGCTTGCGTCCAACGACGCAGTAAAACCTACTATCACGCTATCTATATCTATCTATACGTATATAAATAAAAAGAAAAGTCCTGACTGACTGACTTACTTACTCATCAACGCCCTGCCCAAGCCCTTGGACCTAGAAAGCTGAAATATTGCACAGAGTTTCCCTTTATAATGTATACAAGGAATAAGGAAGGATTTAACGAAATTCAACCCCTAAGGGATTTAAACAGGGGATGAAAGATCCGCGCGGGCGAAGCCGCTGGCAGAAGCTAGTTTTTAATAATGACAGTTGCAATGCTCTTTTGAAGGGTAAATAGAACGGCAATGATAATTACACTGTGGAGTACTTTAAGCCGCTCTCGACCCTATTTGTTCAATTGTGCGTGAGTGTAGTGTCAGGTGGCCCTTTAGCTGCGTTGTGTCAAAGCGGAGAGGATGATAGCAGATTATTATCATCACATTATGTTGTTTTATGGAGGATATTATGTTTATCAAAGACTGTTTTCCCGTTGGTCTAGTGGTCGCAATCGCTACTGCTGAGCATGTGGAGCTTTTGAGTCTCTCCCGCTCTGGGTGGAGCAGGAGGGCGTGTCAGACTTTTACTGACTAAAACCCACTCGTGTTCCCTCAGTAGCCTGTGTGCCAGGGGCGACGGTATCTCTTTCGAACAACATGCACCCCTGGATTTTGAGTCTCTTGCCACCGGGTACGAATCAGATTCCGGGCAGCTATTGATAAAATCCAGATGGTAATACCCAATAACACTGCCTGGTCCGGGAATCGAACCTGGGACATCATGCCCAACGTCATTCATCGAGTCATTTATTCTAATTCGGTCGACAATTAGCACTTTAGATACTCAAAATTACGTAAGACAGTCCCCCAAAAACGCCCGCTCTTTACTTCCTAGGAAGTAAAGAGCACTTCTTCTGAAGTGGTGCAATAAACTCCCCAGCAGCACAGCTGTCTGTTACATTATCTTGTTTCAATACAATGATATGTATGCAAAGTAGTTAAAATTACGAGACCCAGGACATTCAATTAAATAATTTGCCTTAAATCAGCTAGCCATGCCAATATAAAACGAATGCAATGAAAACTATAAACAAGCAAAAAATAAAATGCTTATTACTAGCACGCTTTCTTGCTTAAATTCAGCACGTGTGTCTGTCACCTGTATCTGCTTTAAATCTTCGAGAAACAGCTGATACACGTGCGTTTTACCCCCTAGATAAGATAAGATACATCCACTTACATCCTTTTGACGCTTGTATCTATCAGTTGATCTATTACCTAACATCTGCAGTATAAGTAATCGTTTGCCTCTAATCCAGTGTTGCCAACCCTACCAAATAAAAACAGCAAATCATCCATCAAAAAAGTAATTCAACTGCCAACTATAGAACAAAAGTTTGAAAATCTAAAATTGCGTACCTCCAGCGCTTACTTTTTATAAAAATTGAGTTAAACATCAAAATCAGCAGACGGTGATGATATTATGACTGCGTCATTGAGTAGCTTTCGAGCAGCTGAATTTTGGTCCAAAGATGTTTGAACTTTTTGTCATCGATAACGCTAAGAAGAAGTAGACGGTAGAGGTTATACCCACGCAAAAAGCAAGATTGAGAAGATTGCTTTTTTCTTCAAATGACGCCAAAAGTACAAAAAACAGTAGAAATATAAACTAAAACAGACAATAGGGATCCCATTGAAAAATTTACTGTTCGGTTGTAACAGTTAGGTAATCTAATGTTAAAACCGAACGGTAGGGTTGGCATTGGCAACACTGCTCTAATCAAATGTAAAGTAGTGTGTAACTTACAGCCGATTAATGTCGAACTGATTATCACTCTAATTAGTTTGACACGTATCTTCATCTAATTGGTATACTGCATTTAAATACTGACATTCTTATCTGAATTTTCGTTTAGTACTAGAATCTTGTCTAGACAAAATTAGTTTAGCAATTTTAATGATGATTGCATTTTGTTGTTCTATTAGAATTGTTATTTAGATTTATATTTATTTGTCTTTTATTTGTATGCAGCCCCTGGTTGTTCAGTTTTTAAATAACTCTTAAGCTTTTGAATAGTATAAATCCGCCCGATCCGATTGGAGCTCATCTCGAAAAGAGTATAAAGCTTCCCCTCTTCTTTGCCATTGTTTATTACATTGTCCTTATCTATTTAGGTATTCTGTGTTTCTTCTATATTGAAATCTGTGTGATGTCTCTTGTTTTGCGGTTCTTAAGGTTTTGACAACTACACCTCCATTCCCACTATATTTTATATGCTCTATCTAAATCTAAGTCTACTTTTATTCAAAGAATGATTGGCAAAGGCCTATAATTTATCGCCTATTTATCAGGTTTTGCTATGGTCATCCTAACTAATATTACAAGTGCCAAAGTAACTCTGTTTGTTACGCTTTCACACTAAAACGGCTGAATGGATTTGGATGAAATTTGGCATGGCAGCCCATGGCCTGGGTAAGGAAAAAGGCTACTAACGAAGTCGCCGGAAACATTTGAAATAAGCTTTCGAATTTAGTACCTAGAGTAGCCGGCGCCATCTATTTTTAAAATGTTGACCGAATAATAATAATAATAACCGTCATACTCGAGGGCAAAACGCCACAGGCATGGAACAGAGGTGTGGTGGTACTTTTCTTTAAGAAGGGTGATAATACTCTTCTTAAGAATTATAGGCCCATCTCACTTCTGAGCCATGTCTACAAGCTGTTTTCGAGAGTCATCACGAACCGTCTCGCGCGCAGGTTTGACGACTTCCAGCCTCCCGAACAAGCCGGATTCCGTAAAGGCTTTAGCACCGTAGACCACATACATACGCTGCGGCAGGTTATACAGAAGACCGAAGAGTATAACCTGCCTCTCTGCTTAGCGTTTGTGGACTACGAAAAAGCCTTCGATTCGATCGAGACATGGGCTGTACTGCAGTCTCTTCAACGGTGCCAGATCGACTATCGGTACATCGAGGTGCTGAAGTGTCTGTATGAAAACGCCACTATGTCAGTCCGACTCCAGGACCGGACTTCGAAACCTATCCTTCTGCAGCGAGGTGTGAGACAGGGAGATGTTATCTCTCCGAAACTGTTCACCGCTGCACTGGAGGATGTCTTCAAGGTTCTGGACTGGAAAGGGGCTGGCATCAACATCAATGGCGAGTACATCACTCACCTTCGGTTTGCCGATGACATAGTCGTCATGGCTGAGACCATGGAGGACCTCAGTGCAATGCTCGATGACCTCAGTAGAGCTTCCGAAAGAGTGGGTCTTAAAATGAACATGGAGAAGACAAAGGTCATGTCGAATACCCATGTAACACCCACTCCCATGACGATCGGAGGCGCTACACTCGAAGTTGTGACCGAGTACGTTTACCTAGGACAGACTGTCCAGTTAGGTAAGTCCAACTTCGAGAAAGAGGTCAATCGTCGAATCCGACTCGGCTGGGCAGCGTTCGGGAGACTTCGCAATATCTTCTCGTCCCAAATACCACAGTGTCTCAAGACGAAAGTCTTTGACCAGTGTGTGTTGCCAGTGATGACCTATGGTACAGAGACGTGGTCGCTCACAATGGGCCTTATCAGAAGGCTTAAAGTCACCCAAAGGGCAATGGAGAGGGCTATGCTCGGAGTTTCCCTACGCGATCGAATCAGAAATGAAGAGATCCGCAGGAGAACCAAGGTAACCGACATAGCCCGAAGAATTGCCAAACTTAAGTGGCAGTGGGCAGGGCACATTGCTCGCAGAACAGATGGCCGATGGGGCCGAAAGGTTCTGGAGTGGCGACCGCGTACCGGAAGACGTAGAGTAGGAAGGCCTCCCACAAGGTGGACCGATGACCTTGCGAAGACCGCGGGTATCCGCTGGATGTGGGAAGCACAAGACCGGTCGAAGTGGAGGAGCCTGGGGGAGGCCTATGTCCAGCAGTGGACGTCTTTCGGCTGATATGATGATGATGATGATGACCGAATAATTGAATTCTAAAAGGGTCTTAAAAGATTTACTCACAGAAATAAACATGATTTTATTATACAAACTTTTAATTAATCCATAGACTGAAAACAGGTTTGGCCAGTAACGGTCTTTAGATAGCCATACGCTAAGTTGCGTCACAGCACACCAAAATAAGAGTTGTGCTAAATCAGCCCAATTTTATTAGCACACAGACCCTTTCAACTATTAATATCCATTCAAGTCCCACATTTCATTTCTATTCACGCACAACTAAACCAACATTCGTTGGGGGCGCGAATTTGTTTAAACTAAATTTACATATTTATTTGCGTTTATTAAAGTGAAATAAATTTGATGTCTCAATGTGCCCCCTTGTACGTCAAATGGAACACATATGGATTTATGGGATTCTGGTTTATGTTGGCAACACCTGCTAGTGTTGTTATTTAAAATATGCAGTTATTTTAATTGAGGGTGAGGATAAATTTTTAGTGGTTTTTAAATTCGATGTAGCAAGAAGTTTTAGATTATTTTGAAATTGGAATCAATAAAATTAGGGAGGAATTTTTAATGCTCAATCCAGAGCATTAAAAGTCGATCAAACATAAAAAAAAGGATGAGGCCAAAAAATGTATAGAAGCTGGTAACCGCTCCAATAGGGATAAATTATAGGAATAGATATATGAAAGGTATTAAGATTTAGCACAAGAATCCCAATGACCGTTGTCTTGATTCCTTGTCCGATGTGAACATTATAGGGTGGAAGTTGATATGAAGCAGTGAGGGAAGCAACCTTAACTGTTGTAGCTACAAAAAAACGTTTTTAGCAGTCCTTATGTCGTGGGTAATTGCGAACTGCATTCACATATTTTGGAAAAATGCACATGGAGCACAATGGAGCAATGGCACAATGGAGTTCAGTCAGCTAGAGAAACGTTTTGTGATTCTTACATTTTGTATTAATGTTGCCAATCGCTGCAGTTTCGTGGGTTCAACGGTACTTTTGGACCAACTGAGGTTAGAGTACTAGAAAACTCAGGAATCGCATGAAACTTTTCCCCTGCCTACATTTGATAGTAGATCAATCATCGTATCTACGATCTCAGTTCAGTTTAAAAAAGCTATCCATATGTTACATTGGCTATTAGAAGGGAGTATCAAAACAGGCATAATCATTTAAGAAAGTTCTGAATGCTCCTAAAATTAAGATAAAAGTTCAAATAGTTCCTAGCTATCTTACGTAAGTCGTAAAAATAAATTAATGAGCTAATAATATAATCTGTGAGTAGTTATGTCAGTCCAGATTATAATTACGTGAGTGTAATGCATTTCAATATTAGTTTCGCTCTCTGATAATATTTTTTCAGGTCTTAGTGTTGTGATAAGTCTTGGAATATCGTTTCATAAGTAATCTCACATTACGCGGGATTCTTAGAAATAATTTGCAAAGATTAAAGCTCAAAAAAAAAAAAAAAAACAACCACAATTTATCTCACGAAAAAGAATTATTACAAAATGTACTTAAAATCTTATCTTTCGCACAATATATTTGAACAATAATTCACACATCAAAACCAATCATAAATCCAACCAACCACTTGAAATGATACAAAATAATTTTCATACAAAAAACATCACTATAAAATACACAAACATATTGAAGCGGCGAACTGAAGCTTCCTTTCATTACCGACTTCCTTCAATTAAAATAAATCCACACACAAAATTAACATACCTCACACACTTAAAATGCCACAGCGATTTTAATGCGTGTCTGAAAATCCTTGACCCACCCTGCCTCTTGCCTTCAAACAAAAATCACCCACAAATGAAGATGTTTGTCAAATCATACGGGTCTTTTTAGAATGGACGTTTTAAGTCTCGAAGAATATCAAAGGCGACATAGTGTCCTTAATGGGTATACGTATTTCACCTTGTAAAAGGCGCCGAAATGCGCCGGAGTCGTTTATCTAACTGAAATTAAGAACGAAAACATTTTAAACGGGCCATAAATTTTTCTTAGGTGAGTGCTTTCTTTTGGTGTTGCCAGCTGTGGTGTTTAATTTTGCGGGTTTGTTTTGTGGTTGAATTTGTGGGTAAAAGTTATATTTGATATGTTGTAAATAAAGTTTAAAAAAATACAGTTGTTGAGAAAAAAAAGCTTACAAACATAAAAAAATTTAGTAAACAGAGTAAAGAGTAAATAATATACCAATTAGAATAAACGATACACCTCTACTAACATTCATATTAGCTGTCAAAGTCAAAGTTTTTTATTTGTAAAAGTCAAAGTTTTTTAGCTTATTTGTAGGCTCCAATTATATTTAGGTATGTGGCCTCTTAAAGTGAACAGATAAAAGAAGTGTTAATGTTGGGTGTAAGTGACATTTTCTTTTTAAACTAATTTTTGGATTTCCAAAAAATATAGACTTATCCCTAAAACTAATAAATCCACTACCACCTGGCAACACTGATCCGGATAGATGCGCAGGCGCCTCTCGTATGCTCGCCTTCCATTAGCGCGTTTGGATTTAGAACGCGCCACGATTGGCCGGCGGAGGCAATGAATCATGGCGCCGGCGCTGAGACGATACACAGGGTGCTGTGTATTTAGATGTTTGATTAAACTTTAGTGTTAAATGTTTTTATAATAATTGTTGTGGTCTTTTGGTGGCTTACTATTTTGAAAGTAGTTCAGAAGAAAGTACTTTTAGTATTTAAAGAAAAGTCTTTATTTATTGTTACTGGTGGTAAAATGCATAGAGTACGCTGCTGCCCATTCTCTAGTAAGTCCTTTAGTCGCCTTCTACGACACCCACGGGAAGAAATGGGATGGTGCTATTCTTTTACGCCCGGCATCGAACGGAACAGTCATTCAATGGTATTAAATTAACTAAGAGAGTTGTATTGATGATTTTAATTATTATAATTCTGTAAATACATGTATTACGGGCGCCATTCATCTATACTATTAATAAAGAGGAAAGATTTGATTGTTTGTTTGCATTGAATAGGCTCTGAAACTACTGAACCGATTTGAAAAATTCTTTCACTGTTGGGAAGCTACACTATCCCCGGGTAACATAGGCCATATTTTATCCCCGTATTCCCACGGGAACGGGAACTACGCGGGTGAAACCGCGGCGCGTTGCTTGTATTTAACCGACTTAAAGGAGGAGGTTATTTAGTAAACATACAACCTGAACTAGAAAAAAAAGTAAATTTAAATTTTGCGGAATACCTTAGCGCATGCTGCTTAAAAGTGTCCTACTCTGTCACAATAATATTTTCTCTTTAATTGTTATTAGCATTGGTTTATTTCAAGAACAACATAACATTGGTATCTTAAAATAAAAAATGTACAGGTAATAGGTCTTTACCTATGAAATTGCCGTTTTGTATGAAAAAATTTAAACGAATTTTTTTCATGATTTTTTTATTTGTATTAATCGAAGTAATCACCCATGCAATCAATGCATCTTTGCCATCGCAGTGGCAGTTTATTGATGCCCTTCTTAAAGAAATCAGCTGGACGAGAGGCAACAAATTCTTCAAAGGCATTTTGTACTGCCTCTCGGGTATTAAATTTTTTTCCCGCCAAGAAGTTATCCAAATTCTGGAAAAAGTAGTAGTCTGTAGGCGCAAGGTCTGGTGAGTAGGGCGGATGACGGAGAGCTTCCAACCCCAGTTCTTGCAACTTGGAGACCGTCTGCTGTGCAGTATGAGGTCGCGCGTTGTCGTGCAGGAGCAGCGGAGACGAGCGATTGACCAATGCTGGTTGGAGATGCGCCAGCTTCTCCATCATTGTGTTCAGTTCTTCACAGTACACATCTGCAGTAATGCTCACCCCGTTTGGTAAGAAGCTGTGATGAATCACACCGGCGCTAGACCACCAAACAGTGACCATCACTTTTCTAGGGGTAAGTTTTCGTTTAGGGCATTGTTTAGGTGCTGAACCAGGATCCAACCAACTTGCTGAGCGCTTACGGTTATCAAACAGAATCCATTTTTCATCGCAGGTAACAATGCGGTTCAAAATTCCTTCATTTGTGTGTCTGTTGAGCAGTGCAAGGCACGTCTCGACGCGTACTTCGCGCTGGCGATCATTGAGTTCGTGGGGCACCCATTTGTCAAGCTTTTTTACCTTGCCAATTTGACGCAAATGGACCAATATTGTTTTGACGCTAACGTCGAAAGCTGCTGCTAATTCAGCCGTAGATTGTGTATCATCAGCTTCCACAATCGCCTTTAATTCGTCATTGTCGACCAAAGTCTTCGGACGACCGCGAGGTTCATTTTTCAGGTCGAAATTTCCAGAACGGAAGCGAGCAAACCAATAACAGGTGGTGCGTTGGTTTGTAGTGTTAGCTCCGTAAACGTCGTTGATGTTGCGTGCCGCTTGTGCCGCGTTGCTGCCACGACGGTACTCATATTCCATAATTACTCGAATTTTTAACGTATCCATGATGACGAAAAAGATTGAAATGCGATGAAAATGTAACACTAATCAATAAAGAAATGACTACTTTTAGAAAAAAAAATCCATGTTTTTAAAATAAAATTAATTTGAAATTAAAATTCTTAGCCAAACAAAAATTATTTTGATTTGAAATGGCCAGTACTGCAGAACGGCAATTTCATAGGTAAAGACCTAATATTTATATATATATTCTGATAATATTACGAACTAGCTTTTGCCAGCGGCATCGCCCGAGTTAACCAAATTATACCCCTAGACCTTCCTCATGAATCACTCGTGTCTGTTGGTGAAGATCGCATGAAAATCCGTTAAGTAGTTTTGAGTTTATCGCGAACAGACAGACAGACGCAGCGAGGGACGTTTTTTTTACAATACAGGATAAGTTTTTAACCAGTGCGCAAACTGTAACCATGAATTCATTTCATTCTAGAAATTTTTCGCCGGTTATACAAAGAAAAATTTCAGGGGGTCTAGAATGAAATGCTGAATTCATGGTTACAGTTTGCGCACTGGTTAAAAACTTATCTTGTATACAGTGATGATATGAAAGTGTATGTTTGGTTTGCTACTCATTCAAGTAAAAACGGCCGAACGGATTTTGATGAAAGTTTGCACACAGATAGTTTTTAACTTATATTAACACAAAGGGTACTTTTTATCCCGGTGGTACGTAAGACCTTCATGTGGGCGAAGCTGCTAGCAAAAGTTAGTTAAGAAATGTCTATAACTGGAGGCCCAGTGGTGATGGCCGCGACTTACGAGTTGTAGGTCGTGGGTTCGAACCCAGCCAGGCACTTGGTGTAAATTATTTCATCACCACTACTCTCAAAACGGTGAAGGAAATCATTGGCATGTCCTAGAACCAAAAATTCGAAGATATGTGAAATCCGCCAACACGCAGTGGGCCCGCGTGGTGGATTAATGCCCACTCCCTTTCATAGAGCGGAGGTTTGTGTCCTAGCAGTGGGAACATAATAGGCTGTTAATGATGACTGACACAGCACAGCACAGTCGACTGAAGACAGAAACCTGAAATTGGGAAGACATGTTTCTAGAAGGGTAGTTTTTTTCCGAACTCCTAACGTAACAATATGGGATGCTGACAACGGATTGATCCTGCCCATACGAAACCTGTGAACGAGTTGGGAACTAAATCCAAAATTTGTCAAGTTTAAATAATTATTTCAACTTGATTCCATGTCTTAAAACCCAATGCTGTCCATTTTCTTGAAATTATGTAGAATAGAATATTATAAAGGAACGTGTTGTCAAATAAAAAGCAAATCTGCTATTTCATAGAAATGTGCAACATCTATATACAAGGTCAAAAGTGCAACATCTAGATACAAGGTCAAAAGTGCAACATCTAGATACAAGGTCAAAAATGAAACATCTAGGTACAAGGTCAAAAGTGCAATATCTAGGTACAAGGTCAAAAGTGCAACATCTAGGTACACATGGCTACACATCAAGCTATACATTTCCAGTATAAGCTAATCTCGCATTGTATAGGATTTCCATACAGTGCGAGATCAGCGTAAACTGGAAATGTATAGCTTGATGTGTAGCCGTGCGTACAAGGTCAAAAGTGCAACATCTAGGTGCAAGGTCAACATTTATGGAACAGCATTCTTTTTCGGGTTCAGAATCTTATACTAAATCCATGGTTGGACAGTTTGTGCGTCGATGTCCTTGTACCTATACAAAAGAATACACAGAGTAACCATTAACAAGAAAGTCCTGTGTAAAATGGTCACTTACAGACGTGCACATGATTCACAGAATGGGACGAATAGACATGCCATTCAAACTTAAACTCACAATATTTTATTTCATACCGAACGTAACAGCGCTCCGCGGTTTCGCCCGTGTAGTTCCTGTTCTCGTGGGAATACGGGGATAAAATATAGCTTAAGTCACTCGGGGATAGTGTAGCTTCCCAACAGTGAAATAATTTTCCAAATCGGTTCAGTAGTTTCGGAGCCTATTCAATGCAAACAAACAAAAAAACAAACAATCAAATCTTTCCTATTAATAATACCTAGTATATAGATTAGGTATATGTAACTGTCTAACTCCTAGGTAAAGTCATCCCTCCATATTCTCGACAACGGCAATTAACTCTATTAGATCAACATAAACAAGATATTTTGGTCAGTACCTTGTTAATTTCACTGTGCAATCTTGTGAGTACTCATTACCAAAACCAATCACCCATCATTACCATCCTAATCTAAAAAACAGCACCACTGGTACCCTACCAACATGACTGCTGACCCCCGCACCATATGGCGGTGTGATAACTTGCACGCGCCATTGAGCCTGCAACTGTCGCTTTGTTGTAATTAGGGGCATCATGCCATCTAGCGTGGGATGGTGGTTGTTAATTAGGTGTAAATTTTGGCAAAAAAAGGACGATATAATCGTGTTTTATGATTGTGTAGATCATAGGCCACACAATTTTGTATGTTTCCTTGCTTACACGCGCTATACGCGCGTTCCTTGCACCTGCACGCTTGCTACACGAGTTAATCGACCAGGTTTAGGGTCTTTTTTGGGGTCGGCTTCCAGTCTAACCGGAATCAGCTTAATATCTGTACTTAACGTGGAGCGACTGCCTATCTGACTTCCACAACCCAGTTACTAGGTAACACGATACACCCCTTAGTAAGACTGGCTTCTGACGACCCGTAAAGACAACGTAAAAGAACCACGAAAGACAGCCGGGACCAACGGCTTAACTTGCTTTCGGCGGCACGAAGGGTTATATAAAGAAGGTCACCCACCCACTGACCTACCGCGGCAAGCGTAGCTTCGACCCTTGCTATCGACGGCTGCTATTACATAGCCACAAGATCCTCTTTGTTTACTTCCAATTATGCTATAGTACTCGTAACCTATATTCCTAGCAAAATACTCGCAAAAGATTATTCCTCTTCTAAATTTCACCTTAAATAAAACGGTGTCACTATTCTTCAATCTCCAATCTCTAATCCCAACTTCCCTGACAAATCAAGACACAGCAAGAAATCGCGGCACAGCGGACAGAGCTCCGGCGGGATCTCATGGTGACATGGAGAGAGCGATTGTCGCAACCCAGTGCTGGGCACGCCACGATTGCGGCGGTAAGTCCCCTCTTTGAGGAGTGGTTTGAGAGGCGGCATGGCGTCCTCACCTTCCGCCTGACGCAGGTCCTCACCGGACACGGTTGTTTCGGGAGGTTCCTGTTTCGGATAGGGCGGGAGGAAACGCCCGGGTGTTTCCACTGCGAAGATCGCCCTGAGGACACGGTGGAGCACACGGTGGCGGTCTGCCCTGCTTGGGCGGAGCACCGCCGTGTCCTCGTGGAGGCGATCGGCGGCGGCGATCTCTCGCGTCCGGCCCTGGTCCAGGCCATGGTACGGAGCGAGAGGGCATGGGGAGCCGTCACCTCCTTCAGCGAAGCAGTGATGCTCGCGAAGAGGGAGGCGGCGCACGTGAGGGAGAGGCAGCATATGCGCCCTCGCGACCCCAGCCGCCGCAGGATACGGAGACGCCCTGGGCGTCGGGAATCCCAGGCCGATTTCCGGCCACCGTAGGCGTGGGCTTGCGGACGGCGAGTAATGGGTAGCTCGCTGTCCGGTAAGGACCAAGCCCAAGTCGACGGCGCGTTGTGTTCCACGCGCGCCTCAAAGAGATGTCAGCACAAAAAGTGATGGGACCCGCAAGGGTCGATGCCTGCCAGGGGTGCGGGTTTGTTCGAAAGAGACACCACAGCCCCTGGCTTAAGGGCTACTGAAGGAACACGGGTGGGTTTTAGTCAGTAAAAGTCTGACACGCCCTCCTGCTCCACCCAGAGCGGGAGAAGTTATTTGATGATTTCCCACCCAAAAAAAAAAAAAAAAAAAACGTATCCATGATGACGAAAAAGATTGAAATGCGATGAAAATGTAACACTAATCAATAAAGAAATGACTACTTTTAGAAAAAAAAATCCATGTTTTTAAAATAAAATTAATTTGAAATTAGAATTCTTAGCCAAACAAAAATTATTTTGATTTGAAATGGCCAGTACTGCAGAACGGCAATTTCATAGGTAAAGACCTAATATATAAAAACAAAAATAATCACAAGGCATCAAAAAATACGTCCGCATCGTTGTCAATGGGAAAAGTGCCCAAAATCTGGCAATTTCTCTTTAATAAATGATTACTGACAATTTCAAAAGTAAAAACTCAGTCGAAGCTTCCGATTCAGTAGCAACAAAACACCCACCCTGTATACTTTGTATGAAAATAACATGAAACTTCACGCGTGTACCAAACAGTGACACGTCATTAAATCATACTCGTTGAAATGTAACATCCATCATTCATAGAGTACAGCGCTATTTGTTCCATAGATCACGCGTTGGAGCCAACACTGGCTGTAAGTAGGTTGACATGTGTGTGATATTAATGTATTGAAGATATGTTATTTAGTTATATTTTGGGTTATTTTGCCAATGCTCTAACCGATCGAAATCAGTCCGATTTCATTATCCTTATGTACCTAATATGGTTCGTGGAATCTTTTTTTTTCGTTGGTCATTTACACCTTAGCACACTAAAGATTTGTTCAATGTCTTAGTAATTTATTTGCTAGAACATCTAAACAGTAATGTGTGTGGCTATTCCAAGTGAAAGATGAAAAGCGTTGTTCTAAGTGAACCTGATTCAGACTGGTGCAGCATACGGTGACGAAAAACACGAACAAAGGAAGACACTAAGAAAATAAAAGTAAGAAAGAAAAAAAATGGCAAGTGAAAATTTTACTAAGAGATCCTGGGATCGCTACGTGTAACGTTTTAATACTTTCCTGTTCTTACATGGTTGATTACCACCTTCCCTTTCTTTTAACAAAGACAGTTCGTTGAAACTTCACGTGTGTACTGAACACGTCATTATATCATACTTGTTGAAATGTAAGATCCATCAATCATAGAGTACAGCGCTATTTGTTCTATGTTGGAGCCAACACTGGCTCTAAGTAGGTTTACATGTGTGATATTTGTTTTTTTTTTTGCGTCGGTTTACCCAAACTCTGACCTAGCGAAATCGGCCTAAGAAAACATTGGACCATTTGGAGAATATTCGTTCGTGATCTACACGTCGAGCACCAACCGTTAAAAATTTTGAGATCCATATATCACACGTTCTGGTTTAGGAACCATAAGTAGGTACCCTGGAACCATTACCGGAACTGGAACCCGCAGTGAAGAGGCACACAATTTGAATATTATGTTAGGACATATTCAAATTATCTTGTGTCTTCATTACGGGTCCCACCAAAAACAACACAAATATGTATCATCTTTTGAAATACAACAATGATCGTTTAGTGAACACAAGACGTAAATTGCGTATCGCTCGCTCGCTAAAATCCATATCGCTTTGTATCGTAAAATAAAACGGCCGAGGCTAATAACACAATTACGTTTAACTTTATTCTTCTCAATCCAGTTTACTGGCATCAATCTCTGGTCATTTAGCATTACAGCCATCCTCTGTGACCTTTAAAATCTCACAAATATTTAAGATTACACTATCTCAACCCGTCTCTACAAGGAGGTCTGGCATTATCAAAAAATTTACAACCAGACAAAAAACTTATACACTCACATCTACCTTTAAACAATGAACTCAAAGTCTATAATTCAATGACTGAGCAGTAAAGAACACTTGGTTTAAAAAGTATCGTTGCGCGTGAGTGACCAATCACAAGGTGAAGCTCAGATTCCAAATTTGAAATTCTTGACGTACCAACGGCGCCATCTTTTTTTTAATTGATTTTCTGGAACGGAAATATGTGCGTGAGTTGTATTGATTGGTTTTATACGCCTTATAAAATTTTAATTGATGCTGCTAATTTATGTTCGTTAATGAGCGTAGTAATGCCTGTTTTGGACTCCTAGTCCAAAGCGATTAAAAGCTCGATGTTATGCTATTGTAAGCAATAACTTACATTGTCAATTTCTAATGTAAAACGCTTTTTATATAATCAATCATTAATCCAATTTAAGTTAAAAAAAAAAAAAACATAAAGAAGTTTTCCAATTACTGCTCAACATCACATGACATCACGCCTGTAATACCCAAAGGGTTAAGCAGAGGTGTTCCCTTAGTACACCCACATTTCGCTAGTTACGTTGTCCCACATTACAGGGGGCGAGCCCCAGTGAGAAAGCCCTGACGGAAAATCCCAGTAACATTTTGCCAGACCTAGGAATCGAACCCACGAGTTCATGCTCAGCAGTAGCGCCTGCGATCACTGCACTAAAGCAGTCGAGGAAGTACAGCTCAATTTAAATGAAAATGTAATGGTTTAGAGATAAATCCTTATGTAGCGGGATCTACATCGCCACATAGGAACTACGCACCACTCTGACGTCACGCTAAGTCCTGCATCGCGCAATCAGAGTTTACCGCGCTTCTACCATGTGTATGTCACCGTAAGATTGTGAACACCGTTAGTTTATAATCTATCTAGCGAGATTATAAACTGTCGATAAATTGTGAACTATTAAACCATTTACAATTTAATGCACTATTTTTCGATAGTTTATAATCTGTCCATCAAATTGTGGTATAAAGACGGATAGTACCTTGCGCTGTTACTGAAAAGTCAAGTAACTGCCACTGACTTGGCAGTAGCGCTCGCCGCCGCTGCCGCGGCACCGCTTTCAGCGCTCGCTCGGCTCGCGCGCCTAACCTAACCTAACCTATTCGGTCGGTAATCAGTATGGTGCAGTTCACAATTTATCGACAGTTTTTAATCTCGTAGATAGATTTTAAACTCACGGTGTTCACAATTTTATAGTGACATATACAACGTTCCGACATCAATCACCGGGCAGTAACCCACCAGACACTACAACGGAGGATCCTCCCTTTTGTATACAGGCTGAATGAAGTTTACACCCTGCCCTTATACCTCTAATAATAATTCTAAGCATCTTTTCGGGAAAACCTTGTTATAAACCAGTGCATCTCAATCACTGGTCTACCAGCTCCCAATATCACACCGCTTACTGCGAAGATTAAATCTGTAGTCGCTGAAATCCGCGAATTTAAACCAAACTTACCCGGTTACCCTTGCGAGATTCGATTAAGACTGGCTTTCCCAAAGTATTTTTATATATTGAGACGCTAGTCGATTGACTTAGTTTGTTATTCCGAATTTATCATTTAGGGTGATCTGTTATAAAAAAACATGATATAGAAAGTTGTTCTTACACAAGCCGTGAGTCCGAATACCCATCGGCAAAAATGACAAACTTTCAACAACTCATACAAACTTCCATCCTCTATTTAACTCTTTTAGGATTGAATTTTCATTGGTATCCTTAAGGATTAAAGATAACAGCTGGTATAGAACCACTATACATAGTTCAGCTCAAAATAAAATACTCCAAGAATTGATACCAAATTTTCAGTTTCATATGTTTCTGAAATTCTAATCATAACGAACGTGTCACCGCACTACGTAGGTCAATAACTTTCCACGTTACTTGCCAATATCACGATAAATCTCTTCCGAGTGATATATTTATTTCAATTTGAAAACTTCGGTTTCTGGGATCAATGTATTAAAAACTCTCATAACTACCGAACATGTAGAGATAGGATTAAAAAACCCTTCCAATATCGTTTATTATCATCCAAAGAACCCGTGCCCTTGGTATGTAAGTGTGACCTTTTCCGTTACACGTTGTATAAGGAATTCTTCTGCAAACATCCTTCTACACTCAGCAGGTTACGCTGTGGGTAGTTTGTCAATGAACGAATGGATGAGTTTTTTTTTCTGAAGTAGAAGTGGAAAATATATGTGCTCGTGTCCTTCCTGCCGATTTAATTCTTTGGGTTCTAATTCGTCGCCAATCCACATCTTACATGTCACCTTCAAACTCCACAATTCTTCTTTAGAGATTAGATAGATTAGAGAGATAGATTCCATACATAGAGTATGGAAGCTCTAAAGAAGAATTGTGGAGTGACTAGTCCTGTCGCATATTTCTTATATTTTTTAACCGACGAAAAAACGGATGACGTTACTCAATTCGACGCGTATTTTTTTTTTTTCATGTATTACCACGCATAACTTTTTCCAGAGTAGTCCGATTTTGATAATTCTTTTTTTATTGGAAAGGGTTATACCCCGAAGTTGGTCCCATATAATTTTCGAAGAAAAATTCCAACCCTAATGGTAAGAAAACAGATGATTGATTGTTTACTCACAGATTTTAATACTGAGCTGTGTATTACAAAAACTAATCAAAAATTAAGCATGTAGTAATTAGTAGATTATAGCCACAAAAAATTATAAAATAAAAAACTTAAAAAAAAAATTAAACCGCCGAAAAACCGAAAAGTAAAAAAAAAATTAACTTGCTTTGTCTAACCCCAATAACTAAGTTCGGAAGGCGGTGACATATAATTAAATACATATCCAAAGTCACCGACTTCCGAACTTAGTTATTGGGGTTAGACAAAGCAAGTTTATTATTTTTTACTTTTCGGTTTTTCGGCGGTTTAATTTTTTATTAAAAAGTTTTTTACCTTTAAGCAGAAGAGTTTGTTTGAACACGCTAATCTCTAGAACGATCAGTCGTATTTGAAAAAATCTCTGCATTTAATAGTCAAATTCTGGAGGAAGGCTATATGCTTTTTATCATCACACTAGGACTTAAAAGCCGAGCAAAATGAAAAAAAGTAAGGAAGAACGTTAGTAATAAATATGTATAATCAATCAGCTTGTACAGTTCCACTACAGTGCAAAAGCCACAATTTTCTTTACCCACTCAACTTGATCCTGAGCCAAACATGGTAAAATATGTATCCCACAAAACCGATAGCGAACCGTAACGCAAGTTTGAGCACCGCATCGCACCGTGGTTACAAGCAACGCAAATATTGACGCAACTCATAATTGGATGTACAGTGAAGATGCTTGCAAAGCGAGATTTTTAATATTTTTTGCTCCTCTCCCCTTTTAGTTGGGGTATACGTCCGTGAGATGATTGGTTATATCCAATATTGGTATAAAATGTTATTATATAAAAAAAATTAAATGCGAAAATGTTGTTTAAACAAATTCCTGTTTCTACCGTACAAGCATGCACATCTTGCTCTATAAAATTAATACTCCATTTTGTCATAGTATCGCTTGGTATGAAGATACTGAAATTGGGCTACAGCTGGTTTTACCGGCCACCATTATTTCGTAACATATTATCAATCAGAATCCATTCCTTCATACAGGATACGTTTTTAACCAGTGCGCAAACTGTAACCATGAATTCACCATATCATTCTAGACCCCCACCGCAGAATTTTTTCGACGGTTATACAAAAAAAAAATCTGCTGTTTCATAGAAAAGTGCAATAAGTACCTACGCGGTCAAAATGTATGGAACAGCAGATATTTTTTTTTTGTTCATCTACAGGGGTGCATCGATCAGGTTAAGCTACGCTTGCCGAGGTTGACCCGTGGATGGGTGACCATCTTTACCTACATACTAAGACTTCCCCGTGCCTCGGAAAGCTCGTTAAACCGTTGGTCCCGGCTGTCATTTGTAAATCTTAGACTTTACGGGTCGTTAGAAGCCCGAAAGTCTAACAAACCAATCTTACCACTGGAAGCCGACCCCAACATAGTTGGGAAAAGGCTAGGTAGAATTATTGATCCTCTTATTGAGTCTTATTGGAAACATAATTTCATGTACAGTCATTTCATATATCTGTCAAATTTCTTTGTTAGATTTTCAACTTTATCTCATAAGCATTAGGTTCATGTTCAATGGGGAAAATTTGACAGTTTGGGGTAGCTTTATATGCTGGCGTCTTTACAACCGTAGTTCAATAACTTATCTACCTAATTAAACACAACACACCGTCCTACATAAAACAGTAGCCATTTTCAAATCCTAACACAACAGTCATGTACTGCCACAAGGTACACTTGACCATCAAAACATTCTCTCTAAAGCCTTTGTTATTGTTGAAACACAAAACATACGCTGTTTGTGTTCAATAAGGATTTACTCCTACCTGAATGTGGTTGGACTTATATGTTAGCATAATGCGAATGACGTAGGTAGTGGTACTGAAAATAAAAGGTGGCAGGACGACCTGTTACCTGTTGGATTTAGTACATGATTTTGAACCTACGGGGCTCAGAATCGTGGACTTATTGGTAAAAAATGGAAAGGCAACGTGTAATACCAATTTACAATCTATATTTAACAATCGAATGCCCAGCATGCGTTGCAATGCCTGTTTTATATGAACCTTCTCACTCCTCGAGACTAACGCTCGGCAATGGATTTTTTATATAGTGTGGCAGGGACATAGACGCACAACCTACGCTCGGCAATGGATTTTTAAACATGGCGGCAGGGACATCGACGCACAACCTGTTAATATGGATTCAGTACATAATTCAGAAATAGCGTTGAAATTTTTCGTAGGTTATAAAAAACAAAATACTTATTCCATGCATTTTGACCGCGTAGGCTGCCTGGCAACGGTTAAAATGCAAAGTGTGTACTCGTAGTTCTGTTGTATAGCTTATATTTTCTGCCGCTGAGTCGCATCCCATCGCCCGCCCCTGCTATTCGTTTTCACTTAGCGTTTTTCCAACATTAAAAAAAAGAAAAACTAGGTCTTTAGAGTCGTAGTCGTGTAATGTTAAATCACCTCAAGAATGCTATTAAATGCTAAAAGGTTTTCAAATCCAACTGTTAGTTGCAGAGATTACCCCGCTACATACTAACTTACAAACAGATTTTACCTCTTTCTAATATTCTAGAACAGATTGGTCATTTACAGCCCCTTAGACGGTGCGAATTTTTGATTTGCCCTTCATATTTTCGGAGGTGCAGAAGGAAAGTATTCATTCTAATTAAATATCCGGTCAAACGTTCTAACCAAGACGTAAACCCATCCCTTCATTGGGCACGCCACGATTGCGGCGGTAAGTCCCCTCTTTGAGGAGTGGTTTGAGAGGCGGCATGGCGTCCTCACCTTCCGCCTGACGCAGGTCCTCACCGGACACGGTTGTTTCGGGAGGTTCCTGTTTCGGATAGGGCGGGAGGAAACGCCCGGGTGTTTCCACTGCGAAGATAGCCCTGAGGACACGGTGGAGCACACGGTGGCGGTCTGCCCTGCTTGGGCGGAGCACCGCCGTGTCCTCGTGGAGGCGATCGGCGGCGGCGATCTCTCGCGTCCGGCCCTGGTCCAGGCCATGGTACGGAGCGAGAGGGCATGGGGAGCCGTCACCTCCTTCAGCGAAGCAGTGATGCTCGCGAAGAGGGAGGCGGCGCACGTGAGGGAGAGGCAGCATATGCGCCCTCGCGACTAGTGCTTCCAAAATTACGGATTTGCTAATTACGTAACTAGTTACGCATTTTGATGCTTCAATTACGTAACTACGTAATTACGTACTTAACTGTTTTGATTTTTTAAAGCACGATAAATTCTGGGCTTATTACGTATTTTAGAAGTAAAAAATCAAACAACTTCAAATGAAAAAAAATATAATATTAAGGAATTAAAAGTAAATTACAGATTAAAATGATAATTTTAAAATTAAACTCAAAATCAAAATCGTCAATCAAATCAAAATGTAATATTTTGATTTGATTGACGATTTTGATTTTGACTAAACTCAATCAACAATTCAAACAAAACATGTACCACGCACAAATGGTTTAAAAGTAAGAAACAATATAAAATATGGTTATTTTTCCAATCTTTGTTCTTGATAATATGATCTCATAAATGATAACGAATGCAATGTTCTGTCACCAAGGGAACTTCTTAGTTTAGAACAAAGATAGCCGGCAGAAGAAAATGCCCGTTCTGCTTCAACACTAGTAGGCATTATACATAGTAAATAATTATAAGCTGCTGTTAGGAAAACTTCACGACCGCCGCCAGTGCTATCGTAGATACACATTTCAACTCTGATGATGGATTCAAGATCTGTGTTTACTCCAGATTTGTTTACTGTAGACATAGTTTTCTGTATTTCTTTTTCTAGTTGCTGTGCAACAGTCAACTCGTCGCCACAACCATCATTAGCATCATTGTCATCTGCTTCGGAATCTAAACTCATTTGTGTACTTGTAGGCGGTGTAAATTTGAGCCTTTCTAATAAGTTTGCAACATATGTTCTAATATAATCCGACGTCGGTTTTGTAAAAGTTTCTGTTTCTTCGGTTTTATAATATTCTTCATTATTATGCAAATACTGCAAGTCACCAGACACATTTGTTCGCCTTTCTTTTATTCTTTTTCTAAGGGATACAGCAAGCTTGTCACTGAGCCCATTGGACTGAGCATCAAGCTTATTTAACATAAACTGAAGCGCAGCATCTGCTGCTAACAAATTCGAGTCACGGCGACACAATGCCATCACTGTAGTTTTTATTATATCTAAACTATGATGAATGTTATGTAGATCTTGTATTTCTGTGTCTGTGAAACTTATATTTGATTTTAAGGTCTAATAAAGCCTTAAATAAACTTGATTTCAATTTCAGAAATCGTCCAACCATATCTGATAAGCTGTTCCATCGCGTTTTGCAGTCTAGTATAAGATCGAGGCTTTTACCATGCTCTTGTAAAGAATATTTTTGCAACAAATCGGTCTTCAGTGGTGATTTTTTGAATGATTTAACAAGTTTTCTTACTTTTACTATAATATCTTTGTACAGAAACTCTGGTTCTAGAACTCTAGGTACTTCTATGAAAAGTCCGCCATCGTTTTCTTCAATTTCTTCAGTGTCAGTATCTGAAGCTTCATCTTCTAGTTCTGGTTCAGTAGTTGTACTTTTCCGTGTCTTATATAATACGTCCAGCACTGCAAGTTGTATTCCGTGAGCAAAACACAACTGATGGTGACCATCAAAATTTTTGCCCATTTTAACCATAACACTGGCTCCGTCCGTTGTGAATGCAATTATATCTTCAAGTTTCAAATAAAAGTCATTTAGATGATTTTCTAACAGTACAGTTCCAACGTGAGCTGGCATTGAACCCTTTATCCTTACTAGTCCTAAATTTTTATATTTAGCTGGTTCTAGGTCTTTATTATGAATATTTATATTCATATACCTCCGGTTCCGGGTAGAGGTCCATTCATCAAACGTTATAGTAAACCGTTTTTTTTGGGACTTCATATCTTTAAACTGATTTATTAATTGTTTTTTTATGGCACAACTCTGTTCCAGGACAATTTTGGTAATAGTTGAAGGAGATTTCGGTAGATCATAGCCAGATTTTTTGAAAACATACCTTAGATCTTCAGAAGTACAAAATTTGCTTAATGGGATGCCATCCAATGCTGCCATTCTAGTCACTATAGCGTCCAAGGAATACTCAGTGGAAAAGTAATCCGTTAGTTTAGTTTTCTTCGATGGAGGTTCTAAACTTTTTCTTGCTTGAAAGCACGATGAAGTACTTGCCCTTTGCGCATCTTGCTCTTGTGACATCTCGCCAATATGTTTAGCACGCATATGTGTATGTAGTGCTCCAGTAGCACCACCAGGAGTCTTCAAATTTTTTTGACAATGTTTACATTGGACACTTTGCCCATTTTCAGCCCTCAAAAAGTGTTCCCATATAGCTGATTGTGTGCGTTTGTTCAAAAACTCCTTATAAATAGTCTTCTTTACTGCAGACCTAAAACAATATATAAATATTTCATAATTTAATAGTTAGGTAATACATGTAAATAGCATCTATAGTTAGGCACTACACTTAAAACGGGATACATTTACATACGTACCGTGAACTCATAATCAATGTCTATTTGCACAGACATCTAACAAGCAACAATAAAATAAAATCGCACATTTTTTTTTTTTTTTAAACGTCGCACCACACTAGGAATTACTGCTGTATCGTGGGTGCACTCACAATCATGTAAACTAACATACACAAGACACCCAGACCCGGAACACCTATCTGTAGGTCATACAAATATTTGTTCCGTACGGGAATCGAACCCGTGACCCGCAGCGCAGCAGCCAATCACTCAACTACTGCGCCAACCGTGCCGTCAACAATATAAAATCAACTACTAAATTATATGTATAAACTCTCACACAATACCCTAGAAACAAAGTAAGTAGACAAGTAAAGTAATGTTAAAATAGGTACTTACATTTTCGTTGAAGTATCTCTACTCGTGTATGGTGATATCTACTTAGAAACTTGTAATGAAAAGCTTCTGAAAACCAAGCGTCAAACTTTGCGGCACATACACAAAATCACAAAAGTCAATAAAATAAGCTTAGACCAGGCAGGACAGTATCTCGCAGGTGTACGTAAGACGACTGAGTACCGAGTATTGAGATTGTTTCTAAATTCACGAAAGTAAAGAAAAATGTAGGGAGTTCCCTTAGCTTGCTCAATCCACAATATTAAACTTTATTATCTACGAGGTAGATCAAATACTTGCGAAACACTTATAAACTTTGATTGTGTTACGTACCGAACTATCCACAACCAACGGGGATTCCCTTCGTTTCCCGATTGGTCAACAATGAACTCTATTCTGTACGACTAAGAAATTCAATCTTGCGGACTCAAATTGGAAGTTATAAAATAAACCCCGGGAATTCGGGGGATACCCACAGAAAGGGTTTTGGTGTTGTCATAATGTAAGTCGTAGGTTAACTAAATTAAGGTAAATTGTAAATACACAGATAAACCCATGCCTTTTTCCCATGGAGTAGGCAGAAACTATAGAACTAAATAAATGGGTACCTAAATTAATTAATATTATCCTATAGTTACGTTATTACGGACTGCAGCTCTTCAGTTACGTATTTGTGAGATTTCTAAAATCTGTCCGTAATTACGTAATTGCGTAATTACGTAATTACGTAATGGAAGCCCTACTCGCGACCCCAGCCGCCGTAGGATACGGAGACGCCCTGGGCGTCGGGAATCCCAGGCCGATTTCCGGCCACCGTAGGCATGGGCTTGCGGACGGCGAGTAATGGGTAGCTCGCTGTCCGGTAAGGACCAAGCCCAAGTCGACGGCGCGTTGTGTTCCACGCGCGCCTCAAAGAGATGTCAGCACAAAAATGATGGGGCCCGCAAGGGCCGATGCCTGTCAGGGGTGCGGGTTCGTTTGAAAGAGATACCACAGCCCCTGGCATACGGGCTAATGAAGGAACACGGGTGGGTTTTAGTCAGTAAAAGTCTGACACGCCCTCCTGCTCCACCCAGAGCGGGAGAAGTTATTTGATGATTTCCCACCCAAAAAAAAAAAAAACCCATCCCTTCATACCCTGCCAGGGGTGCGGGTTCGTTCGAAAGAGATACCGAAGCCCCTGGCATATGGGCTACTGAGGGAACACGGGTGGGTTTTAGTCAGTAAAAGTCTGACACGCCCTCCTGCTCCACCCAGAGCGGGAGAAGCTATTTGATGATTTCCCACCCAAAAAAAACCCTTCATACCGACAGCCGTCCGTGCCTAGGAAAACAATCCGCTGGTCCCGGCTATCATTCGTGGATCTTTGACAGTCGTTATGGGTCGTCAGAAGCCGCCGTCAAGGGAATGCCCCAAAGGGCATCGTATTACCCAGTGACTGGGTTGTGGAGGTCAGATAGGCAGTCGCTCCGTGTAAAATACTGCCATTCAGCTGCATTCAGTTAGACTGGAAGCCGACCCCGACATAGTTGGGAAAAGGCTAGGCAGTTGATGATGACGTTCTGACCAAAATTTCTTGTTCCAGCTACTTATGTTTGACCGGGTGCATAACTCGCGCGGAGAAGGCTGGCATCGCTCGCGAGAACATTCAGACCTTGCTGACGGTCTGCGCCGATCTCTGCCATCCCTGCGACCTTGATACTGTAAGTATAGATTTACAAATTAGAGAAGTGAGAGAGGAATGTTACCAGATCACCTAGAATATCACCCTGACAGGAACTACCAGCACTAATCAACCTATAATGTTCCCGCTGCTGGGACACAGGCCTCCTATCTTCGAGAAGCTGTAACCACCACGCGGGTCCAGTGCGGGTTTGTAGACCTCACTTGTTTTCGCATTTTTGGGTCTATGATATGGCCGGTTTTCTTACGATGTTTTCCTTCGGCGTTTTGAGAGCAGTGGTGATGAAATTATTGACAGAAAGCGCCTGCCTGGCTTCGTAACCAGGACCCACATCTCACTCTTATGTCGGTGCAAATACCACTGCACTGGGTCACCACTGCTCTGGAACTAGCAGTTCTTGTGTTAATTAGTTTCGTCGTAAACAACCGGAATTAAAACTGCGGGATAATTGCGTAACATATTGACAGTAGGAATGGATAAATTTTAATTTTGACAGTTCAACAACATGTTATTTGCGTTGTTGAGCTGACACATTTTTCGAACAGAAGAAGCAATTGATCCTGCATGATTCAGATTGCGATTGATACTGTATTACGCAATTGTCGTGCAGATTTCGTTAGTGGAAATTTGACAGGATTGATCTGCGCTATTCAAACGATTAAAACGTAACTTTATACCTTTCATGATAGGACCTGCTATATCGTCATTTGTCAGGAAGAATCTTAAATAAACTTAACCCAATTACCCTTAATGGTTTTTAGGTTAAGTTTATCTACCCTAGTAGAAAGAGCTATGTCATGTTCTTGGTAATCTAGGTTCTTAGTAACATTAATGACCATCTGTAATTTCGATGAAATGCAAATCATCTTCTTTTAGACTTTGAACTGACAATACCATCTCTTCCAGGGTTCCGAACGCATATGCGCAATCCAATCCCTCCGCTCCGCCCTCGGCACCGGCGTCGTCGGCTCCCGCGCAGAATTCTGCATGCTGTTCGCACAAGGAGCGGGGTTGGAACACAGCGGAGGATTTGTGCGAGCTGCCCGCACTGCTCATCTGTTGCGGGCGCTGGCTGAGCTGGACCATATGATTGTGCAGGTTAGTGTGATTGGAGATGCAACGGAAAAGCGATTATTGCAAACTTCGTCTAAGAGCGGTCTCATGACTATTCTTGGATGGCGGCAGATCTGACAAGGCTGTAAATTCAAGCAAGACGTTACTTCTGCGGTTATTAGCGCAGGACTGTACCTACTGTGCAAGTGAACCTGACCATACGATTGAGCAGGTTAGTATGCTTAGGGATGCTTCGGAAAGGCGGTTACTGCAAACTTCTAAGGGCTGTGTCATGACTATTCTTGGATGACCGCAAAGGGAAGGCTGTAGTAAATTCGAGCTGGAAGTTATTTCTGCAGTTACTCGTGCAGGGCAGTATTGTCAAAGTGTATAAACGCAGTTTTTTTTTTACGAACGGGTTTTCTCTCGTCGAACTTGGATAAGACTAGCATAAGAGTGTGGACATTGGCACAAGCAAAGAAAGGTGTTTACTGAGCAGCGATGAGTTCCACTTTTGATGCTTATGTATTTTTTGCTGACTTAATCAACACAACAATACAATCAGCCGATAATGTTCCCACTGCTGGGACAGAGGCCTCCTCTCTGTGAGAGGGAGTGGGCCATAATCCACCACGCGACCCCAGTGCGGGTTGGTGTACATATGTCACATATCTTAGAATTTTTGGTTCTAGGACATGCCGGTTTCCTCACGATGTTTTCCTTCACCGTTTTGAGAGCAGTGGTGATGAAATTAAATACAAGTAAAGTGCATGCCTGGGTTCAAACTCGAACGACTTACAACTTGTAAGTCGCAGCCGATACCACTGGGCCACCACTGCCCTTTCTGATTAATCGTCACAACGAAAATAATATTTATCTTGTCATTAAAAAAGTATCCACATCTGATTTCCACAAAAACCATTCATTACCAAATCACCTTCCACAAGCCACGATCTCCACAGAACAAACTAACAGAATCTACAAAAAAAACGGTCCAACAAATGAGTGGAGGTAATAAAATATTCGGAGCGCGTCTGTTAGAAAGCATATTTGTACGGTCCTTAATTAACTGGAGTATCATTGCGCTGTTTGCTGAGCACACAGGGTAAACGATGAGTGCGGTGTGCGGTAGCCGTCGGAGCTACGATGGTGTGGATACGGACAAGGGATTGGATTTTGTGAGTCAGCAGCTCTATTATTCATGCAATGGCTGTAAAACGACTGTTCCATACGTCATGTTCGTGAACAGGTGCCGTCAGTAGAGTGGTAATCTCTTAGCTGCCATGGCTGATTTTAATTTCTGAATTGGTTTTATTACGGACGTTTTTAATGTGCATGTCTTTTTACATCGTTCTCACATGTATAATTGCAACACGAATGCTGTACTGTACCTAACCAATTTTTTATTACAACATTTTGATTTTAAAGATTGTCCGTGCAGTGTCTTACCCGTTCTGCTCTATAGGTATCTCTACTACGCTTTGGAATGGGCGTCTAGTTTCATATTTTTGACTGCCCATCTCGTTTATTTGAAACTAGCCTTTGCCAGCGGCTTCGCCCGCGCGGAACTTTCATTCCCTATTTAACTCCCTTAGGGGTTGAATTTCGAAAAATACTTCCTTGTTCCTTGTCTACATTAAAAAGAGATCCTCTGTGCAAAATTTCAGCTTTCTAGGACCAAGGGTTTGGGCTGGGCGTTGATGAGTCAGTCAATCAGGACCGTGCTTTTTATTTATATAGATAAATGCTTTGACTTTGAGATTGACTTCAAATTAATTGGTGCATTTTTTTCTGTAGTTATTTCAAAAATATAGCACGGGCTGATCGCTCAGGTTAAGCTATTATTTCCCAGCGTATTACCCAGTAACTGAGTTGTAGAGGTCAGATAGGCAGTCGCTTCATGTAAAATACTGGTATTCAGCTGTATCCGGTTAGACTGGAAGCCGACTCCAACATAGTTGGGAAAAGGCTAGGCAGACGATGATGAACCTTACTAAAACGCCACATCCATCTTCCAAAAATCATCTTACCCACCACTGCTAGGTACATAAAGTACTCGTGGCATCGTTTCACGTTACTCGAGGCTACTGGACTCTTTGCAAGTCGCTGAACGCATGCACTTTGATATGGAACCGCGTCGCTTTGTTTGTACTGATTTTCAACTGCATGCCGATCGTTGTGAGTAATCTGTCTTTGAGTTTGTTGTGTTTCGTCATTTTTTGTGAAGATTATGAATGAGGTTCCGCTTGATTGCGTTTGTTGTGTTGAGTCTTGAATGGTTGATAGATTTTTTAACTTTAAGATGACTCGTAGGGCTCGAATGAATAGAACTTAGCATTATCTGTTCTTCGTCATCAATTACAGCCCGACTTCCACCCTTTGCTGGGTATAAGTCTCTCTTTTCTTGTGCAAATCCCCACGCTCCTGTGCCAGCCTCATTCAGGTTTTGCCCGCGGTGTTAACGATGTCGTCTCATCTTGCGGACGGACACATCTCGTGTTCTGATCATTGGACGTCGTTCTGTCAAAAGTCCTATTTATTCGAGCTCGGGTTTGGCAGAGAAAAGCGAGCAGACCTAAGTGTCTTGCTGCAGTTTTGCACATTTTGGTTTCTATATGAAAAACACAAACTAAAAGCATTTATTTTAATTATACCAATTTCTGAGAGTTTGAATTGTCAACGAGTCGATCAGAAAAATGAAGCTAGTTTGCCTATTCCAAAGCGTAGTAGGTTACTATGGACAAGAATGGGCAAGAATCTCCATGGACACTCATATCATTATTTAATTTTCAATGCAGTCAAATGATTGTTGTTTTTTTTTTTTGCTTAAGGCCTAAGCCTGCTCTTGACGACGCGATGGATGAGGTCCTTGATGGAACGATCGTGCTTACTTTGAAGGCAAGCGGTTTAAATGTGGAAGGGAACACAGATGCTGGAATAGAGTTCCACACTTTCGCTGTGCGCATAATTATTGTGGAGGAGAAGGGCTGAGTACGACTGGTCGTGATATCAAACACGTGCGGATGGTACTCTGCGCTACGTCTGGTAGTCCGGTAGTGAAATGGCGATGTTGGGATCAGGTCCTAGAGCTCCTGTGCGCACTCCGAAGCACAGCCTGTAGAAGACCGACAGGCAAACAAAATTATGCCGATTTCTATTGTTTGTCTTGTGCAGGCTGTAAATTTGTATATCTTTTGATAGATCTTAAGCCAAAATGGCTTATCATCATCCCTGCTAATTACAATAAATAAGAAAGATCTAATAATGCAACATCCCCAATTTCGAAGTTGCCAAAGCGAACTGGCTATTACAATAGTAACCCTATAATGTTGACAGATAAATTTCCAGTGTCCTACAGTCACGTGTCTATTGTGGTGTCCTGCCTCAATAAATATTGACTGTCATGTGTAGTGAAAGGAGGACTAATTACTACTGTGATAGAAGAAATTGTTACAACCAACATCGTGTGTCAATTTTCGCCATATAATTATCGCATTGTGTGTTCGTTTAGGTAGTTGTAAAAATACACAACGCTAAAAAAAAAAAAAAACAATTAAAAGTACTTAAAAAAAAAGTTGAATATGGCCAACCGACCCACTGGTGGGCCTGGCTAAAAAGCACGCTGTCTCACCAGGCATCGTGTCCGACAAAGGTAGTATCAGTGATGAGCAGTTAGATGCTAGTCTACACGCACAACGTTATTGAGTGTGATGCAGGATCGTTTATAGTAAAACAGCCGCGTAAAAAATTAAGAAAAGCCCTTCGGAAGACCGGGTTTTATGTAAAAACCACTGCAAAAATCAATGACCAATAAAGTTTATTAAACTTTTCGATAATTGAGTTTTATCAGTACCGACTTGGTTTTGCAGATTTTACATTTCTTTTATCACTTAAACACGCCCAAAGTTAGGTTAAATTAGCAAGAAAATCGAATCTTTGTTGGCTCCTAACTTTTTAATGGCTTTTTGTTTTAGTATTCTGTTTCCGTACAGACAATATAAATAATGATACAAAACTATACCATGTTTAATTTTAGCTGTACATTGGTGCCGATTCTGTTGTCACAAAATTCTCTAAACTAGACTAAAAATCACCAAAATTTAGTTTATTCCTGTCAAACGACGATTTCCCATTCTGAAATTAACTAAAGTGATACAACTTAACTATATTTTAGTTTGACAGCACTAAGATTGCACTGAGTTATTAGTTTAGTGAAAAAAGCAATTTTGCTATTCTGTTGTTGTCAATTTCATTATTGTATTCAACTTAAAATTTTGGTTGTCTAACTAAATCTGACTATTTTTAATCGCGATTAAATAGGTGTGGAATAAAATTAGTTGTCAAGAACTAAAATTCACACCGTCACCTCGACTTCGGGTGCAAAAATAGTACTGTATTTTTTTATTTTCTTTTGCTTATATCTCGAAAATGGTGTGTCCTATCGCAAAAATAATGAAAATTTCGACCCCCTTTATGGAACCCCAATACACATCTAAAACTCAACATGTGGGTAATAATTTTTAAGATTTTCCATAAAAAACTGAAAATTCCATATAAATCACGTCGAGGCTGCCCCCCTTCGCGCCTCTGGCTCTGAAAGAAATCACGGGGTAGGGCAAACAAGTACCACGTTGCGAAGCCAAAACACATACCACGTGCGAGTCGCGATTGTCAAATTCGATTTTAGTTGTGTCAAAATTGTTTTTAAATTTAGAGATGTTTTTTTTTAACCCCCGACGCAAAAACGACGGGGTGTTATAAGTTTGACGTGTCTGTGTGTGTATGTGTCTGTCTGAGGCGTAGCTCCCGAACGGATGAACCGATTTTGATTTAGTTTTTTTTGTTTGAAAGGTGTATTAGTCGGGAGTGTTCTTAGATATGTTTCATCAAAATCGGTTCAGCCGTTTGAAGATTATCAGCTCTTTTCTGGTTGAAAAAGGGATTTTACCCTCTTCCATGGGTCTGATCAACTCAAAATTTGGGATTCTATTACTTCAATGATATTAGACGAAAAAAAAAACCTTGAACTGATGCTGGAGCAACACCTGGAATTTCCAGGAAACCCAAGTTATTCACCAACAAACAGCAGAAGTATCGTGTTTGGGCTCATTGAAAAGGTCTCAATGAATAGATTATAGATAAATGGTGATTTAAGGGAGACATTAAGTTTAAAAAGCAAGAAATAAAATTTAAATTAAAAATTTAAAAAACCCCCGACCCAAACAAAAACTCTAAAAAGTAAAAAATAATATTTATAGGCCTTTTAATTTGAACGTAATATTTTAATCAGGGCATTGTCAAGTCGGGGGACGGTCAATGAAAACGCCAAACAGAGGCCTAGCCGTCCCCCGACTTGACAATGCCCTGATTAAAATATTACGTTCAAATTAAAAGGCCTATAAATATTATTTTTTACTTTTTAGAGTTTTTGTTTGGGTCGGGGGTTTTTTAAATTTTTAATTTAATTTTTTGCAGAATAGCGTTAAGATTCTCATAGTCAAAAGTAAGGAATTTTAGTTATAGTTTAGTTCGGTGTACAACAGAATCGGCACCATTGTCGAACAGTGGAGTAATACACTCCCGAAGTTTGTATGGAAAAAATGTCGACTAGATTTACCTTAAACGCCTTCCATTTTGGCGCGCTTGTTCTGACGTCATAGTCTATGATATTGACAACGAACTGAATCGCAAACACTCTTAAAAACACATATACGTTAATTATTGCTGTCATAGACTTTTACTTCGCATTTGCTCTGACCAATAGTGTCGCTTTTCAAATATTTGTATTTTCGACAGTTTTGTTGCACTTTTTAAACATTAAACACACCTTATATAAATGGAGATGGCGCTAGTGCCACGCGTAACTTCTACTCCGTATATAAAAATGAATTAAAAATATAAAACACGAAGTATAAACGCAAATTAGTGGTACAACATAATCCCAATAGTGTAACAACTAAACACAATTGTTATCTCTGTTTAATTTACGTGAAAAGTGCAAATAAATACCTAAAGGACAGTGACTAGAAGCAATTTTTACATTCAGAAATATCGATCGTTGACATTGATTTAACTTAATTCTGACTAGTGCAGTGTGCTTCAAATATCAAACGAAGATGATGAGCTTTAAATAAAGTTTAAAAGAATAAAGTGTCCTCTTTCACAAAAACATCCTGATAATTACTGTAAGTTATAAATACTTTATTAGTCATCTAAACATTGCCCACAGTGCAATGCAACAATACACTGCCATATAATATAATAGTAATACACTAACAGTGCAACAAAAGTGATAAACAGTAACAAAAGTTAAAAATTGTGATCTTAACAAAACAAACAAAGAAAACGGACTTTGAACTTTTAACCATAAATTCAAACCTATCCAACGGATCTTCACTATTACTTCCCATGTACAATCAGTACCGAAATTTCAAGCAATAATTGTATGTTCGAGTGGCGCGTTGTTCTAAGACGCGCTTGAGCATCCAGAGAAACGGCGCGGCGGCGGCGGCGGATCGAACCCCACTTCTGGTTTTTTTAGTTAATGTTTAAAAATACATTTTTATTTTATTTTTTATCCCTTCTGTGATTTAAGTATACGTAAGATATTATAAAAATGTCACCTAAAACTGGTACGAAAGCTGACCGCAAGGTGCCAGAGAAAGCTATATGTTTTAAATGTAAGAAGTCGGTTGACATAAAAAAAACAGCCTCATGTTCAATATGTAAAAATCGCTATGAATTGGATTGTGATGGCTTCCCAGAGCAAACCTACCGGCTAATGGACCAGGAATCAAAGAGAAACTGGCGATGTAAAACATGCTTAAAAAATACAAAAGTCCTGACTACTAGCCATGTATCTAACATCACAACCAGGAGAAGAGGAAACCAACCCCTAAAGAGCTCCTCTCCGGGAAACAGTGGTCAGGAAAGTAAGCAACTTGTAGCTACGAAATCTGCCGTGCAGAGTGGTTCTGACATCTTGGATTCCCACATACTGTCTGAATACGAAACTTCAGATGAATCATACAACACACCCAATAAACTCTCTCATAGTGTGGACGGCACAATTTCTGAAACTTTGTCATTTCTAGAAATGAAAGACACCATAAAAGCGCTTACACATAAATTAGATAGTACTGAGAATGAGCTGGAAAACACGATACTCGAAAATAACAATCTACATCAACAATTAAATAAGTTAGCTGCAGAAAACAAAATGTTGAAATCCCTCTGTAACTCTTCCTCTGTTATTGGAAATAGCCCAGACGTTAAACATAAAAGTAAAAGATACTCTCTGCCGCAGCAAAACTCCTTTTCCACACCTTCTACTCCCTTGAGAAATAAGTTGAATAATAACTGTGGCAAAAGCATAGAAATAATGCACTTTCAACAAAAAATCGTGGACCTGCAAGAAGAATTAAAAGAGGCACAACAGCAGATTGTAGCTCTCACGGAAATAATACACAAAGTGGAAAAAAACAACAAAATATCTGAACAATGTTTGGTTTCAAAAATTTACATACCTGCGCCTACCCATATCGAAGAGCAAAAACATGAATCGACAAATAGAGTACTTATATTTGGCTCTCAACGGTGTGTCGGTCTAGCAGCAGCCATGACACACTCAAGACAAAATACAAAATATGAAAAGTACAGGATTATCGCGGATACAAAACCAAATGCACTAAGTAGTCAAATAATAATGAATTGCCGTCATGCCAAGCTAAACTACAATGATAAAATTGTGATTTGTGTAGGAGAAAATGATCACAATTTAAATTATACCTTATCCCAGCTACAAATTGTACTAGACACATTTTATAATAACATGATTATTGTATTAAATGTGTTTAAAAATGAGTATTTAGATGTAAGTAAACTGAATTATCGCATCAAAAATGTATGTCTTAACCATAAAAAATGTAAGTTTCTAGAAAGCCAGACCCTTATAATGTCTGAATTGTGTACAAAAATTAATTACCTTATAGATTGCCATGACTATAATGAGAACTACTTAAATCCTAGAGAACTTGTAAAGCGGATAGCGAGTAACAGATCAAGTCTTAAATTACGTACTAATAATAATGCACCTAAAAAAGGAACAATTCCTTATTATTTCGGTCGGAGGAATTTCTTAAAACCACAAGAATCGGAAAACGCGTTAAATTCTACCCATAAGGCAGAAAAAGGAACAATTCCGTACTATTTTCCTGTAATCAAAAAGAACATTACGTTTTTTCGGACCCAAACCACTGCTACCTAGTACATTTAATTTCAAAATACTCCATCAAAATATTGCTAGTCTCTTATCAAAAAAAGAGCTACTCGAAATAACCCTACAAGAGCTACGTGAAGTACAGAATAATCCAGATGTAATATGCCTCTCCGAAACTTTTATAAAAAAAGGCTATGAGTCTTATATTAAAATTCATGACTATGACATGGCTGCCAACTTCTGCAGGGAGAAACAAAGAGGCGGGACCTGCATCTTAGTAAAAAAAACGTGATCTTCAAAGAACTACCATTTATAAATACCCACGCTATACAAAATACTTTCGAAGTATGTGGTACAGAACTACCTTATCATAAGTTGATAATAATCTGTGTTTATAGAACTCCTCAATCCGACCCCACGCAATTTCTATTTAAGTTAAACGGTCTTTTGGAACATGTATTTCATAAATATAAATCAAAAATACAGGTGGTTTTAGTAGGTGACTTTAACATTAATACTCTCAAAAAAGGCAACATAACTAATCAATTACTAGATCTTGCATACAATTATAATCTAAAATTACATATAAATGAGCCAACACGTAAGTTATCATGTATTGACCATATTTTCAGTAATATTCCGGATGCTATTGCTACAGTTATGCCACTCCATTTATCCGACCATGACACAGCGCAAATGTTGAGTATTCCTTTAAGACATAAGATACAAATAAAACAGGCAGCATACTATATCTATAAAAGAGACTACAACACAAATAATATTCAGAAGTTTAAGGAATGTTTACAAAATGTGTCCTGGTTAGAAACCTACGCAGAAAATGATATAGATGTAGCATTCAGTTCTTTTCACGAATTGTTATGCCTTTTCTATAATTTATGCTTCCCAATAATAAAAGTAAAACTTACAACTAATCAAAAGAAACAAAACTGGATAAGCAAAGGACTCAAACAAAGTTGTAAAACCAAACGGTCTCTTCGCTATCAATATTATAGAAATAAAAACAAAGAAAATAGGAGTAAATATATGCAATATTCCAAAATCTTACAGAAATGTATCTGCATGTCAAGAAAGAATGCAAATATTAAGTTTATTAACGGAAATGAAAATAAATGTAAAGCCGTATGGAAAGTAATTAGGGACGAAATCATGAACAATAACTACAAGGACAATTTAGAAAATATTAATATTGATAACACAGTAGTCACGGATCCTATACAAATAGCAACTGCCTTCAATGACCACTACATTAATATAGCGCGTACTTCTAGTACGGATATAAAAACAAGCCCTATGAAAAAATCAGCAGTTCATTCGATGTTCCTTAAGCCCGTTTCTGAAAGTGAAATTAGAACGGAGATAATAGCACTAAAAAACTCAAATTCTGAAGGATACGATGCTATTAATACGAAAATCATAAAAGCATGTACCATTGAGTTAAGTGAAATTATAACACATTTAATTAATTTATCTTTTTCTCTTGGTACATTTCCTGAAAAATTAAAAGTATCAATAGTTAAACCAATTTTTAAAAAAGGAGAAAAATCTGATGTTAATAATTATCGCCCAATTACATTAATACCCATCTTGTCAAAGATATTTGAAAAGTGCATGTACAAACGATTGATTGAATTCTGTAATAAATTTAACATAATTAAGAAAGAACAGTTCGGCTTCCAAAAGAACAAATCCACAACACTAGCTATTTTCAATCTTATAAAACATATAATGACGAATATTAATCAAAACCGTCTTACTACAGGTTTGTTCTTCGATCTATCTAAAGCCTTTGACCTAGTGTCTCATGACCTGTTACTTCAGAAACTAGAGGCAATCGGAATTAGAGGCATAGTGCTTCAGTGGATATCGACATACCTAAATAACAGACGGCAGCGGGTTACCATTACAAAAGAGGATAGAAATAACAACATGTTGCCTCACTCATCCGAACTCAAGTTCAACAGATGTGGCGTCCCACAAAGAAGTGTGTTAGGCCCAATTTTGTTCCTCTTATACATAAATTCTATAATTAATATAACCAACCATAAATGTATATTGTTTGCTGATGATATTTCTATTATTGTAACAACTGATAGGAAAAATAATACGATTGATGATCATGAGACTGATATCAATAACACTATTGAACGTCTAATTGAATATCTAAATAGGAATAATTTATCAATAAATCTAAAAAAATCAGTTTATATACAATTTAATAAATCTAATAATGCTAATCACAATGTTAAAATGAAAATAAATAAAATTGATGAAGTGACGCAAACTAAATTTCTAGGCATAACCTTAGATCAAGATATAAATTGGAAATTACATATTGAAACCGTCTCCAAAAGAATAAATAAGTTCGTATACGCACTTAAAAAAGTCAGGAATATCACAAACGTTCAAACAGCAATAACGTCCTACCATGCATACGTTGAATCGGTGCTCCGCTATGGCTTGATAATGTGGGGTAATAGCACAGATCAAAATAGAGCATTTATTGCACAGAAAAAATGCATTAGAGCAATAAACGGGCTTCGACCTGACGAATCCTGTAGGCCGATATTTAAAAAGCTCGGCTTGTTGCCGCTACCGTCTCTCTACATTTATGAAACATGTATGTTTGTGAGGAAACATAAGGAATTATTCAGTAAGGCAGATGATTTATACCCTCGTAACCGACGAGACCCCCACAGGCTTGTGCTGGATATCCTTCCTAGACTAGCTAAATATAATAAAAGTTGTGTATCCATGTGTGTACGTATATATAATAAGATACCAAGTGATGTCAAAACTCTAAATATGAGATTATTCAAAAATAAATTGCATGAATGGTTGTGTAGTCATAGTTTTTATAGTGTCAAAGAATTCTTTGACTATAAATGTTAAATGTATAAAACATGCTTGTGTAAATTTGTACGCTTATAACTGTTAAGCAAAAACATGTATGCTCTTGTTATTTTGTTTTTTACCATCTTTTTATACCATGTTTTACAGCAAATAAATATTATTCTATTCTATTCTATTCTATTCTATTAATTCCTTGCTCAAAATGAAATTATACTGACAAATATTGATTGGAGCATACTTTGGAAGTAAAACAGTTTATAACAAAAAATATTTGACCCTTATTTGAATCACATATTTCCTGTTATCGGTCGGCATTTTAAACGGTTTAACATAAATTTGCGCTAAGAACATTTTGAAAATCTTTTAATACAAAAAAAAGGTAATTTACTGACACACAACACGACATTTTGGAAATCTTTAAGTAAAAAAATGTAACCTTAAATTAACTGACACAACGCACAAGTTACACCGCTGGTGCTAGAATAGAAGCTTGAAATCTCAGATTATAAAACAAGGCAGATAGACCGCGCGGAACACCAAGAGTGAGGTCAGAAAACCAAATACTAAAGCGTCGTATTGTATACAGGGTAAGTTTTTATCCAGTGCGCAAATTGTAACCATGAATTCAGCATATCATTCTGGAACCCCTAGCGCAGAAATTTTTCGCCGGTTACACAAAGAAAAATCACCTGTTTCATAGAAAAGTGCAATACCTACCCGGTCAAAATGTATGGAACAGCTGATTTTTTTTTTGTAAATCCGGCGAATTTTTTTGCGCTAGGGGTTCTAGAATGATCTGCTGAATTCATGGTTAAAATTTGCGCACTGGATAAAAACTTTTCTGTATAATGCGAGGCTTTAGTATTAGTTTTTTTGACTCGTGGGTGTTCTGCGCGATCTATCTGCCTTTGTTTTATAATCTAAACCAAAAAAATAAAAGAAAATACTAAAGCGTCGCATTGTATGTCACATAAAATACGACGCCTTAGTATTTGGTTTTTTGGCTTCACTCTTAGTGTTCCGCGCGGTCTATCTGCCTTTGTTTTCTGAGCTTGAAATTTTGCATAAGAGTACCCTGTGTAACGAAGGTGAGCACTGGAAAGCGTTTTTGAAAATTCATCCCCGAATGACATTCAAAAAGTGTTGACTCTCAGCCTAGTTTGAATAAACGACTTTTGATTTTGATTTTGAATGGGGTTACATAAGGGATGAAACTTTGGACGGAACTTCGTCATTATAGATGGTGGGAAATCCCATCGTGTGCACGGATTGTCTTTTAATAAGTCCGAATAATACTAACCCTATAACGCTTGCAGATAATCGCAACTATCACAATGTCGCGTGTCGGTTTTGTGTAAGTCCCGCTTCGATAAATATTGATGGTCACGCGCTGTGACACAACGTGACAAGCGGTGACGGGACACACGTCAGTGGCCATCTAACTAATTGTTGATAATACGTATCGATGATATAATTTAACAGGAGTAGTGCGTCGCTTTCCGTTTCATCATACCTTGAAGTTTTTTGGTGTAGCTCAAGTTGTTCAAAAAAATATTATCTTGTGACTGAAAAGGAATTATGAAAAACGGCTCAATATGAAACTTTATAGAAGGTATTAGAAAATTCTAGACACACTTACCTAGACAGCTGCTGGGCACGCCACGATTGCGGCGGTAAGTCCCCTCTTTGAGGAGTGGTTTGAGAGGCGGCATGGCGTCCTCACCTTCCGCCTGACGCAGGTCCTCACCGGACACGGTTGTTTCGGGAGGTTCCTGTTTCGGATAGGGCGGGAGGAAACGCCCGGGTGTTTCCACTGCGAAGATCGCCCTGAGGACACGGTGGAGCACACGGTGGCGGTCTGCCCAGCTTGGGTGGAGCACCGCCGTGTCCTCGTGGAGGCGATCGGCGGCGGCGATCTCTCGCGTCCGGCCCTGGTCCAAGCCATGGTACGGAGCGAGAGGGCATGGGGAGCCGTCACCTCCTTCAGCGAAGCAGTAATGCTCGCGAAGAGGGAGGCGGCGCACGTGAGGGAGAGGCAGCATATGCGCCCTCGCGACCCCAGCCGCCGCAGGATACGGAGACGCCCTGGGCGTCGGGAATCCCAGGCCGATTTCCGGCCACCGTAGGCATGTGCTTGCTTACGGCGAGTAATGGGTAGCTCGCTGTCCGGTAAGGACCAAGCCCAAGTCGACGGCGCGTTGTGTTCCACGCACGCCTCAAAGAGGTGTCAGCACAAAAATGATGGGGCTCGCAAGGGCCGATGCCTGCCAGGGGTGCGGGTTTGTTCGAAAGAGATACCACAGCCCCTGGCCTACGGGCTACTGAAGGAACACGGGTGGGTTTTAGTCAGTATAAGTCTGACACGCCCTCCTGCTCCACCCAGAGCGGGAGAAGTTATTTGATGATTTCCCACCCAAAAAAAAAAAAAAAAAAAACCTAGACAACTGATTGAGCCGTTTTTCATAATTCCTTTTCAATCGAGAGATAATATTTTTTTTAAAGAGTGGCGCTAGTGGACCTGTGACAGCGCTCTTAATCTGGTCGAAAAGTTTGCAATACTAGACCATTGAACCAATTGAAAGAGGTAGCTTGAACCTTCAGACATAGGAGTGCTGTTCATTCTGGAAGACGGCTCAAGGAGGCCCATTACCAAAGCATGAAGTCTGTAGTTTCGGCCGAAGTTACGTTCGTTACCACCTCCGTATCGGTTACGGACATATTAAGTGCGGGGTCCGAACTAAGAATGAATTAAATCACAAATTGACAGCTGTCCCTACTCCCGATGGCTTTTGCTCGTCCAGCGAGCTTCTACCTGACGGGCCCGGTATATCTTCGTTGACGGAGTAAGAGAGTAAGCATCCAGCTTCAGATAAAATGTCACGAAAATCTTCGATGTAAACTAAAGATCAACATCAGACTATAATGTTCCCACTGCTGGGACACAGGTCACCTCTTGGTGGGAGGGACTGGGCCGTAATCCACCACGCGGGCCCAGTGCGAGTTGGTAGATGTCACACGTCTTCGAATTTTTGGTTCTAGGACATGCCGGTTTCCTCACGATGTTTTCCTTCACCGTTTGAGAGCAGTGGTGATGAAATGATTTACACAAAGTAAAGCGTCTGGCTGGGTTCGAACTCACGTCCTACAACTTGTAAGTCGCCGCCGTTTCCACTTGGCCACCACTGCTCTCCAACTAAAGATTACACAGCGAAATATATCATCTTCCTCATAAACTCCAATACATACTCCACGCCACGCGCTGCAACCCTCAGATCCCCTGACAATAGTTTAAACAAATTGTTTACCTTGCATTACTATAGTAATTGTTTACCGAGTGCAGTCTCTTCTGTCAATGGTTAGAGCTCCTTGTCTTATGTTTAAAGCCACAGAGCTCGGAATAGTTATACGCGCAGCATTTAGACACGGCAGTACTGACAAAATTCACGCCGAAATTATTGAGAGTGCACATAATCTCTATCATCTTCGCCATTCAAAGCCGTCAGTTATTAAACGTCAATAGAGTCGAAATAACGAGCAGGGTTTGAAATACAGGTATTTTTAGGAACTAGTACCATTGACTTTGGTGTGATACCTGTACCAGAGTAGTAGCTGTAGTATTCATCAAAATCAGCCTTTAATGTTCCCACTGCTGTGAACCCGGTCTCCTCACTTCGATAGGGAGTTTGCTGGACCCAGTGCGGGTTGGTATTTCGAATCAGTAACGGTACTGTACCGGTACCAAACATAAGTCCGTAAGTTAAAATGAGAAAACAGATATAGTAAGTAAAAAGGACAGTTAATAGGCATTAGAAAAATTAAGTTACGAAGTTCGTCGTACAAATATGATATTTGTTGTATGCGTTGGGTACCTACCCGAATTCGGTACGGGTACTTCTTACCTTGAATGCCCTACTTTATACAAAATAAAGATCATTGTGATTTTGAAAAACTTGTTAGTGGTATCAGCCCAACAGCAACCTTATTACAATAAAAGATCACTGTGATTTTGAAAGTGGAACCCGTCTGGAACCTGTACACAGGTACTGTAATGACAAGACCTAATTAGTACCGTTACAGAACCTGTACGTTGTACTTTGGTACCGGTTCCAAGCACCAAGTGTGAGTAAACGGTGACAGGTTTGTATGAAAAGGTTTGACAATGCCGCTTTTAGCAGCGGCTGGGGACATGTCTCCGAGGTCTGTGTTCAATGCTGCCTGCTTCTCTTCGAGGGTATCTTGAGAGAATTCGTAGACTGTTGTTTGTTTTTAATTAGATCTTTGTTACATTGATATGATTAAGATCTTTGGAATGAAATAGTGTTGTTCAGAAGCAAGGATTAATTAGGTTACGCTACACTCCCATTGCATAGAAGTGGAACTCCCTGACGGAATCTGTTTACTGAGAAATCTGGAAGCCTTCAAGACTTGACTGAATATATTGTTTCTAGGTAAGCGTGGACCATCTTTTGACATTGAGACAGTGGTCAAGAGTCACTATTTAAAAAATAATGATGTCAGCTGCCGTGTATTTCTATAATAAAAAAAAACCCTCGGTAACGTACTTTCCGGATAAAAAGTATCCTATTTGTTAATCCAGGTTGAAAACTATCTGGCAAACTTCAGCCAAATCTGTTCAGCCGTTTTTGCGTGATTGAGTAACAAACATTCAAACATGCAAACTTTCATATTTATAATATTAGTAGGATAGTAGGAGTTCTGTCGCCACGGCAGATAAGTTATTAATTGGTTCCCCTTGGTTCAACAAATTTTACATCAGGTGGGTCATCGCAAATCCAACACAAAAAGAACTGCAGGCATTTGTTTTGTTTGCCTCTCAATAAACAACCACAATTTTCGCCAACTCTCCTACCCACCCCTTCAGGGAAAACGATGATACTTTAGTTTACACAACTGATACCCTTAAAATAAACATTTACTTCTACCCTCATTTATGTAGAATGCACGCTCGTTACGACGCCACGTGTCGCACTGTGTACTCTATCACTTGAAATTGTGCCAATCGTGGGTGTGTGCGAATAATTACTGAATTTAATTTCTGCTCGTGTTTCAATTGATCTGGTAGCTAATCTGATAACAGTCTTTTAGTCGTTTTTGATACACTTCATAATTATATTTCAATGGTTGTTATGAGAACATACACATAGCATAATATCACGCCTTATTTCTGCGATGGATTGGGCACAGTTGTACCTATATTAAAATCCACATTTCGGCAGGCAAAAAAATGCATGCAATAGGGGGCGACCCTAAACCTGCAGGCTTTTTTTTTGGGTGGGAAATCATCAAATAACTTTTCCCGCTCTGGGTGGAGCAGGAGGGCGTGTCAGACTTTTACTGACTAAAACCCACGCGTGCTCCCTCAGTTGCCCGCGTGCCAGGGGCGACGGCATCTCCTTCGAACAACCCGCACCCCTGGCAGACATCGGCACTTGCGGACCCATTGGTCACCTTGCGACGGGTCAGCACAGTGTTCCCGCCGCCGACCACTTTTCTGCCGCAGGGGTAGGGCGAGCTGCCTACGCTATACCCACACTCCTCCTCTCGTGCGGCTCCACCGCGGCAGCCATCAAACGGTGGCAGCCCCGTCCAGGCCACGGAAGGGAAGAACGCTACTCAAAAGTACCGGCCATCCTCCTCCGCGGCAGCCTGTAGCCTTTAGCTGCGATGCCTCCCATTCGATATCGCAGCCCACCTCAGTTGCAGTGCACCTCACCGGAACCTAATTTTTTTGGCCGCTACGTCGTCGGCTTTGAGGCAAAAGCCCTGACGAGCGGCCCCACCTTGGGGTTCCACGGCTATTGATCGCCCCGCAACAACAATGCGGGAACCCACTCGGGGGGGGGGGGGGGGGGTACACCTGCAGACTTAGCATGACACGTTTTATTTTTACTCTACTGTAGAATAGAAATCGCTTGTCTGCATTTCTCGGTGAAAAACTGTCAACTGTCTATACGGAAACGTCGTTTTTCTCTACTCTTCCGACGAAAAAACGCTTGTCTACGGTTCTCGTGCTGAGCCTGCAGGCACAAATCCAGACTCCGGGCTGCTTCTGAGAAATTCAAGATAGAAATACCCAATAACAGTTTGCCCGACCTGGGAATCGAACCCAGGATTTCATGATCAGGAGTAGTGCTTGCGACCACAACACCAACGGGAAACAAGCCCTGATTTCATGATGTTATAAAACTGGTTAAGAAGTGTCTAGATCTACTTTGACAAAATAGTGCTTTCAAGTTCTTAGGATCATTGGTCACTGTAATTTATCTACAGTTCTTTCCGCTTCATTTTACATCTGACAGCGGCAACCCAACAACAACCTTGTTGTAACGAAAATTAAGATCAGAGTGAATTTGACAAACTTGTTAGTGCCAGCAGCCCAACAGAAACAGCAATGATAATTATGACAATAAAGGCTTCTTCAAACAGACGTGACGCGACAACGCGACGCGACACAATTTCCATGAAGTTTTCGTAGAAATTGTTCTACGAGTGTCGCGTCGCGCCCGTTTAAAGAAGCGTTAAAGACCGCTGTGACAGTGATGCAAAATCAGACGTAAACTGTGAAATGACTGTAGCACTAATATAATTTTCTGACAGTCAACATCATCTGCCTGGGCTTTTGCCCAACTATGTTGGGGTCGGGTTCCAGTCTGCAACCAGTATTTTACATGGAGCGACTGCCTCTCTGAACCTCCACAAGCCTGTTATTGGGTAACACGATACCCCTTAGTAAGAGTGGTTGTCAGATTTTCAGGCTTCTGACGACCCGTAACGTTGTCAAAGATCCACGAATGACGGCTGGGACCAGCGGCTTAACGAGATTTCCGAGGCACGGTGGGGTCTTAGTATGTAAAGATGGTCAACCATCCATGTCCTGATGGCTTGACGCGTAGCCTAACCTGATAGATCGATGCGTGCGGATGTCATTACTTAGCCACGAGCCCCTCTGACTGCGAAAGGACTGAAGCACCAATATCATTTTCTGACAGTCAACATTGTCTTTAAATCACCAAATCGCCATAAACAAAAACTTGCGAACACATTTCATTCATCCCCTTCCGCAACTCCCTAACAATAGACTTGAAACCCGAGCCCTCCCTAAAAGCGTACCGTATTAATGTTTATATAGCCATCCACTGCTGGTCGTGCGTCTCTAATGGCCGGTCCCTCGAGGTGTAGCCGCGTAATCGATACCGCTGCCGACTGTTAATGGATTAGGTGCCGCACCTATAGACGTGATTTTTTTGGAATTGTGTATTGGGTTCGTTTTGGTCATGTTTTTGAGAGCTTTGGCAATTTTCTTCGGGAGTTGAATACGTTTTTTTATTAGCTCCTCTCATCAGCAACTTATCTATTGATGGAAATTATGTACGGCATCCGACCTCACGTAGAGTGCGTTACAAGAAAGTATCCCTTAACCGTAATTTTGGTAGCACGGAAATTAAGTGTTTTAACAGGTATCTTCAATCTACAGACACGGGAACCAACATTACGGCGAAGAGAATTATGAAACGTAGAATTTCGTACACTTTCCAGCGATAGATTTATTTCTATCGAATTCTTTGAATGTTACATAAATATATTATTATCTGAGAGGCGATTCTACTAATTTTAAGAACGTTCACAGTCTGATCTCAGTGTCAATCTGTCAAAAATACCTCGATTTTTCATACATTTTTGACATTTGCTTGTCACTGAGATGACGCTGCGACTAGATTTTGAACGGTTTAATTACGAGAATTGGCCTTCTGGAAACTGATCGCTGAACAGAAATTGAAAAAAAAAAAAAACTAAACTAATAACATCTCTTCCTACTCAAACTTATAACACAATGCTGGATGCCTGTTTTTTCCACCTGCCCGTTATTAATAATAATTGTAGCCAAAACAAATGAATATCTGAAAGTAAATAAGAATGCAACCGTCCCCATTCCTACTATCACACAAACATTAGTGATTTATTAATTAACTTTCTCTTTTCAATCCACTCACCCTCCCTCGTCCCAGCGGACTCAAAACTTTGATGTCCGCAAACGATGCGCCCTGGGACCACTGTTTGTGATGCTACGGTACAAGATAAACATCATTATTAGTTTATTACGCACATGGGTCGGTTTGTGGATTATTTGCGGTTTTTGTAATAATTAAAATATGATATTTAAAAGTTGTTGTCATCTGCCTAGGTTTTTGCCTCTTCTTTCGATAATGATATGGAAAGATAACCATGTGACCTTTTTTTTTTTTTGGGTTGGAAATCATCAAATAACTTCTCCCGCTCTGGGTGGAGCAGGAGGGCGTGTCAGACTTTTACTGACCAAAACCCACCCGTGTTCCTTCAGTAGCCCGTATGCCAGGGGCTGTGGTGTCTCTTTCGAACAAACCCGCACCCCTGGCAGGCATCGGCCCTTGCGGGCCCCATCATTTTTTGTGCTGACATCTCTTTGAGGCGCGCGTGGAACACAACGCGCCGTCGACTTGGGCTTGGTCCTTATCGGACAGCGAGCTACCCATTACTCGCCGTCCGCAAGCCCATGCCTACGGTGGCCGGAAATCGGCCTGGGATTCCCGACGCCCAGGGCGTCTCCGTATCCTGCGGCGGCTAGGGTCGCGAGGGCGCATATGCTGCCTCTCCCTCACGTGCGCCGCCTCCCTCTTCGCGAGCATCACTGCTTCGCTGAAGGAGGTGACGGCTCCCCATGCCCTCTCGCTCCGTACCATGGCCTGGACCAGGGCCGGACGCGAGAGATCGCCGCCGCCGATCGCCTCCACGAGGACACGGCGGTGCTCCGCCCAAGCAGGGCAGACCGCCACCGTGTGCTCCACCGTGTCCTCAGGGCGATCTTCGCAGTGGAAACACCCGTGCGTTTCCTCCCGCCCTATCCGAAACAGGAACCTCCCGAAACAACCGTGTCCGGTGAGGACCTGCGTCAGGCGGAAGGTGAGGACGCCATGCCGCCTCTCAAACCACTCCTCAAAGAGGGGACTTACCGCCGCAATCGTGGCGTGCCCAACCATGTGACCTTTAAAATTCAGTAATAATTAGAGCATGTTATTCTTAGGTTAGACTAGTTGTCCGACTTTCGGTTTTCCGACTAATTTTTGATATTCTTAGGTTAGACTAATTGTCCGACTTTCGGTTTTCTGACTCAATTTTGATATTCTTAGTTGACGACTAGTTGTCCGACTTTCGGGCTTTCTGACTTCCTTTAGCGTTACTTCTATGAGCCACAGTGGTCTCAATATTGGTAAATAGTCACCCATCCATTGACTACCCGCACCAAGAATAGCTTAACTTCGCGGATCGTTGTTTCCTCGCAGCTGTTATATGTAGTCACGAGCCCCGCAAACGATGGTCCCTGGGACCACTGTTTGTGATTCTACGGTACAAGATAAATATCACTATTAGTTTATTACGCACATGTGCTCGGTTTGTGGATTAGTTGCGGTTTTATTATTGAAAACATATTATTTAAAAGTTATTGTGGTCTGCCTAGTATTTTGCCTCTTGTTTCGATAAGGACATGGAGAGACGACCATGTACCTTTAAAACTCAGTTATTAAGCATACGGATATTCTTAGATTAGAATAGTTGTTAGATTTTTGGTTTTCTGCCATTTTATTGTTATTCTAAAGTTAGACTAGTTGTCCGACTTCGGCTTTCTGATTTCTGAAGAGTAGCTTAACTTTGCATATCGTTGTTTCCTCGCAGCTGTTATATGTAGTCACGAGCACCAGAAACGATTCGCCCTGATACCACTGTTTGAGATGCTACGGTACAAGATAAACATCATTATTAGTTTATTACGCACATGGGTCGGTTTTGAGGTTTGCGGTTTTTGTTTGGAAAGTAAGTTATTGTCTTATGAATCAATTAGGCATTTTGACTGGGCGAGTTTTAATAAGCATTTTGTGTGTCAAAGAAATCTCAAGAGTACTCTTAAACAGACCAAAGAAATAGTCTGATGTGAAAATAGTTTTATGAAAGCTCTGGGAAACAATTAACTATTTGATTTCGATTTAATTTCATTTGTAATGTTCGTTTTCTTTTGTTTCATTTGTAACTGGTTTCCACTTCTAACAAAGTCTTTGATTAATACATTTACTATCTCATACACATACATATCTCTAAGATGTGTTGCCCCATGTCTTAGTTAATTCATCAGCATGAGATTTAGAAGTAGATTTAAACCCCTATCCCCCCCTAATATGTCCCTATATTTTTTTTTTAAGACGCTTTTATAAGTTAAGCGTCTTAAAAAAAAATACATAAGGACATAAACTCACCTCTTCTTTCGTAGATAGAAACTACAGAACGCGACCTGCGACGATCTGGCATATTCCTTTTGCCTGGTTTACGTTCATGCATCTGTTCCTCCGTCATTTCTCAAGAACATCACCAATAAGGTGTTTATGTCCTCCTAGGGCGTCTTCTCCAACCTTCACACTTAACACAAACAAAACTAGAATACAGTTACCCTTTAATGCTAAAACATGTGACAGGTTCGGTGTGAGACGAAAAGAAATCTTAATTTTCTTCGTTTGTGTATTCTGCCTACGTCTGGCAAATTCACCTCAATCACGACAGACCTTCACCAAGATTCACTTACAAACTTTCTACCAACAAATCTCAGTCCGACCACTCTTTTATTATGGACCCTCAAACTTCTTTGTAGCGTGTCCAGAGCACATCTGCCAAGACTGTAGTAACTCAATCAGTGGTCGCGTGACCTCTGCACTTACCGCACGGATTCCACGCTCTCTGGTTTGATGGTCAACCCTCGTTTGACTTGGGTGTTTTAGTCATGGCTCGTGGATTTGTTTTGAGGGAATAGAGTGTAGTTTACTGATGTAGTTAGATTGTAAGTTTGAGCAAACATATTTGATACAGACTGCCAAGTGTTGCTATCTTGGAAATAAATAGAGACCAATTAGGACGTCTTGACGATTCAAAATTGGGTGTGAATGATTCATTTGAAATAAATGCGTTTTTTGTTTAGAGCAGGTTCAAACCAACAAGCCAGTTTTTCAATTAAGAACCCAATATAGTAATGCAGTTGTTTGTACAAAACTGACAACTTATTCTGATGCTAAGTTGTAATTTTAGTATTAAGAGCTTTACCCAAACCGAAATAAAGTTGGAAATGCAAAAACTGACGGCTTGAGTTTGGTTTTACAAAACTGACAAGTGGTTTTGGACAACTACTGGAAATATTCGGTTAAAACCTTTGAGCATATAACACACGTTCTATTTAAACAAAAACGCACACTCAACACAAAAAAATACACACAAATAAACACACATATATCTAAGGTATTCTTTTCTATCTTTGGGAAATCGGGCTAGTTGTGGAAATCTTGATGTTATCAACTAAACGTTTTAGATCGCTTCTACGTACTGCGGGTGGGTACAAGTCTCTCCTTAGATACGAAAATCTAAATAGCCAGAGGATTTTTCCTATTCAGCTAAACTAACAATGTCAGTTGCGTAATATCGTTAACATTATAACTTCAGTGGTCGTAAGTGCTACTGATAAGCATGAGTTTTGGCGATTCCCAGGTCGGGCAGTGTTTGAAATTTTCCATCACGAACTTCTCAGCAGCAGCCGGGAATCTGGATTTGTACACGGTTGATGGTAATAGGGTCAACCCCATTTTTATGTCCACGCAATAACTGTCCATTCCAAGGTTGCCTAGAAAAGATCGCAGAAAGCGATAAGGCCGCCCATTGTATGTTTTTAGGGTTTATTTTTGTATGTATTTTCTGGTGTACAATAAAGAGTATATAAATAAATAAATAATAAAACTTAACTGGCGAAATGTGGGCGTAGTAAGTACTCCCCAGCCTAACCCTTCGTAGACTACATACGTGATGTTTTGTTTATGTTATAATGTCTTTGACAACAGGATGCTTTCGGTGAAGGTGGTTGGCCACTAGAGTTCAGAGCAGCTGTCGCCAGGCTCCTATCACAGCATGCACCCAATGATAAGGAAGCTCCAAGGACCTCTATTTTGCGTAAGTAGCATACCCCGAATAAATGTTAATGTATCGTTGGAAAATAAAAACCTGAAGGGATTGGTGGAAATTGAATTGTGAGTGATGTCATTATACAATATGTCACGGAATTAACGCACACCACCAAACACCCCAATGAGAATTTATGAAGTAATCATAATACCTACACAGATTTTTTACGATTATGTATAAAACATTGTTTTTTTTTATTAAATTAGGTGTACTGATTGTGGAAGATAAATGTCGTCATATTACAAATCTACGCACGCACACAGTTGCACCCGTATTAGGGTCTAGCGTACTTCGTCCATATTGGTTTGTTTTGACAAAAAAACTGTGTTTAAAATGCCAAAAAACTATTCAGTTAACGATTCAAATACAAACTAGTTTCATAAGGTGCGTTAATTCTGTTACACATTGGTAGATGTAGATATCGATTTACTTTTGCTCATGAAAGATACACTACAATTTTATAAGCCCGTCTCCAGAATAGTTTTACCAACTTCATATTCATGTTTACCAGAAAGTTTTTTTTTTTTTTTCACAAAGCTTGTTTAAAACTATATATTATGTTTCTCTTTAGGTCTGAGCAACCAGCGCCTGGACCAGGCTCTCTCAGAGACCATGGTGTTGGACCTGATCGTACTAGTCGGATTTGTTGTCGTCAACAATCCACAACTCCAGGTGAGTTTTATCTCTTCATTTTTATGCGTCAAGGAGGTTTGGATAACATTCGTCATCAAAAAAAAAACACCGATATAAACTCACTCAGTTTTCACCGACTTCGAAAAGGAGGGTTTCTCAATTCGCCTGTGTTTTTTTTATGTCTGCGATATCTCCGGCAATTGTGCATCGTCTTCGATTTTTTTATTGATATATTTGACACACAATAAAGGAAATATAAAGCTCCCTATTCAATAATGTTTCGATACAAAGAAAAACTCGCTTCTGCTATCAGATACTACTAATATTCCCCTACATTAATAATTACAGGATAGTTTACATATACTAAAGGACTCAATGTAAAAGCGTTGAGTTTTGTATTGACAATTTTATAAACTATAATTAAGTATGGAAAATGAAAGGTACACAGCATTTAAACATTAATATTACTGGAGTTAAAGACGAAAGTGGAACATGAATGAAGTAAAAGGAGTATGTATCCATATCATAGCACGTGGCTTTCTGTTGTTTCTACCTACGACATGGGAAATGAGTTTATACTATCTGATGTCACGCAGTCGATTAAAAAGGATATCAAATTATTATCTGTGTTTGTTTTTACCGTGTCAGTGGCAAAAAAAAAACATGAAAAAATATACATAGTTTGTAAAATTTGCTTGGCCCAAAATTCAGCAACGCGAATACCGTTCGCTGACTCAGCCATTCACAAGTCACAGCCCATGCGGCACAAGATGGGAGGTTAATCCTATTCTTACTAATATTCCACACGAACGAAGCCGCTGGCAAAAGCTAGTACTTTAATAACTCCGTCCGTCCGTTTTATTTGCCGGTTCCCATGCGGGTGACACCTGCACTAACACGTGTTTCCACACCATCGGGCAACGTATTAACTATTAGCATGTTGACATGGTCAACTTAATTGATTCCTTGGACTATCCTTTATTGTTTTGTGTTGTTTGTTTCTTGAGATATTATCACTACGTAGTTAAGACATTTGGTGAGAATTATTGAATGTATGTGAAGGAATTCCGGCATTTAAATGCGCTTCCCCACCGGGAGCATAAATTCAAATTCAAATATGTAATTGATTTTCTCTTGGCAATGGCACCGTATTAATTTAGATAAGCTCAATAACTATGTGACAGTAGTTTGTGAGAGACTAGTGTCAGCACTAGGAATACCTGTATAGCAGATCACCAGGGTCCCACCACACGGTTTGTAAATATAACCAGTTATTTAGGGCAAACCATAAAAAAACAATGATAAACTCACAGTACAAATTAAAAACAATAAAACAAAAAGGAGGGTAGAAAGAAGTTAGTGGAAATAGGGTGATCTATTATGATGGACTATTTCGGATGAGTTAGTAGTTTCTAAGTTGTTTTATAATCTAGGTTATGGCGTTCGCCCTGTAATGACACCTTTACCTAACCGTGTTACTTCTACCTATTTTATTATAATATATTAAGTTATATTGCTGGTTTCAATTATCTCTCTGCATGACCTAGAAGTTCACGGCCTGTGCAGTCAACTTGCAAAGTCCTAGCCGCTACAGCGGGATCTTGAATCATTGTTACATTACACTGCTCCCGTTGAGGGCGCGAGCGCCTTAATCAAAATGTTGATTTTCACGTAATGTTTTAGATGAGTATTTGATTTTAAATCAAGTTTGTGTCGAGACAGTAGTAAGTTATAAAATCAGTCGCGTTACTTGTATGTTCAAACGAAAGAATTTTGTAGTCCTATGTTTTATTCAAATGCCGAAGATTGGCATACTGGTATATTTCCCGATGACAGCATTCATCATCATGCAACAGCTCAAATAACTTCATTTGAGAAAAGCGCAACACGTTTCGTTCTGGAAAAACCAATTAATTCTTCTTGCCTAGCCGAAGCCTTCGACACTATAACTCACCTAAATTCACTCAAACTTTCTTTCTTAACACAATATTGCCGCACTCAGGTCCTTTTAAATTATTCTACCGGCTCATTACAACACTTTTACCGCGTGTTACCCAGTTTTATCGCTCCTAAGTTCTCACGGACACAGGTGTCCGAGTTACATTGGACACAGTTGCTCAAGGAAGTGTACTAGGCCCATTACTAAAATTTATGCGAGGTTTTCTTTTTACTTGGGCATAATTGATTTTATGGGTTTTGGTAAAGAAGAAAGTTTTTGCTGTAGTTTGTCATTTATCAGTGGGTTAGTTGGAGTATCTACATATATTTATGGATTTTGGCGAGAGCTTGGTATTAAACGCAAATAATACTGAAATAAATACCTACAATAAATGCTGTAAGACAGTGAAAGTTGCTTTACTTGAGTATGTAAATCCTGATTAATAAATTGATTTTGTTTGAATAACAATAAGTGATACCTAAGTGAACGGCCGTACAAAAGCACACTGTCGGATTTTTAAACTCGGGGCTCCGCGCCATAGTTGATGATGATGGTTGATGATGTAGATTTCGTTATTTCAAATATCACACGACAATCAGTATAACGAAACTGTAAAATAACAAGTTTTCCACCCCAATATGGCTAAAATAATAAAGCCAGACCGCCCAATGAGATATACCCATAAATAAAAAATTAGGAAGGACTCAGGTGCTAGCCTGTGTCTCATTTGTTCTATCAAGTGCCCCTCGTCCATTACTGTACATTTTATACCGGTGTTGCCATTACAGTAAATTGTTGATGTCACATTGTCCTTTATTGACTTGATGGCTTTTTGTCTTTTGGAGGGTAGGTTGTTCATTTGAAGTGATGTGTTTTGTCTACTATCGATTGGATTTTAATATTTTTTTATGTATAATTGTTTGGTTCGTCACATTATTGTATTAGCCCGAAGTTTCATTTTTGGTATGATTTCGTTTCATGCACAAAGTATATTTTTGATCTAAGGCCTTTGGTCAAATGTGGATAATAAAAGGTGGTTCTTCAATCGACGCCCAATTAATTATATTGAAGTTAACTGTTGAATATACGCTTCAATCACCAGCGTAATTGCGTAACATGTCGTCAATCACAAACTGATTCATTTTGAAGGATATTACCTACTAGTCCACTGCTTCATATGTTCGAACAATTCGTCTGCTCAACAACGAAAATAACACAATGAATGTTGTTGAACTATCATAATGAAAGTCATTCCTACTGTTAGTGTGTTACGCAATCATCCCACAGATATCGACGCAATTGCAATACCTAATACTTTGTGATACCGATTCATTGAAATTACTGTAACCGTTCACCATAACATCTATATAAATAAAAAGAAAAGTCCTTACTGACTCATCAACGGCCAGCCCAAACTTTTGGACCTAGAAAGCTGAAATTTTGCACAGAGGTTCCCTTTATAATGAACACAAGGAATAAGGAAGCATTTTTCGAAATTCAACCCCTAAGGTAGTTAAATAGGGCATGAAGGTTCCGCGCGGGCGAAGCTGCTGGCAAAAGCTAGTAATTACATAAACTCATGTCTTCCCATGGGGATAGGTAGAAACTACAGAAGGCCACCTGCTATGATACTTACGTATCCTTATGCCTCGTTTACGTTCATGCTAGTTGAGTAATTTATGCGGCTTACCCAAATGTCCTTTCTTTGCTCGTCGAATCGTTGAGCTCCTAAAGTTCCGAGTTGAGCTGCACGATTACTGACAAATGCGTGCACTCGACGGGTCCACTCAATCTGCGTGGTTCTTTCCTCAAAAGACCATTTCAGACACCAATCTACATGGTCTTCACATGATGTAACCAAGAATATGTAGGACTTTAAAAGAGACTGTGACCTCTGAGTTTGTTTCGGCCTTTCTTCTCAGAGTAGTCAGATAGGAAACGCCGATTTTATCTAGTTTTAAAAATATGATTGTCGTGTAAAAGTGATTGTACAAACCTACTTATAGAAATAAAATTATTTATCATTCATACATCTGGTCGCAGAAGCGGACCTTTTTGCAGAACATTGTGACAGTTTTGTCCAGATTAACCATTCTATATTTCCTTAGGAAACAATCTGTGATGGCTGGAGCGTTATCAAGACCCTCTGCACTCTGCCAGCTAACTGGCTGGTATCGAAGACCCACAGCCGCTGTCTGCTACCAACATTGGCGGCGTTGGCCGAACTACCATCAACGGCCGCCGCCATAGCTACTGAACTTAGCATAACTGTAAGTACAATTTGGCTCTCTTTAGAAATGTGCCTTTTTAAGCGACGAAGCAAAAATTCCGGTTATGATTTTGCCCGGTATGTATGGATGTTCACCTGTTCCCTAATCACTTCTAAACTACTTAACACAATTTGACAAATGAGATATCGTTGGAAGCGTCTTGATAGGCTGCTGATTTAAGTGTCATCACATTAAATACATAAATAAACACGTTTATTTGGCACTAAAAAAATACTTTAAAAATATGACAAACGCTATAAGTACCAATCTTAAAACTTATATGTATTAGGTACATGAATTTGGTCCTAACTCCTCCGTCACATAAAATTGAGTATACTGGAATTAATATACAGGATGAGTTTTTATCCAGTGCGCAAATTGTAACCATGAATTCAGCATATCATTCTAGAACCCCTAGCGCAGAACCAGCGCGCTAGGGGGTCTAGAATGATATGCTGAATTTCATGTCATGAACACTTTTATGAAACTGTGTTAGGCATCAAAAATGAAAGGACTTAATTATTATTAAGTTACACAAATTTTTTTTTGTTCACTTACCCCAAAATTATTGGAATAAAAAGTTAAAAAAAAATGCCTCTGAGTGGCGGTAAAATCCAAAATCAAAAGGTTTTATACCTATGCCTACAGCTTTTTAGTGTCTCAGCTCTACTGACATCTACTTATCCAAATACAAACAACTTTGTAACAAATAACGAACTCTGTCTTAAATAATTTCCTAAACAACAATGTAGCCGACACTCGTAGTAATAGCGAACAAGAACCCAATTTGTACGTCTGAATATTTGATGGAATAACACTTGTTCGGCAACTTCGTAGCAGCTGCACTTCCTACTTTACTAACTGAAATTATTTGTAGTTTAGGGGATGATACAGAAGACTCAATAGAAAATAGAAGCTTGAACAGTCAGAAATAAAATCACTTCTTTTATTTCATAATATTTACAGGTCAACATAATAATAACGCTTATTAGTAGATTGTTACGAATTTACTCGCCCGGACTGGGCGAAACGATACTTAATAAAAATAAAATAATAATAATCAATTTAATTATTTTTTTAACTGTAGTCGTTTTGCAAGAAATTAATTACCACAGCAATTTGTATACACTACTTGATATGTAAACAACAATGGCAGGATGTATAAGAACATCATCAAGATACACAAAGCGGTTTAAATACGTATTATCGAACCTAACGCAAAAACTGCCCTAGCAAAGTTAATAAAATTTGTATGAGACCAAAACCGACGCATAACCAATCTTTAAAACAAAAAACTAATTATTAGAACATCATCAAGATACACAAAGTAGATTAAAAACGTATTATTGAAGCTAACGCGAAAGCTACCCATGTATCTATAATGAAATTGATATGGGACCACCCCAAATACCATTAAAGAATTTGCGAAATCGATACATACAAAAACAAAACAAAAAAAACGAATTGAGAACCTCTTCCTTTTTGAAGTCGGTTAAAAAGTTACTTTCAGTTATTTCGGGATTTGTTTATATTATTATCTATTTGCTTTAAGTAGTCCTTCTGCTTATATCGCTCTATTGTGTATAGTCGAAACAGGTGTCAACAAGTTTTACGACTCGGCTCTAATATACCGCTTTATGTTAATATTCCGATGATGATGACCATCAACTTGTTCCGACATCGATGTCCCTTTGACGGCATCGTCAAGTTTCTTTATTAATTATTCTATAAATGCGGAACTTAAATTATTCTTCATTTTTGGATTAATTAATATTTTTTATTGGTTTTCGCTGTCTATAAACAAAATATTGTCTATGGAAGATAATATAAAATTATAGATTCAGGTGTACTCGTATGTCTGATTACTAATATTGGAATGGTGCTAATTATTTTTTGTCTGAATTAGCTTATTTTTTTATTAATTTTATAACTTCTGATATTGAAATAATTATGAGAATGAGAATTGATATAAACATTGAATGCGTGAGTGACTTGTCAATTCATAGGATAAATATTAATTGTGGTAATGGAAACGTGTGTGAGGTCTTTTATTAACTAATTCATAGTTAAAATATTTTAATATGTGTGATAGATTTTAACAATGTTTTGTAGAATCGATGAACCAACTTGTAGGCATGGATGTCACAAATTTTTCTAGTTCTCTTTTTTAGAGAGTTAAATTGCAACAATTTATTTATTTATTGTGCAAAAACCACAGCTATATAAGACGGCACGGTTGGCGCAGTGGTTAAGCGATTGACTGCTGCGCTGCGTGTCGCGGGTTCGATTCCCGCACATGTTTGTAAATGCACCCACAATACAGGAGAAATTCCTAATGTGGGGCATTGTTTAAAAAAAATTGTTTAGGTACTTAGTTGATGGCTAAATTAATATGGCACTGAAGAAAGATTTATTCTAGCTGAAAAGAATCATATTTACTTCTTAAACCTGATCAATAATGACAATATTATCCAATGCAACAACAGGGCAGTGCTTAAAAGACATAAATATATAATTATTCTATTTCTCCAACAGATGCTAGACGAATACATAAGAAGCCCAGATGCGCAGCAAGTGAAACTTGTGCAAGTGATCAAACAGGGACGCGCGAAGAAAGGTAAGAATAAGTAGACTGAAAACGAGATTGAATTAATTGTATAAGTAGCAGAGAAAGGACACACATTAATATGACAATATAACCCGTAATGACAAAAGATTGTAAAGATTCAACGCGAATTTTCCGAAACATATCTAGTTAGACATTTCCGTATAAGCTGAAATCTTAATCACAACCGATAAAATACGACGGCAGCTTATATATATTGGAGATGTATAGCTTGATGAGTCGTGTTTAAAATCGATAATCCCAGTTTCAAAACAGATAAAGGTGCAACTAGGTAGCAGTCGATTAGTGATGGGTAACTCATCAATTTTATGTGAGGATGAGGGAGCCCCTCAATTTGCTTCGTGAGGTCCTCACGAGGGACCCCTCATTTGAGGTGAGGAATCGTACGACGGCGTAATCGCCTCACGACTCGCGAGTCCGAGCCGAACTCAAACGAAGCTCCAAGTGAGCGAGGCGGGCGGGTGCAACGACGACTCACGAGTACTCACGAGTCACGACTCTCCGATAATCCGATTATTCACGTCCTCACTCTCTCACACACATCATTTTCTTTCACTTATAAATTTTAGACCGCCAAAATAAACGAATCAATGACCCTTTATTGCCAATCTAATACTAATGCTTTTAGAGTTCATAATAATTAATCGTAGCTGAAATAATTTTAAATAATGTTTACTGTGCCACGGTGTTGTCCAAACTTCAAGATCACACCTCACCTCACTCATTCTCAATTCTCCATACAATTGTTTGAGTCGGTTCATTCGCTCACTGAGCTCACTCAATTACTCAATCCTCATTCGCGAGTCACGAACTCGCTTGCCTCGATTTCCTATTGTCAATAATGTCAATGTCAATTTTTAAATGAGGGGTGATGAGGAATGAGGTGGTTCAATATTGAAATTCGAGTAACTCTTTCAATTTGCGATCACGAGTACCTCAAATGAGGGGCCTCATGAGTGAGGGACGCATCACTACAGTCGATCAAATACTTATAGAAATTGATCGCCTCAAAACAGAATCACACCTTGACAGTATAATTATGGTTAGATCAATGTCATGATCAATGAAGGTCGAAGTAAACAAGCATTTATTTTATTCAGGCCACCTACAGGCACTTTAGAACTGTGAAGGTACCGTTGATCGGTACAGACGTTTAAGCCAGCAAGTCTTGAACAGTTCCACACAGTAAATCATCGAACAAAAACAGTTGACAGTGGTCCTTCGAAATCCGTTTGCTATGTACCACACTGGATCAATTTGAACGGTTGAAGATATCCAACGAAATGTTGCACCTTTATCCCACGATTAAACGTGGATCGTTCAGAATGCTACATGGATATAAACGAACGTGGTGAAATAGAGACAACATATTATTAAATCATCACGCCAATTTTCCCGAAGGATTCGGCATAAAAGCGGCATGAAATGTACTGAATTTGACAGGATTTTGACAAGCTGAGCCGCCATCCACGTTCATTTAGAACCATGACGGACTGTTCTAATTGAGGTCTCCACCACACACTAGAACGGATCGTATTCGACCAGTAATGCAGGCACATGCAAAAACATATTCTTTTCCGTTACTGACAAAAAATAAGTTATTTCTGATAAGTCCATAAGATAAGAGAAGACAGAGCAGCAGAATGCTAGAACAGTTTCTAGTTGATTATGAATTAAATCACAGCTGGAATAGAGTCTAAAATACCGTCGAACATCACGAGCCATAGGGAATCATCTCCCTATGGCTCGTGTTTGCGCATGCTCGCACATATTTTTATTCAAAATTTGACAGCAAAGTTGCCTTTCGCTGACGCTCACACGGTCGTATGTGGTACGATCTTGTGGTAGGAGACCTTCAGACGAAGGCCTAAGTTAGTATTAGAGATTTGATGTTGATTTTTCTCTCATACCTAACTCATTAATCATATAGGGTGAACGGTTTTGCTAATCAATGGAGATTTGATTTGAAATTTGAATTAGATAATTTGCTAAGATTTTCATTACGTATTTGATTTTGCATGTTTATGTGAATTGCTGATCATCTAATCGATCAAATTGCAACTTAATACACGAGATTTATCTTAAAAATTCCATAAATTCTTAGTGCCTTTAGAATTATACCTATATACGAGTGTTACGACTAACATAAAAGTCGGTTCATGATTCTAACTTCAAAGTCTGATATCAATTGTTTCGATTTTATTTTGTTGTTTAAATATGGAACTTGCAAGTATGATTTGATGGTTCTCCTTTACTTATTTTTCAATTTCATCATCGTCATTTGTTTTTCATCTATTTAGGGTTATTGTACTCCCTATTGTGCCATTCACGTGTGTGCCAATTGTAGCTCATTTATCTTCTCTACTTGACTTATTAATCCTATTGTCTCCAAGAACTTCCATGTGTCAACATATTCTTCCAATGACGCAGTTAGCTACTTTGTTAAAGCGATATATTTTACAATCTCTTCGTTTCATTATTTCACAAACATTTTCATCGATGTGTCTGTCGTTGATATTTCATTTCAAGTTACTCGAGTAAAATTATTAAACTACAGTTTAATTTCTTATCCCTTTATTTCGTAAGACATTCCTATGTTTTCATTTCATTCCATTAGTTTCTCTGTCAGCGCACAATCTTCGGACATACGCTCAATTTCCATTCATTTCATTATATTAAGCCTAAATTTTAAATACATCATAAAAATAAACTAGTCAAATACTTTGTAACTTATTTCACAGTATTTTAGAATAATAACTCAATTGATTAGCATCACCAAATTATCGCGTAGATTGCACAGCCGTTATCGGCAGAACCCAACTGTTAATAAATAAAAATATGTTAGTCTCAGCTTTTACTAAAACAATATAGAAGCTACAAATAATAAATATGTGAAGAAATGTAACTCTCACACAGTTAACGCTTTGATATTAAATAAAACATTGACAGCTATACCAACAAAACTCGGTTAGCGTCAATGCACGCACACGATTGGTTACTAACTGTCCGGGCATGTATGTCCAGCTTTAGGCCCCCGTCCGGACTGTGTTCTGCCTCGTGGTACGTCCGTACTTCTTGGAAAAAGTTAAATAAATCTCTGAAAAATAAAGTTCTTGCAAATGTCCAGATTATTGTCAGAACTTTTGGAATGACAGCTCACTTCATCTAAGTTTTCACGATGAGATTTTTACAGAATAGATCGGTTGGTACACATTTCCATTTTTGACGTTGAATTATTTTCTTCACATAATAATATTCGTAGTATAGAAGTTTCTCTAGTGTTTGAGTAAACGCTTTAGAATACCATTATGTGTAGTAGTTGATATAATATACTGTACACTTTTTGATGTGAGTCTATTTATCTATTTTTCTATGGTTGTAGACTAGAACTAGGCAGAATGAAAATGTATTTGAACAAACTTTGTTACGCATTGGATTTTATAGGATGAGGTTTTAAAACGTGCACGTTACTCATGAAACAAAATGTTTTTCTTTCTTCATTTTATATGCATTTAGTTTTAAATTCATTATGGTTAGTGATGTTACTTAATTATGCAAAAATGTTCTCATTCATATTAATTTAACGTTTTATACTAGTCAATGTCTGGCTTCGCTCCAGTCTCTTTTAATGCTTTAACATTTTTATGAAAGTAGTTCATATTTGACTGAGCTCTCTTAGTTGATCTTATTTGTTGATTTACAATTACGTACGGTCTATACATTGTTAATTATTATCATTTTTTAAAGTAAGCCAGTTTTCTTTTCCCAGCTTGTTTTCTCCATTTGAATGTTTATTTCCTCTTAAAGTTTTTGTCAATAGGTTTGTTGTTATAATTTTTATTTCTATATAAAAGATTTTTTGTACGGCCACGATTTAAAACCTCATCTTTTACTAAACAAAATTATGCTCTGTAAAATTTCTTCACAGGAATGAGTTAAAAAAGAAATGTGTGTGCTAATAGAGTGCCTTGTGGGACACTCTTCTAGAATGTTTGAAAACAAGGTATTTTAACGACTCGAGTATTATATACGATTCGAGTACTGTGATAAAGATAGGGACGGAATTTACTGTTTCAAAAAAAAAAAAAAAATGTTTTGTAAATGAAAACCGTGGGAAGTTAATGTCAATGCTATCAAATGCTTATATTGGTTCGACATCTAATGTTTTTTCTATTTTTCCGATATTTATTTTTGTGATAAATTTCTTTTTATTAACAACCCGTTTGCATGTTATAGTATGATGGTTTACGTAATTCTTAACTCTGACCATCGTAAGGAATTCGTGAACTGTTTAAAGGTTTAACTTATCAATCCTTGATGTAATTAATGTAATGTTTCGCTCGTCTCTTATGAGAGCAGTATTCCAATATTGATGTAAAGTGCCATAATGCTACCCTCTTATTGAAGGTTTAATTGATCAGAACCGATCACATAATTATATCCATAGAATTTCAAAGTAAAAACCGGGGCATATGTATCGTTATGGTACTTGTAGATTTAAGTAAATTTCTCAATCATTTTCTGTACGTGTATTAGTGTATGTGTGTCTTATATTTTATCTGCTTAGAACTCAAGAGGCGGGTTACAAATTCACGTGTTCAGATCCAAATGCAAACGGGTGTGAAGCTGTGATTTTATATATGTTTTTAATTTAGTTATATCACTTGAAAATGTAATATATGATTTTTGTACGTTTAGTTAGCGACACGTGTTTAGTCTAATGTACTTTATCTGTGATTCCTTTTTTTTGCGTAACTTTCGTGTAACTCAATGTGTACGTGGAAATAAATATTTGTGTAACAATGTAGTGTGTTTTCTTTACGAATTGTGGGTTTTTTATCTAATCTTCCTTTCGGCAACATGATCATCATCATCATCAGCCTATAATGTTCCCACTGCTGGGACACAGGCCTACTCTCTTTGAGAGGGAGGGGGCCGTAATCCACCACGCGGGCCCAATGCGGGTTGGTAACATGATCGTTACCCATAAAATCTTACGATGATCAACTAGTCATCCTTATTGAGTTTTTAAGTAGATGTCAATTATCTACTATGTTTTCAAAGCACAAGACATCCTCTGTCCTGCATATTATATAGGTATAGCCCTTTCAATTCATCACTAACTTTATTATCAAATAAAAGAAATTTATTCAAATTTGACTGAGAATCAAAACTTTTCGAACGTCAAAATCACATAAGACAGTCCGCCAAAACGCCCACCCATCACCACTTTCTAGTGCTTTAGCTGGGAAGAAGTGACGCAATAAACTCCGCAGCAGTGCAGCTGTCTGTTTAGTTAGTAAGACTTGATTCTATACATTATGTAGGCAAAGTAATAAACGTTACGAGGACACGGACCGAAACCAATTCGAAATTTTATCATCCTTGGGGTCAAAACAATGCATATTTATACGATAGCGGCAATCGCGGTTAATTTGCTGTCTTTTTTCGAAGAGTTCCGTTGTCTGTCTACGAAACGCATCATCAGATCTATATGAAATTTAAATGGGACCATTTCGGGATAAACCCCCTTCTAAAAAATAGTTTTGCCAATCGGTCTATATATGACGGAGTTATGCCCGAACCTCCACCTAACTTCTAGCCGTTAAAGAGTTGTACCTTCCTTCATCAGCTCAGCGTCATGAGATGATGATGACCAACGCAAATGTCTCAATAGCTTAAGAAAACATGAAAACCATTGTCAATACCTACAAATTATGAGGGTTACCCTCGATTTCCCTGGGATTCCATCATCAGATCCTGATTTGGTGCCAATGGGACCACCTCAGGAGTATACTCTCAAATAAAAAAAGAATTTTGAGAATCGGTCCACAAATGAGGGAGAAATCGGGGAACATACATAAAAAAAAAATACGTACAGTGGAACGTATAACCTCCTTCTTTTTAAGAAGTCGGTTACAAAAATTTATAATCGGAATCGGAAAAGAGGTCCTTTCCCTAAAGCACGTCATCGGTAGTTTCAGCCGTAGTTCCGGGAAATTCCTTCTCCGTGGGGTATGTTCATAGATTATTTCGGGGCCCGACCTAAGAATTAATTAGACCACGGTTCTACAGTTGTAGCTATTCCCGATGTGTTTTTATCCTTCCGAAAAAGTTAATTTATAGGGTGTAATATTTACTTGGAAGTCTCGAACTACTTATGTACGGGCCCGTATTTTTGTTGACGGACTCAGAGAGTAGTTTCCGCTGTAGTTCCAAACATTACTCCATACATCTCCATACGTTCAACCTCTAAAATTTTACCTCTTTAAAATATTGGTATAGAAACCGATACCAGTGAACCTACATCAATAATAATACCCTATAAAAATAAATAAACTAAAAATAAAATCCATTTGAAACAGACACGCTATGAAACTTATTTTTAACATCAATTTGTGAATGAGTTGCATTTGTTTTGATCGTAAATTTTTATATTCTGTTCAAACCCTGAAAGCTTTTTATATTTATCCTGAAGATGTATTTAGAGGAAAGCGCGTCATGGGACTCTTATGTGGTTGTGATAAGGTGTAAACTGGTATGATTGTCGCGCTTTTGTGAAACAATATCTGTATGTGTGATTTATGTGAGCGATGAGTGATTGACTTATGGAGACAAAGAGCTGTATCCTTTTTTGGGTGGTCAAGAGTTGTGATGGGATGTTGATTGGAAGTTTCCGTGTTTTGTATTGATACCAAATATTATTAAATTACGTAAACATCCCGCTTTTAAGGTGAAACAAGTCCACATTTTTTCCATACAAACTTCGGGAGGGTTTTACTCCACTGTATGGTTTAAACCATCGGAGCCTGTTTTTGAAATAAGAACTTAGAACTGAAATAGAATAACAGCTCCTTTTCCAAAACTGACAATTTAGCACTGGACTAACTTGTCAGTTTTGTAAAAGGAGCTGTATTTCGATGTCAGTTAGGTTCTTATTTCAAAAACAGGCTCGATGGTTTAAACCATACCTAAATAAAAACCTCGTTTTGTAATAAGGGGGAGTAGGTTTTGTCTCATTATTAATATTGTCGGTACGGAAACAGAATACTAAAACAAAAAGCCATTAAAAAGTTATGAGCCAACAAAGATTAGTTTTTCTTGCTAATTTAACGTAACTTTGAACATGTTTAAGTAATAAAAGAAGTGTAAAATCTCCAAAACTAGGTCGGTACCGACAAAGCTCAATTATCGAAAAGTCCAATAAACTTAATTGGTCATACATTTATGCAGTGGTTTTTTTCAGAAAACCCGATCTTCCGGAGGACTTTTCTTAATTTTTTACGTGCCTGTTTTACTATAACTGATCCTGCAGCTACCTCAATAATGTTGTGCGTATAGACTAGCGTCTAACTGCTCATCACTGATACTACCTCTGTCGGACACGAAGCCTGGTGAGACAGTGTGCTTTTTAGCCAGACCCACCAGTGAGATCGAGCCCGCGACTAATGTACCCTAAGGACGAAACATGTTAGTGGACGAGTGGATAGACAGTAAGTTAGAGGAACTACAATGGAGAAGATGGTGTGACGGGGGAATGGGAACGGCCGCTTGCAGGTTGGAACCCTGATAGGTGCTTTATTTTTTGTAAATTATTTCATCACCACTGCTCTCAAAACGGTGATGAAAAACATAGTGAGGAAACCGGCATCTCCTAAAAACAAACATTCGAAGACGTGTAACCACTACTAACACGTACTGGGCCCGCGTGGTGGATTACGGCCGACTTCTTCTCAGAGAAGATAAATGTGTCCCAACAATGGGAACATTATGCTGATTATGAATCACAATGTTGGTTGCGAGTCTCGTAATAAACTGACTAGACAGAATAATTGGTAATCAGCCAGTTGATTATAGTGTATAAGAAACTGATGCTCAATATGCTATCCTTATATTATATTGTATTTTTCTGTATGTGTGTATGCACTTTTCTATGAAACAGTTTTTTTTTTTTGTAAATCTGACGAAACATTTCTACGCTACGGTCGAGAATGATATGCTGAATTCATGGTTACAGTTTGCGCACTGGTTAAAAAATTATCTTGTATATACACCATCCAGAGACACTCAAACCACCAAAAACGCTTTTTTTTGTGTGCGTTTGAGTGTCTGGAGGGTTTTTTTTTTTGGTTGGGACATCATCAAATAACTTCTCCCGCTCTGGGTGGAGCAGGAGGGCGTGTCAGACTTTTACTGACTAAAATCCACCCGTGTTCCCTCAGTAGCCCGTATGCCAGGGGCTGTGGTATCTCTTTCGAACAAACCCGCACCCCTGGCAGGCATCGGCCCTTGCGGGCCCCATCATTTTGTGCTGACATCTCTTTGAGGCGCGCGTGGAACACAACGCGCCGTCGACTTGGGCTTGGTCCTTACCGGACAGCGAGCTACCCATTACTCGCCGTCCGCAAGCCCATGCCTACGGTGGCCGGAAATCGGCCTGGGATTCCCGACGCCCAGGGCGTCTCCGTATCCTGCGGCGGCTGGGGTCGCGAGGGTGCATAAACTGCTTCTCCCTCACGTGCGCCGCCTCCCTCTTCGCGAGCATCACGGCTTCGCTGAAGGAGGTGACGGCTACCCATGCCCTCTCGCTCCGTACCATGGCCTGGACCAGGGCCGGACGCGAGAGATCGCCGCCGGCGATCGCGACCACGAGGACACGGCGGTGCTCCACCCAAGCCGGGCAGACCGCCACCGTGTGCTCCACCGGTGTCTGCAGGGTTTAGATTCACAATTGGACCTGGTAGGTGGCGCTGGTCTTTTATGACACTCTTGTTCTCGAAGTCCTACCTACGATTATCATGGTGTCTTTGAGCTGCCTGGCTTCTGGCAGTATACAACGAATAAGAGTCCCTCAAGTCCCCTCCCCACTCAACCGACTTCTACTCCTACTCCTTCACTGTGCACGCGGTTCGGTTGTGAAATTCACTTCCGCCTGACATTAGGAACTGCCAAACTGTAGCAGTATTCAAAAGAAGAGTGAAAGAACACTATCTCTCCACTTTGTCATAAGTTGCATTTGTATTTATTATTTAAATTACATTATAATTATATATATTTTGTTGATATTTATTTTAGTAGTATGTATGTATGTTTGTATGTATGTATATTCTTATATGATATGTGTATTTATAAATTAGATTAAAATTTGTGCTATTATGTTTTCCCTTCTATTATTATTACACGCGTTGTCTACATCTCTGTCATCTTCTCTCCTATCGCAGGTGTGCTGGAAGAGATTTCTGTAGAAATAAGCATTACCTTTGTACGTATTTTTCTGTTCCTATAATCTTGTCTGTTTATATGTGTGTGCATAAATGGTTAAATAAATAAATAAAAAAGATTTTATAAAAATCAAATCTTTTCACAACAATTAAATATTTAATTCCTCCACAATCATTTCATTCTTCAGCTCCATTGATTTCTTACACTTATCTCAATTGCAAATCTACATCGAGAAAAGAATTTCGCCCCTATTACAACATTATGCATACATGAGTAACCAACAATGAGGATATAGGAATCCAAATTGTTAGAAAAATGATCAATTGAATGGAAAAATACTTCCGATTGTGGAGAGGGGCTGGGGTTTTGATTGTAGCCAGTTCTAAGTATAATTATGACACTATGAACATTACATTTATCTCTGGATCTACAAGTCTGATTAAAAAAAAAATGTTTTTCAACACATTTGCTCAAAAACTGCATTTACGAAGCCTGTATACACGGTTCGAAAGTTAAAAATTACGCACTAATACAACGGAACGTGCGGTAAAATAGGTACTCTCACTTAAGTACCTATTTTACCGCATACCTCGTTGTATGGCACCGTGCGTATTCTTTACGGTTTTTTTTTTTTAATTTCCATAAAATGTTATAAGAATTTCGTCCAAGGAGTTTCACATTACGAGAATAAATAAGCTGACTGATCGAACCTCCTTGGAAGCAATTTTGCTCAATACGTTTGTCTCACTATAATAATAAAGAGTAAATGAGATGAAAGATGTATTTCTAATTTTCACCACGGGCATGTGGCGCCATTTGTAAATTCGCGCCATTTTCTTATTAGAAACGTCAAAGATTGTTGCGAGTTTCCGACTGATATTTATAAACAAACTTTTATTATGAGTTCAAGCGAGGAAACTGATAGGTATTAATATGGAATCTACTCCACCTGATATTTTGAATGAGGCGCAAATTGCAGGAAACGGTCTCTTGCCGCCAAAATTGGAGAGCGCTATTTAATGATGTATAAGTTTGTTTAATTACATATTGTACTGTTTTCTCGCAAATGTGTTTGCACGTGTGTCATACAAAACATTGTATGACACACGTGCAGAAATTGGTTTTTACAAACTCGTGACTATGGTAAGCCCTCGACTTCGTCTCGGGCTTACATTTGTCTACTCGTTTGTAAAAACCAACTTACCGCACTAGTATCATAAATAACTATTTTGGAAATATTGAGGAGGCTTTGGAAGCCAATCTATCCGGTTTCTGACGACTACAACAAAGATCCACGAATGACAGCCAGAACCAACAGCATAGTCGTGCTTTCCGAAGCACGGCGGGCTTTCCATATGTAATGAATGGTCACCCATCCACGACCGACCGCGGAAAGCGTAGCTTAACCTTCTCGACCCGTGCGGCTGCCGCCCTGATAATTCTACCACTATACATTCTCTATAGCGGAGCAAGGCCACTTTTCACGCGCAACATTAAGAGATACCAAAATACATGGAGTAGTTCTGACATATATTTATATTGTTAATGGAATGCTTAATATTGTTTGTTTTCATTGGAAATGTGTTGTTAAAGATAGCCATTGTGATGGATTTGAATGTGGAAAGTAAGTTGGTGCTCTACTGAGATGCCTACGTATATTTAGGTAGACGATTCAGAAATGTTTGTCTTATTGCAGTTTTGCAAGAAATCTTCTAAAAATAAGCGTCATCATTTTTTTCTGCCTTTTTTTTGGATGGCCAATCATCAATTGACTTCTCCCGCTCTGGGCGGAGCGGATGGGCGTGTCAGACTTTTACTGACTAAAACCCACCCGTGTTCTTTCAGTTGTCTGTGCCAGGGCCACGGTAACTCTTTCGAAAAAAATCCGCGAGCCTGGCAGGCCTCAACCCTAGCAGACCCCTTCAATTTTGCTGACATCTCTTTGAGGCGCGCGTGGAACACAACGCGCCGTCGACCCGGGCCTGGTCCTTACCGGACGGCGAGCTACCCATTGCTCGCCGTCTGCATTCCCGCGCCTACGGTAGCCGGGAGTTCGCTGTGTAGTTCCGACGTCCAAGGCCTCTCCTACGGTGGCTAGGGGTATGAGGGCGCAATCCCTGTCTCTCCTCCTCTTTCGCAAGCATATCATCTGCCTGCCCGCCATGTCCCATGTAACTTGTGGCCGGCGCAACACGTTTTCTTCTTCCATTCTCTCCTGTCAAACGTCACGATATCATTCACTCCCCTTTCATATCGTTCCTCACTCAATCCATAGATATTTTCTTTTGCCTATGTAAAAATGAGCTAGTTAATTAATTATTTATCTATCTATGTATCTACAGATAGTCGTTTTGGTCTAGTGGTCGCAAGTGCTACTGCTGAGCATGAAATACTGGGTTCGATTTTCAGATCGCACAGTGTTATTGTGTTTTTCATCAGGAATTTCAGTAGTAGCCAGAATTCTGGATTTGTACCTGGTGGAGAGCAATTGGATAGCTCCCTATTACACGAGGCTTAAACATAACTTGACCTTGTTAAGGACGTAGGAATCCGCTGTATGCGAACAGCATAGAACCGGTTGAAGTAGTGGAACTTGGGGGAGGCCTATGTCCAGCAGTGGACGTCTTTCTCGGCTGAAATGATTATGATGATGAAACATAACTGGTGAATTGTGGGTGCACTACAGGTAGGTACACCTCTGCCTAGTCCCTCTAGGAATACAGGTGGGATGTTATAAATTCAGGACTGGTGGCCAGTGAGTGCAGTGGAGAGCAGTGGTGGCCCAGTTGTAAAGGCCGCGGCTTACCAGTTGTAGGTTTTAGGTTCGACCCCAGACGGCGCTTTATTTTGTGTAAATTATTTCATCACCACTGCTCTCATATCTGGCATAATAACCCAGAACAAAAAAAATGATCCACAACGCAGTCCCAGTGGCCCGCGTTGTGTATTACGGCCCACTCCTTCTCACAGAGAGGAAACCTCTGTTCCAGCAGTGGGCACATTATAAGCTGAATACAACCTGTTCTGGAAATACAGGCGTGGTTTTACGAATTCAAGATCCTAAAGTAATCAATAGTGGACAGTTTACCCTCTTGGGAATTCCGCCTCAGACAACCCAATTTTTCCATAACAAAAGCCTCTCTACCCCCTCCTATAGTCGTCCATTAGCGGCTCGATTGACGTTCGTATCGCCTCATAATAAACCAGTAGTAGAACGACTCACGAGGCAGGCGCACGACTGTGAAAGGTAAAAACGGTTCATGAGGGAACGGCTCACGAGGCGCTATTAAGTACTCTAAGGTGGTTGGAGGGCTAAAAATCGTTATAAGGACTGTGGCCGTATGTTTTTTTTACGATTTCGCTGATTTACGTAATTTTGCAGTTAAGATACTGTATTTCTACAAGTTTTATTGCAGAACATTAAATATCCTTTCAATAATGATCAAATTAATGAGCCAGTTTTTATTTTTGTTATTTAATTTTGATTAATCGACCTCAATCCGACGATTGTTTTGTGCATTTTGCTACAAAAAATTGTATGCGACCTCTTGAAGGTAAAGAAACCTAAACAAAATGGCAAATCGAATGATAGAATGAGAGTCAATACCAAGCGGGTTTTTGTTGCGCTGTCTACCTCACGAGTTGAGTTGGAATATTCGCATGTCTGTCATGTGTATGTAATTGAATTTCACATAACTTGCAAACCTGGGGGTGACTCTCCAAGTCCGTCAACTATAATACGGGCCCGTTTGAAAGTAGGTGTAATTCAACAAAACAAGTGTCAAGTTCAATATTTTGGATGGGTGTTTTTGTATGGAGAAATTGATGGCGCCTAACTTTAACAAAGACGTTCTACTACACCTACCCACCCACGAAGGTGTGCGCTATCTTTGACCACCTGGTTTCAAGACAATTTCCTACATCTATACTTACACTATCTCTGCATACTATGAAACAAAGTCGCTTTTCGTGTATACACTTAGATCATTTAAACTCCGCAACGGATTTGAATGCAGTTTTCATCAATAGACAGTTATTCAAGGAGAAGGTTTATATGTACAGAGGCCAGAACATCAAGCTACCCTAATCTGTCAAATTTCTTTGATAGTTTTTCAACTTTATTACCAAGAAATAAGGTTTATGTTCAGTTGGGAAAATTTGACAGTTTGGGATAGCTTGACCTGCTGGCGACTGTACAGGAAAAGTTTTTATTCAGTGCGCAAACTTTAACCATGAATTCAGCATATCATCCTAGACCCCGAGCGCAGAAATTTTTCACGGTTTTCCAAAAAAGAAACAGCTGTTTCATAGAAAAGTGCAATACTTACGGTATTAATGTATGGAACAGCTGTTTTTTTTTGTAGAACCGGCGACAAATTTCTGTATAGACCTCCACGCGGGCGAAGCCGTAATAAATTTAGTTTGAAAGTATGTTTGTAGTGAGGAATCTCTGGAAATACCAGTCAGATTCGAACAATTCTTTAAGCATTTGATATTCCATTTCTTGAGGAAGTTTGTAGGCTATTTATACGAAGACCATTAGGAGCGGAACAAAAAGAAAAGAACGCTAAGCAAAAACGAAGCAATAGTAATTGCTCGGCTAGGCAACGCGCCGGACGGGGTGGATCGGGGTAACATGAAATGGGGGACGGCGGAAGGCGGACGAAGTCTCGGGCAGAATTTAGTCTTGATATATTTTGTACCAATTTTAACTTTAACACCAAACACAATGTAATACGTCGCCTTTTACACCATAAAGATTACCACAATTTACATGAACGTACGGTGCCCACCACTATAACTTACCGATACGTTATCAGTACATTTTGTTCGGCGCTATCTCGGAAACTATATAAAACTAACGAACCGTGTTTGTTTAGAGATTAATTTTGGTGTTTGTTACTAGTAAGTGGCGCTGGGTATTGATGGAAAATTCATGAGTTTATTCTCTGGGAAATTATGAAACGTCGTTGCTGGATCCTTTAAATTTGGTCGTCATGGCCGTCTACTTCTCACTGTCGGCGGGAACATGGGATTCCTCTATCATTGCTTGCAGACTAAGAAAATGATGTAAAACACCATAGACTTGGGAAAAAGATCGTTGATCACAGTGCAAACGTCTATTTCCGTTACAGTTAGCACGGAGAACAATGAAAGAAGTAGACTGTATGAAATAAGGCTTGACGTTCTTATTTTAAAATGAAAACTTTCCCGGAAAAACAGTAAGTAAGTAAATAAGGGAAGAGAATCGTCGGTCGACCTGTGTCGCAGTCGCGCCGACGACACGCAACGCGTTGACCTCGCCGCCCGCTTATGCAGCCCGCGTGCAAGTTCTTGGGATCGATTCCCAACAGTAATTCTAAATACATAGTATAGTCACCAAAAGAGATAAGTAATAGGGTAGTCGGATATAGACGAAGTTTAGTAAGAAACCGATGGATCATCATCATCCTTTCAGAGCCGTCATCGAAACATCCATGGATTTCTTACTAAACTTCAAATACATCCGACTACTCTGCACCCTAATTGCGTAACTCACGATTCATCATAATCTGTATCGTTTTGAAACGGATTGTTAAACCATTGCTTCATATGTTCGAAAAATGTGTCTGTTCGACAACATAAATAACGCAATGAATATTGTTTAACTGTGAAGACGAAACCAATTATGATCAATCGTGAGTTACGCAATTAGGGTGCTGGTTACTTAGTGACTGTATCTAGGTACTTTTATTGTTCACAAAGCAGGCAACGAAGTAAACTAAATAATCGCCGTGAAAGATGTATTTTATGGACCTAGAAAAATTTACATTCAGCGATAACGATGATTGAAGAGTTAAAATGTATTGGGTTGCCATAAGCTACCGAAAAGCTTCGTCAATTCTGTTGAAAGTCGTTGTAAAAGTACGAACCGCTTTAAAAGCGATTGTCACTTATCTAGGCCCGACGAACACGTGCCTTGGACATAGGAGGAGAAGTGCTTGCCAATTTAATTACAAAATCAGAATTTTCCTCGCTTCTTGAAGTCTTTATTCTTTTCCTAATCGTACAGCAGTCTTATTTATATTTCTAAAATAAAACTAAAACAAAGCTTCACATCTCTGAGTGATGCGTGAGCTTTTAGCGGCGTGTGCGCACACGGGAGTGATTCCGGCAGTTTTAGCGTTTGATGTGCCGCTTTGATTTTATATTGGTAAGATGATATATACGTTTTAGTGAATATCGATGTGGGAATACGGTTTTAAGGATTTTATAAGAGATGGAAATACAGCAGAGCTTTAGAAAAGCGCATGTAACAAAAGACAGAAGGAAAATACGTTTATTTGCGGTAAACATGACGCAGAGAAAGAACATAAACACTAAAAAGAACAAGCTAAGAAAATATTCATCACATCAACGCGCAACGACCATCGCTTAGCATAATGCTAACGACACTATTTGAAATACGAGTCCCAGCGCTATTTCGAACTATTGACGTCACTACGTCAACCGCTACAGCATACGAATGATAAAAAAATAACAAATAATGTAAAAGAGAGATTACATTCCAATACACACTAAATTTCAATACTTGAATAGAATTACGTTTATTCTTTAACTGTTCAGCTTTACACAAGTTCATAACGACTTGGTAAGATTAAACTGAGAATCAACATTAAGATAAATTGACCAAATGCTTCAAGAGATCGCCCTGTAACCGTGCACCCATTACGAATGTTCCAAGAGATCGCCTTGTAACCGTGCACCCATTACGAATTCCTCGAGTTTAAGCAAGGAAGATGAAGCGGAGCAACAAATTCCTTACCACGTCTCTGTCTGCTTAGTTATAAGAGTATATTATCTAGTTTCCAAAGGTCGCCTCTTGATCATTACGTCTTTAGTACCGTAAAACGTGGTCAATGGGGAAGCAGGGGTAAATCGGGACGAAACATTCAAAGGAGTTTAAACATTGAAATAATATAGTATGTTGCCAACAAGGACACCCCAATCAATCAATCCACTCAGTTATCGCAGTTCTGAGTATGTATCGCAGTTTACTGTTGGACATAGGCTGCGCCACAACACCCTGTCCTCCGCCTCAACATCCAGTCTGTCACAGGCACCTTATGGTCATCAGTCCATCTAGCTAGGGTGTCCCACACTACGCTTGCCGATACGCAATCCCGTCTGCAGGACAGGACCCGTCTGCGCCAACAGCCATCGGTTCTTTGACAAACTTGGCCAATTGGCTAGCTTACTGCCACTTCAGCTTGCTTACTCTGTAGGCTATGTCGGTAACTCCAGTTCGTTTCCGGATAACTTCACAAAGACCCATCCCTATTCACAACGTTACATGGTTCTAAACTATGCGCCTTTAAAATTGTTGGCAAACTAAAAAATATGCACTTTTCTTAGTTGATTTTGAGTAATTCCCCATATAACCGTAACATTTTTCCCCATCACCCATACGTCGAAAAGATTAAGAGATTACACACCCCACGATGTTCCCAATGATTTTATTACTGTATCATCTAATTACCTATATATAATGTAGATTCTTATCGGTCACACATATGGCGTGCCTGATCTATGGCAGTGATAACACGACCAATAGCAAAGACCTGTGATGGCGAAATGGTACGAGGAAAAAAGAGGTCAGTTTAAGTTGGTGGTATAGTCCGTAAAGTCACCAGTTTTATGGACCTACGCAGTGTTGCAATGAGGTTGAAAGATAGGGATCATATTATTATGGACACTATAGGCTAGTTTCAAAGATTTGTATCACAACTAGGCATGTTGGCTATGAGATTATTAACACAAAAATGTATTATAGTTCCATTTCTGTTGAAAAGAGGCTTTGGGCCCTCAGACAAAATTATTCGCTGTTTATAATTTCAGCATAAGCATAATTACCGATGACCTTGTTAGGGCCGCAGGAGTCCGCTGGATTCGGAAAACACAGAACTGGTCGAAGTGGCGGAGCTTGGGAGAAGCCTATGTCCAGCACTGGACGTCTGTCGGCCGAAATGATGATGATGATAACCATAATCAGCCTATAATGTTCCCACTGCTGGGGACACAGGCCTCCACTTGGTGAGAGTGAGTGGGCCGTAATCCAGCACACGGGGTATGGGTTAGTAGATATCACATATCTTAATTTTGTTTTGATTCTAGGACATGCCGGTTTCCTCACGATGTTTTCCTTCACCGTTTAGGGTACATGGCATTTGTGTCATAGTGCAAGTACAACGGTGACACGCTTGGCTTGTAAGTATAGAAAAGTTCTCTAATTTAGCACTAAAATACAAAACACGTATTGATTGTGAGGGCCGCAGGAATCCGCTGGATGCGGGAAGCACAGAACCGGTGAAATGGCGGAGCTTGGGGGAGGCCTTCGTCTTGCAGTCGATGTCATTCGGCTGAAAATGAAAAATATAATTATAGGTAAGTATTGATTTAAATTGATATCAATATTTTCAACCTTCACGCCATCCCCCCAACGAGGTGAGCAGTCCACAAAGCAGCGATGAGTCAGTCATTATATTCAATTTGAACCCCACACCAAGTCAAATAGATTACTGTACGATTATGCGTGCGCTGATCGAGCTACCCTTCTCTAATTAACTAAATGTATGTGCAGTGGAACGTACAGGGCGATGTTTTAGAGTATTATTAAGTTGCGTGATCAGTCTTTAATTCACTTACTGCTGGGATTCAGAACTCCTCCTTGGGAGATGGGCTTTTTGTCTAGGACATTTTCTTCACGACGTTTTCTAGTAAGTATAGTGAAATGCTTCATCATCTATCTAGATTTTTTCCTACTATACGTATTTGTGAGGTCGGTTTCCAGTCTAACCGGATGCAGCTGAATACGAGAATTTTACGTAGAGCGACTGCCTATCTGACTTCCACAACCCAGTAACTTGGTAACACGATACCCCTTGGTAAGACTGGTTGTTAGACTTTCGGGTTTATGACGACCCGTAACGACTGTCAAATATCCACGAATGACAGCCGAGGGCAATGGCTTAACGTGCTTTTCGAGGCACGAAGGGATCTTGGTATGTAAAGATGGTCACCTTATGTCACCCATCCACGGACCAACAATAGCAAGCGTTTCTAAAACTGATCGGGCAACGTATGCCAAGAGTATTAAGAGTACAATAGTACTCTTACTAAGTGTTCTCTATCTCTTCTAATAAGGTACTATTATTTATCAACTATCTAGCCTATTCTTATCATTCATCTTCTTTCTACTGTTATCTCTTTTTAGATCGTGGGATTTAGACAGTATTTCTCCTGTAGCTAAATTCTAGTCTTAATATTATTCATGTTTAGCTCATTATTCAACCCCTTTTTAACCATATCACCGTTCACACAAATCATCCATTGCTTCATAAATTTCACTAAGTTTTACTACGATATTTTTGCGCTATACGAAAGCACCATTATCTAGTCTAACTTCAACAAACATTCCTAAGTACCCAGCATTCTCCACTACACGTCATGCCCCATCCCTATTTGCTCTCGAAACATCTCAACTACCCTATTTAGATACTGTCACAACCACGCATACAGATGCCGCAGAACAAACAACTTAGGTAAACAGTCGCCGATCTTCAGAGTCGCAAACACATACATAAGTGTACAGTTGGTACAGCTATATATAATGTCTCCATAAGGCCAGCCTTAAGCATAAAAGATCTCTCCTTTTGTCCAGTCCATCCTTCAAGGGTTTGTAAGAGATCGCCTTGTGCGATTTGACCGCCAATTTTTAGACTAATTTTAAATATGTTATTCCTTTTTGTTTTATTCAAATTCAAATTTATTTATTTTGGGACAACAAGATCCAAAGGTTAGTTTACAAAAAATAAAAAACTTAGAAAAACTATTGTTAGTACCTACCTAAATAAAATTACACATAGTTCTACACACGCCACCCTCTTCGCGAGCATCACTGCTTCGCTGAAGGAGGTGACGGCTCCCCATGCCCTCTCGCTCCGTACCATGGCCTGGACCAGGGCCGGACGCGAGAGGTCGCCGCCGCCGATCGTCTCCACGAGGACACGGCGGTGCTACGCCCAAGCAGGGCAGACCGCCACCGTGTGCTCCACCGTGTCCTCAGGGCACGTACATCTTCAGCTATAGTTTTCAGGATGCTGTTGTGACTCCCCCGCACCCTCCTCATAAGTGACACGACTTTTTTGCGGATGACGGCATGAAAGCCATCAGTATGAGCCTGCGCAAACATCTCAGAGGCACTGCAGAAACGAGGAAGTCCCAACATCATCCTGAAAATGTTATTGTATTGGACGCGCAGAGTGTCTAGGGATTTTTTGGTATAGCTAACCCATAGACCACCCGTGTAAAAACCCTGACAATAAGCTTTAAATAGCGTGACCTTGACTCGGTCCGTACAGCGGGCGAATCTACGGGCCAGCATGTTGCATGTTGTTGTTTATGTGGAGCCCGTAGATCTTCTACGGGTTAGATTTGACTGCCCATTTTAGACTAGGTTTAAAGATGTTTCTTATTAGTTTCATGTGATTTACATTTTAATTAGCCTACTCTGTCCCACTGCTGAGCAAAGGCTTCCCCCAAATCCGTCCAGGTATACTTTTCCAGGGATACCTCGATTCAACCTTTGCGGGTCACGGCAGCCGCATGCACCTTGCACAGTGAAAAATGGGCAATAGTCTCCACACAGTGGGTGCCTGAGGAACGACGGCGCCGCCGAGGCCGGCCCAAGAAAAGGCGGCGAGACGACCTCGACGAGTACTGCAGTGTTTAATTAAGTAAATAATAAAGCCAACCTCAGAATTTGTTGTCTATTATTATTATTTCTCTTATTGTCTCTTCCCTTCTGGTTAATAAACTTGGAGTAAAGTTATAAGTGAGAAACTTCAAACAATGTTTGGTTAAATCGAAGTTGATTTATAAGGGGATTGTATCCTACCTGGACAAAACATAAAAATACTCATCTCTCTCATCCATCTGTCTCATAAAGTCCAATAAGTTTTTCATATTTTCAGTCTTCACTTTCAGTTATTTACTTTAAAAAAAAACTACAGAATAGACGCTTCTTCAATACGCCATATTGCTAAAGATTGAAAATTATTGTTGCTGTTACCAATAAATATTTATTTCAATTATTATGCATTAAAGCCATACATAATTGTTTAAAGGACCTTCATTAGAACAAAACAGAAAACATCGTGAAAAACTGAAATGACTGTTCTTTTTCTTCTGTTCTGTTTTGTCCCCACCTGTAAAAAAAACATGTTAGTGGAAATAGTAATTTAATAGATAAATAACTGAAACCTCAAGATCCGCAACCAAGGATGCTCGAACCCCAACGCTGTGGTGACAGATGCTACCAAACCAAACATCATCAGTAAACAGTAACGCTATACCTCGCAGAGTATCGTGTGTACACATAAATACAACACCCTGTAGCGTGCTGGCCAGTGGTAATGGGTGAGACATACTGTCTTGTAGGACGGGTGATCAGGGCCTAGAGACAAATACATTTCTGTTAGCGTTCACGCCAAACGCTACGCCAAAACGTATGGGAATGACATTACTTGCGGAAAGGTTACGTCGTGTACTTTCCGCAGGTACGAGTAATGTCATTCCCATATATTTTGGCGTAGCGTTTGGCGTGAACGCTAACAGAAATGTGTTTTGTCTAGGCCTGCAGTTCTCTGAGAGCCTTGAGCCGCAGTTTTTTTCACAGCCAAGCCTTAATTTCTATGATACCAAAAAAATATCCAGACAGACGCTTTACTTTGTGTAAATTATTTCATCAGCAAACAGTGAAGGAAAACATCGTGAAAAAAGCTGCATGCCCAAAAAGGAAGACATGTTGGCTCAAGCCCTCTCACACAGAGGAGGCCTGTGTCCCAGCAGCGGAGACATTATAGGCTGATTGTGCTTTGATTGCACGCTTTGCCTTTTTACACGTTTATAAAACAATGGTGGCCTTAGAGACATTGAACTAAGAAAGGCTGAACGAAAAACTTAGCTACTTTAAAATAGATTAAGCGGCAACATTTTCGTGACTAGATGTATGAACGTAAACGAAGCAAAAGGAGTATGTAAGGATCTGCTCTGTAGTTTCTGCCTTCGCCCATGGTAAGATGGAGTGAGTTTATCGTATGTACCAGCTTTTGCCAGCGGCTTCGCCCGCGCGAGGTCGTAAATTGAACCACGGGAATACTTCGAAGGTTTAAAGCGTTTTCTAGCTGACACAACTAGATATATTAGGTGAGCTCCTATCAAGTTATGACAACCAGAATACCAATTTACAAAAGATTTACCTATTTAAGTAAACATTTCTTATTTGTTTCTATATTTTAAACTATTATACGCCGGGAACGCACTAACGGGATAAAAAGTGTCCTATGTGTTAATCTAGGTTATAATCTATCTGTATGCTAAATTTCATCCAAATCCGTTCGGCCGTTTTTGCGTGAAAAAGTAACAAATATCCATACATACATACAAACTCGCGTTTGTAATATTAGTAAGGATGTATATATTATCGTAGTATTGAGGAAAAGTATTTGGCTGGGTGTGTTGTAAAAGTATCTGGCTTCATGTATTTAATTAAATTACAGAACAGGATTAAGGTTTAAACATTGCTACAACCACTTTTACTTGCCATTGCATCGTTATCGTCCCCGCCCTACCCATTCCCGCACTACTCAACTTTACTCGCCATCCCGCTCGCCTGTATACCACGAGCCCACCTGGCCTCTCCTGGCCCCTAGCCTACGCTGGACAATCACAATTATATGAAGATTAACTTCTGCCGGCACGTCACTGCCGCCATTATGACGAGGTCGAGGTGTGGCGTGATTACTGCTTGTTAGTTAGTCACTTTTGATAGTCACGATATGGGCAGGATCAGGAAATTAGAAAATAATGCTAGAAGTTTAGGGATTTTGGAAAAATATATAGGTATATACTTTCGGGTTTGCATATTTTTACAATTTATCCATGGAGTGACTTTGTCGTGAGGCCCTAATGTGAGTTTCTATTAAAGATATCGATCTAACGCATCGGGTGAGTTTGGCGCTCCGATTGGCCCAGGGCCCCAATTCTGTATGGTTATAATGATTCCCCGCGAAATTACTACGTTCAAACTACGTCAATACTTATTGTGTTTTTTTTATACCAATGTAATGTAAGGAATCGAAATGTCATATTCTGTTTGTTCCAAGACAGTTTGTCGATATTATTAATACGATATAAGCAGATTTTTTGTGTGATTGACGTGGTTACGAGTGGGCATAGTGAATTCAGGCCCTGGATTGGTGAAGGAGCAATCGGAGCGCCAAACGCGGTCGATGCGTTAGATCGAGATGGTTTATAGAAACTCACTCTAGGGTCTGTAATCGTGATTTACGTAATAAAGTTAGTGAAATATGACATATGACAACGCATTTAGGTTCATAATTCAGTTTATTATACAGTCGTCTTTTTACTGTACATTTTTTTTTTTCAATATCCGCAAATAGTTTTATGATAGTGTTTACCGGTATTGACAGTGTTTTGATTTACACCTGCGCACGCACTGCTAGTGCGGCGCTCGTATGGTTAATTATTTTCAAAAATTTCGACTCCCCATAAGGAAGAAGAGCAATTAACAATAAATTATTAATCACAATCATTTGCTGCTATAAATGAAAGTTAATAGTCTAGTCCTGTGTCTAGAATAGGCTAACACTTTGAACAAAGACAACATACAAAAGAAAAATGTCACCTACATAATAATTAATCCCGAAAAATTCACACAATTCAAGAGTGCGTTACGCCGGTCCCTCACAGTGGGTAGGTACTCCCCGAGAGGGAGAGGGCGGTAAAAGCATATTTATGTTAGTTCCTGATTGACGATGATGGCTTCCCCTTGGTTAGAGCCGGTGCGGGGAGGACACGCCGAATAGAAAAAAAAAATGGTAGAGGAAATATTGTTTTATAAAGATTTTTATGCGGAAGTAAAACATCTTATGATCGTATTTAATCAGTGAGATATGACAGCCACAGTAAATGATGCTGGGTTGACAACGGTGTTAAATTAATCAAATCAAAAGTCATTTATCGAAATAAGGCTGTTAATTAGCACTTTTCAGGAGTCAAAAATGACATGAGACAGTCCCGTGGGGGTTGTGAAACGCCCGCCCTTCACCACTTCCTAGTGCTTTAGTTGGGAAGAAGAATTGGTGCAACAAACTCCCCAGCAGCATAAATGTCTGGTATTCAATCAATCAAATCAAAATCAAAACTCATTTGTTCAGACTAAGCTGAGAGTCAGCACTTTTTGAACGTCAAAATTACATAAGACAGTCCCCCAAAACGTCCACCCTTCACCACTTCCTAGTGCTTTAGCTGGGAAGAAGGAGTGGCTCAACGATTCATTTCTGTGTCACGACTCGAAAGACCTTCCAAGTTCTTTTAACCGTGGGAGCTTCTAGACAAAGGTGGTTGGATCAACAATCGATAGGTAGACACAACCGCATACTTTATTCCTTATTGTCAAAAGGACAGTTTTGTTTGATGTTCCACATTGAAAGCTATTTCTTGCCAAATTCCAGTCCTGGCATCCTATTAAAGCTTGTTGCTTTGTCAACTGAAGCATACGTAAAATAAGTTATCTTGCTTCTTGCAATATTTGATGTTGTTCAAATACAACGTGCTTAATTAGCGACTGACGTTTCCAACGTGGCGATTCGTATAGAGTTGCCGATACAAATTACATACCATCACGCCATGTTTCCCTGAAGGTTTGGGCACAGGTTTACATCCACAATTCGCCAGTAGGGGGCGAGCCTTTGGCATCGAATGGGCAGAAATCCAGACACCGGGTTGCTATTGAGAAATTTCCAGATAGAAAAACCCAATAACACTTTGCCCGACATAGGAGATGAACCCAGAACCTCGTGTCAGCAGTAAAAAATCTCTAAACAAAATACGTAACAATTCGTCGTATACAAGCCGCATCTGGTTCACTTAACGCACTCTACACTCTGCAGATTTTCTACAGGGGATATTATGGCAACATTTTACATCTGCAATGTATGAGAATACGAGTATGTGTATGAGAGTATGAATATAACCGTACTTACTTAAATAGGAGAACTGTATGTATGAGACAGTAGTTTGGTGAAATAATGGTGGGTAGATACCCACCTATTTCTGGAAATGAAAATCTTATTCAGCGTCATAAGTACCTACGAGTATATTTGCCTGACACAACCTTGAAACGCACACCGTCTCATTTGATTTTAATCGTAGTGTCAGTATATTTCAAGTATGTTTTTTTTTCTAAAGATATACCTATTGACACCATGTTTTTATTTTAATACATCTTATTTTTATCATTTATTTGCACTTTTGTGTGTAGTGTTATGTATTTGGGTGCTCTAAATAAAGTTTTTATCTATATATTTGGAATCTTTTCAGATTATATTTGGTAATGAATGACAAAAATTGGATTTATCATTCAACTGCTTATTACTCATCTTTAATAAAAGATGGATTGGTGATTACATTGTAATCTAAAAGCAGATGATTGCGATAGTTACCTACTGCTATTAATCCATTGTACCTACTAAGGTCCCTAACGAAGGGTACTAAGGCTTAAAGTATCTTCTACGAAACCCTAGGGTCAATATCATAGTAAAATAACTTATTTAAGTGAGAAATAAGTTCATGTCATCTTCCTAGTACGTCCTATGTCTGTGAGTACGTCAGGGAGTGCTGGGGCGGCTACTGCAGGTGTGGAAAACCTCAAATCAAATCAAAAGAAAAAGGATACATACAAATCAAAAATGTCAGCGTGGTCACAGCAATACAAAAAACTATACAATGTCAAACAGAAATAAAAACCAGTATCAAAATTATTCTGTCAATCAGAGTAACCGAATGTCAATCAGTTAGTGAATCATCTTTAAGAAAATCGTCAATCGTGTAATATTCCAATCTTATTGGGAGTTATACTTATATATTATTCGAGTCGTTTGGGGTTGAAACACTTGGGCCATGGGGTCAGAGTGCGCACTTGGTTTTTCGAGACATAGCATATCGGTTAGTCGACTCTTCACGTGACCAGGGCTGACCTATTGTTTGGTCAAAGAATCAGCATCGCCATACAACGTGGCGATGTTGCCAGCCTTTTGGGCACTTTTTCGACTAACAGCTATGGAGACGTATTTTTAGATGCCCTGTGATTCTTTTCTGTCTGTTTATATTATAAAGGTACATGTACTATTAATATTATTTTATGTCTAATAAATAATCTACGGAACTAAAAACATTTTAGTAAGACCAATATTTCATAAAACTTTTGATGACCAAAAACTAACGAGTATTACTAGTTATAAGACCTTGTTTCTGTCAGCAGGGTAGAGGCAGGTAGCCAGTTCTCGCAACAAACAACAACACTGCACTATAACTTCACATTGTAACACCAAACATACAGTATTTAAATAAAGTCGCATAGTGAGCAATGAAGGGTTGAATCGTAACCAGGCAATTAGCTAATGGCGATCTAATCCGGCAGAGAAGGGTTAACGTTGACAAAACAACGATGAAATTATTTAGATTGGTCTTTTATGCCCTACAGCCGTACTTTAGTAATGGCTGGTAACTTCTATGATCTCTGTATCAAAGGGAAACTTAGCGCATACTTACTTATTGCAATGTTTTGCTATTTATGGCCAAGTAATATTCTCCGCGGAATCTTACTATGTTCAAACTACGTCAATATCGTGTTTTTTTAGATACCTATGTAACGGTAAGGAATCAAACTGTCATATTCTGTATTTTTCAAGACAATTTGTTGATATTATTAAAACGATATTAGCAGATGTTGTGCGTGATTGATGTGGTTTCGAGTAAGGAATCGTTAAGTGGTCATGGTGAATTCAGGCCCAGCACCCTAATTGCGTAACTCACGATTCATCATAAGCTGTTTCGTTTTGGAACGGATTATTAAACCATTGCTTCATATGTTCGAAAAATGTGTCTGCTCAACAACGTAAATAACGCAATGAATATTGTTGAACTGTCAAAACGAAACCGATTTTGATTAATCGTGAGTTATGAAATTAGGGTGCTGGTCTGATCTCTTCAACGCACTGCTTAACGACGAGACTTGAAAATCGAACACTGTGTTTCATCGACGTGCTGAAATTTACTAGTACTGCAGTTTGTTGAATTCTTAATGCTTGGTTCGACAACAAGGGTAGAAAATTTAGTACGCGACAAAATCCCGTCGCGATTTTTTTACGTCTGTGTGGACGTCGACCAACACACAAAAAATTGCAATGCCTTTCATTTGATAATTCAACAAAATTAATTGCGTTAATTACCTCGTTTATTTCAACATTAAAAGTCGCCGAGTGGTAACGGCCGCGACTTACCGAGTCGAACCCAGCCAGGCGCTTTACTTTGTTGTAAATAATTTCATCACCACTGCTCTCAAAACGGTGAAGCAAAACATCGTGACGAAACCGGCATGTCCTAGAACCAAAAATTCGAAGATATGTGACGACTACCATCCCGCATTCGGCCCGCGTGGTAGATTACGGCCCACTCCCTCTCTAAGAGAAGAGACTTGTGTGCCAGCAGTGGAAACATTATAGACTGATAATGCTATGATACAATGGATTAGGAAAATCGTACGTGTGATACAGAAGTTCTAATGTTTTAAAAATGACAAATCTAAATTGTATGCAAAAGATCAACGTTGCAACTTTCAGACACGTGACATCTACCAACCGGCACTGGGTCCGCGTGGTAGATTACATCCCCTAATGCCGGGGCCACACCAACGGGAAACACCGTTGATTATCGCGATGATGGACGTCAATCGTAGGTGTAGCCACAACTTATCGCGATAATTGTACAACGGTATTCACATTGTCATTTGATGTTAGGTGATAACTTGGGTGGCGGTCAAGTGTGGCCACTGAATTTATTGCTTTAATTATCGGAATCTTTACCGCGTTGTGTGTCGCGATGATGGCCATTGACGGTGATCGTTAGTGTGGCCCCAGCATAATAGAGGAGGCCTGTGTCACAGCAATGGGAAGTGGGAATATTATGGGCCGATTTTGCTATACCTACAAACATATGTAAATTAATTATTTTTACTTCAAACACACATTTTTATGAAAAACTACATTATTACCCTTCTATGTCACAATTTGATCATCATTCGACCTCATCACACTAATGCATGACAAATACATAATAACATGAAGATCAAACAATATGGCCCCATGACCCCGCCCTGTCGAATACTGTCGATAGTGAGGATCCATCATTAATATTATGTCATGGTCTATGATTGATTAGGTGTCACTGTGGCCACTATTATGTATAATTGACGGCTGTATTTTTTATCTATGCTTTTCCTATTTATTCCACAATTTTTCACACCTCATGGAGAGCGACAAATGAGTGTGTGACGAAACGAGCGTACCGAGATGTATTTTCACTCTTTGCTTTAAAGGAATGAAAGCCATATTCTCAGACTTTTGGTTTAGCATGTCTACGAAAGTGGTATTTTTTTACAATGACAATGACAATGAATTAGCGTACCTAGTGACAGGTTATAAGACTGTATCACCGAAGATTATTATCCACAGTTTTTTTATTTTTATTTTTTTATAACGCACACATGCTTTTCCAATTCACTTTAGACATTGGCAGAATAGTCGACATCGGCTTTGCTTGCCATAATAAAAAATAGAATAGAATTGACAGGTTATAAGGTATCATAATTATAATTATTTAGTTATATACTTTTTTTCCATTTTATTGACCATGTATTTTTTTTATCTGTCTATTATGTCATTAGTTATTGACATGATCTAACAATAATCCAGCATTGCATTTATGTAAGCTATAGCATAGCCCTTTATACCAGGACAATTTTATTTTTGGTAATATGCGTTATTGTTCATTACTTTGCCTATATGTGTATAGAATCAAATCCATCCGACTAAACAGACAGCTGTGCTGCTCGGGAGTTTGTTGCGCCACTTCTTCTTCCCAGCTAAAGCACTAGGAAAGTAGGAAGCGTCGAAGGGTGGGCGTTTTTAGAAATTTTTCGTAGGTTAAACAAAAAAAAAATCTGCTGTTTCATAGAAAAGTGCAATACCAAAGGTATAAAAAAAACATTTATTTCAGTTACAAAACCCATAATTGAAAACATCTTTAAAATTAAATTATTGAAGAAAAGATACACAAAATTAAATACAATAGATATAAATACAACAATAACACAGAAATTAAATACAATATAAAAACAACAATAACACACAAATTAAATAAATTAAATTCAAATTCATCACCATATGGAACAGCTGTTTTTTTTTTGTATAACCGTCGAAAAAATTTACGCTAGGCGGTCTAGAATGTTATGCTGAATTCATGGTTGCAGTTTGCGCACTGGTTAAAAATGTTTCCCGTAGAAAATAATATACAGAGTGGCAGAAGAAGAATCATAATAATTATTATTATGCTGAATTCATGGTTTTTAGTTTGCGCGTCGATGTTCCTACCACCCTGTGGCATTTGAAAGTGTCGATTCGGCCAATTCAGGTGGGTAAACTCATACAAATCGACTAAAGAATAAGCCGTTGTAGGATAGGAATATTATCTTAGGCCTCCAACCCACCTACTTCATCTCAACTTGGTACCAACTACTACAATCACGTAGGTATTCAACTAGGTTTAAAAAAATATGAAATCACATCAAATTTTTATTTTATTCGTCCAGTCCAATCACTTACCACGCTAGTACCCAGGTCGTCACAATACTAATCGGTGCGTCTACACGCGTCACTGCCCACCCCCGCACAGCGAAGCGTGATAGTGTCAATATAAATACCACCCTGTGTTAATATCGAATAGTGGATGCTGGCTGTATAGACTTTCATTTGTTTTTTCCCCCTTTTTGTATTGGTACAGTTTTAGACTGATCAGTTATTTTTAAGGGAAGTTTGATTTTTATTTTGAATCTGGTTTCTAGTCTGTCCAGCACCCTAATTGCGTAACTCACGATTGATCATAATTGTTTTCGTCTTCACAGTTAAACAATATTCATTGCGTTATTTATGTTGTCGAACAGACACATTTTTCGAACATATGAAGCAATGGTTTAACAATCCGTTTCAAAACGATACAGATTATGATGAATCGTGAGTTACGCAATTAGGGTGCTGGTCCAGTTCCCAGTCGTTTCGTTTTTGTGGAGTTTCTTGCCGGCTCTTCTCCATAGGAAACAACATTTTGGAACCGTGCACCTAGCTTCTGACGTTTCATAAGTGCCCATGCAGGTTTATATGAAATAAAAATATTTTGATTTGATTTGATTTGATTTCCCATTCTTTGTTTTGATTCTGACCTGTACCCGAACTGCGCGACACAGTATCAATCATCTATTGCTAATCTATTGCTTCATATGTACGAAAAAGTTGAGCGGTTACCCCGCTGGTGTTAACGCAGATAAGAAAAAATAAAAATAATTAATTTGATTAATTCAGTATCTAGAATTCCATGTACTGTGGAGAAAACTTCTAAAATAAAAAGGATTTATACCAACCCACCTGACTACGTTTAAAGTCGGTCCAGCACTTAATCAACGATTTCCAAAGAAAATAATAAACTACGACAAAATCACAAAATTTCATAACCAAACTTAACAAAACGTGTCATTCCAATTCTCCAATAATAACGACGCAAAAAAAAAAATATAGGCCGTTCGTCTCCCATTGTCTCGTCGCCAGCAATCTTCTCGATTGCCACTGGGACATTGACGGGCAGTGGCGCGTGGGACATCGTATGATAGCAAGCACAATGGCTGGTGATTGCTGCGATATTTTTTTCGTGATTTGTATGAATATTGGGTCTTGATTTGTCAGGGAAGTTGGGATTAGAGATTGGAGATTGAAGAATAGTGACACCGTTTTATTTAAGGCGAAATTTAGAAGAGGAATAATCTTTTATTTTGTCAGGAATATAGGTTATTATACTTAGCATAATTGGAATTAAACAAAGAGGATCTTGTGGCCATGTAATAACAGCCGTCGATAGCAAGGGTCGAAGCCTCGCTTGCCGCGGTAGGTCAGTGGGTGGGTGACCTTCTTTATATAACCCTTCGTGCCGCCGAAAGCAAGTTAAGCCGTTGGTCCCGGTTGTCTTTCGTGGTTCTTTTACGTTGTCTTTACGGGTCGTCAGAAGCCAGTCTTACTAAGGGGTTGGCCAGTCTTGCTAACTGGGTTGTGGAGGTCAGATAGGCAGTCGCTCCACGTTAAGTACAGATATTAAGCTGATTCCGGTTAGACTGGAAGCCGACCCCAAAAAAGACCCTAAACCTGGTCGATTAACTCGTGTAGCAAGCGTGCAGGTGCAAGGAACGCGCGTATAGCGCGTGTAAGCAAGGAAACATACAAAATTGTGTGGCCTATGATCTACACAATCATAAAACACGATTATATCGTCCTTTTTTTGCCAAAATTTACACCTAATTAACAACCACCATCCCACGCTAGATGGCATGATGCCCCTAATTACAACAAAGCGACAGTTGCAGGCTCAATGGCGCGTGCAAGTTATCACACCGCCATATGGTGCGGGGGTCAGCAGTCATGTTGGTAGGGTACCAGTGGTGCTGTTTTTTAGATTAGGATGGTAATGATGGGTGATTGGTTTTGGTAATGACGTACTCACAAGATTGCACAGTGAAATTAACAAGGTACTGACCAAAATCTCTTGTTTATGTTGATCTAATAGAGTTGCCGTTGTCGAGAATATGGAGGGATGACTTTACCTAGGAGTTAGACAGTTACATATACCTAATCTATATACTAGGTATTATTAAAGAGGAAAGATTTGATTGTTTGTTTTTTTGTTTGTTTGCATTGAATAGGCTCCGAAACTACTGAACCGATTTGGAAAATTATTTCACTGTTGCGAAGCTACACTATCCCCGGGTGACTTAAGCTATATTTTATCCCCGTATTCCTACGGGAACAGGAACTACACGGGCGAAACCGCGGAGTGCTGTTACGCTCGGTATGAAATAAAATATTGTGAGTTTAAGTTTCAGTTTGAATGGCATGTCTATTCGTCCCATTCTGTGAATCATGTGCACGTCTGTAAGTGACCATTTTACACAGGACCTTCTTGTTAATGGTTACTCTGTTCTGTGTACCTATTCTTTTGTATAGGTACAAGGACATCGACGCACAAACTGTCCAACCATGGATTTAGTATAAGATTCTGAACCCGAAAAAGAATGCTGTTCCATAAATGTTGACCTTGCACCTAGATGTTGCACTTTTGACCTTGTACGCACGGCTACACATCAAGCTATACATTTCCAGTTTACGCTGATCTCGCACTGTATGGAAATCCTATACAATGCGAGATTAGCTTATACTGGAAATGTATAGCTTGATGTGTAGCCGTGTGTACCTAGATGTTGCACTTTTGACCTTGTACCTAGATGTTGCACTTTTGACCTTGTACCTAGATGTTTCATTTTTGACCTTGTGCCTAGATGTTGCACTTTTGACCTTGTATCTAGATGTTGCACATTTCTATGAAACAGCAGATTTGCTTTTTATTTAACAACACGTTCCTTTATAATATTCTGTTCTACATAATTTCAAGAAAATGGACAGCAATGGGTTTTAAGACATGGAATCAAGTTGAAATAATTATTTAAACTTGACAAATTTTGGTTTTACTTACCAACTCGTTCACTGCGGTCTCGATGGGCAGGATCAATCCGTTGTCAGCATCCCAGATTGTTACGTTAGGAGTTCGGAAAAAAACTACCCTTCTAGAAACATGTCTTCCCAATTTCAGGTTTCTGTCGACTGTGCTGTGCTGTGTCAGTCATCATTAACAGCCTATTTTGTTCCCACTGCTGGAACACAAACCTCCTCTCTATGAAAGGGAGTGGGCATTAATCCGTCACGCGAGCCCAGTGCGGGTTGGCGGATTTCACATATCTTCGAATTTTTGGTTCTAGGATATGCCAATGATTTCCTTCACCGTTTTGAGAGTAGTGGTGATGAAATAATTTACACTAAGTGCCTGGCTGGGTTCGAACCCACGACCTACAACTCGTAAGTCGCGGCCATCACCACTGGGCCACCAGTTATAGACATTTCTTAACTAGCTTTTGCTAGCAGCTTCGCCCACATGAAGGTCTTACGTACCACTGGGATAAAAAGTACGCTTTGTGTTAATATAAGTTAAAAACTATCTGTGTGCAAACTTTCATCAAAATCCGTTCGGCCGTTTTTACTTGAATAAGTAGCAAACCAAACATACACTTTCATATCATCACTGTATACAGGATAAGTTTTTAACCAGTGCGCAAACTGTAACCATGAATTCAGCATTTCATTCTAGACCCCCAGCGCAGAAATTTTTCGTCGGTGATACAAAAAAAAATCCGCTGTTTCATAGAAAAGTACAAACCTACGTGGTCAAAATGTATGGAACAGCTGATTTTTCTTTGTATAACTGGCGAACAATTCCTGCGCTGGTGTGCTAGAATTTTATGCTGAATTCATGGTTACGGTTTGCACACTGGTTAAAAACGTATCCTGTATTATAAAAAAAACGTCCCTCACTGCGTCTGTCTGTTTGTCTGTTCGCGATAAACTCAAAAGTACTTAACGGATTTTCATGCGATCTTCACGCACAGACACGAGTGATTCATGAGGATACCCCTAAGGTCTAGGGGTATAATTTGGTTAACTCGGGCGATGCCGCTGGCAAAAGCTAGTTCGTAATATTATCAGAATATTTAAATAGATATATATACAGTAAAACTTGCAGCACAACCAAAATCATACCTAGCAGACATTCCTTATCTGTCTGATAAGGAATGTCCTCTCCAGGAGTCTCCTCCACGGTAGGGAATGCCAATTCATCCATATACTTACCAATATATATCTACCATAACCTTCACACGTACACATAAAAACCCAGACAAACACGAACAACATATTTTGGGGGCATTTTCCTCAACTTATCCGCTGAATGTGTAGGTATAGCGATGTACAGCGCTGTATAGCATCGATGCAGCGCTTTTAATCCTCTTAATGGAAGCGGGGTTGAAACGGGAACAGGAAATACCGTAGATCTTGCCTGATAAAATTATAGATTATCCTATAATTATTAATTCTTACTCAGCTTTTATTTACAACCGGGATAAAAGTTAATCCAGGTTAACATACACACAAAGGGTATCAGTTTGTCAAATTTCATCCAAATCCGTTTTTTTTTTTGAGGGTGGAAAATCATCAATTAACTTCTCCCGCTCTGGGTGGAGCAGTGTGTCAGACTTTTACTGACTAAAACCCACCCGTGTTCCCTCAGTTGTCTGTGTGCCAGGGGCAATGGTATCTCTTTCGAACAACCCGCTCGGCTGGCAGGCATCGGTCCTTGCGGACCCCACCAGTTTTTGCTGACATCTCTGACGGCGCGCGTGGAACACAACCCGGCATTTTTTTTTACGTGGTGAGATGCCTACTGCACTACCACGGGGAGATAGCGCAGTTATGTGGGACTGTATCCCACTAAAACTCCACGGTGTCCTCCAGTACCGCTTGAGGCGGGAACACGGAAACGCGCAAGCCATCTGCGAACCCGCCGCAGCAGTCCGTCACCGGACTCTCCTCAGAGGGGAATAACCCCGGCGCACCAGGAAACATGGCACGCCGTGACCACCCCAGGAACCAAATAACATAAGGGCTCCAGACGACCCCGTATGTGGCAACCTTGGTCACCCTGCGACGGATCAGCACAGTGGCCCTGCCGCCTACCAAGCCATCAAATGGCGGCGGCCTCGTCCAGGCCACGGAAGGGAAGAGCGCTACTCAGAAGTACCGGCACTCAACCGGCAAGGCAACCCTCAGCCACGATGCCTCTTATTCGACATCGCGGCCCGCCTCATTTGCGATGCTCCTCACCGCAACCTACTTTTTGGCCGCTACGTGGTCGGCTTTGAGGCAAAAGCCCTGACGAGCGGCGGCCCTTGGGATTCCTCTTCGATTCACCGTGGGAGGGTGACCACGGCTACTGAGCCCCCCGCAACGACAATGCGAGAACCCACTGGGGGGAATCCGTTTAGCCGTTTATTTGTGATTGAATAACAAACATACACACTTTCACATTTCCACAATTCCGCGTTTAATATTATAGTAGGATGGTTAGGACTAACAAATTACTGGCAACATTTTTGTATGCTACGTAGCTCATTAAAGACAATATTTCTCCACAAGTCCTCTCCACAGCATCCCCTGTTCTCTTCAAGTGGCGAGAGCCCTGTGTTTTTGTTTCGGTAGCTCGGCGGGTGCCGCTAGCCGTGCATGCCGCGGCGACGGCGACACTTACTGTTCCAACCATTCTTATATTTTATGTCACTGCTATGGAATTCTTATTTAGAGATCTTTTGTATGATGGTGAGAGGTTAAGGGAAGTTTCAGCAGTAAGTAGGTAGGTATGGCATCAGTATTGGTTGGCGAGAAATCCGAAGTTCCGGCCCACGATACGGGGTTCGCCTACTCTGACATAAGATTACTTCGGGGCCCGAACTAAAAATGGATTAGGTACAACACGACTTGACAGTTGTCCTTATTTCCGATGTGTTTTTGTCCGTCTGAAAAAGTTAAATAATCGAGAGTAAGGTGCATTCCGCTGTATCGAACTACTTTCGGACGGGCCCGTATTTTCATTGGTGGTGTTTGATAGTAGGTCCCCAGATATAGCCCCAGTGCAATATTTTTGGATACGAGAAACGAATTTATCCACCTACGTTCTATTCTGAAACAAGATAGTTTTGGGTATTCCACTACGAACGTACGGAAAGCCTTCCACAAGACTTCATTTATCATGAGTCCAGCCGCTTCCGGTATTTGCCATAATGAATGTAGTAATATGTGAATATTGGTTTTTGTGTTTTATTTATCTTTTATATTTTGTGAAAGAGAGAACTTTTTAAGCCTTGTAGTGTAATGATTATTCTTAATACTTACATTTTTGTTAACATTAACCTTGAAATTTAAGCATTCTCTATGTACCTTCATACTCATTTTCTGGAAGGAAATATAGTATTTGCGTGTTACAATAACTATTTCTTTAATATCTGTAATAAAATAAAATTTGATCTTTGTAATTTTCTATGTTGTGACATGTATGTCAAGATTTGTCAAACTGTCAGTTACTTTTCTTTTTTCCCATAGAGTTTCTCACTAGTCTATAAAGAATTACTTTTTGGTTTAATTATTATAAATTATTTTTATCAATATTATTAGCTGAAATATTGTATTTTATTAACTATGATTATTTACTTCTTAATTTTAAATTATATCTTTAAATTCTTTACACACACATGGTTGTATAATATGTGCTGGCTCGTTACATGTGTCTGGCCACTGGAGGATATAATTTTAAAATGTAAAAAATGTTCTGGAACGGCTGAAACTCTAGTATAAATAGAGGACGAAGCGCAGAAAGCGGGACTACTACGAGAGGGAACTACGAAGAGGGACAACTACGTAATTTAATATTTGGAAGAACTATTTATTTTTCTGAAAAGCCTCTACTAATACTGCTACTGCGACTCTACTATTGGGCTTCGGAGTTTTATCGAGTCCCTCCTATTTCTACTGCTCATCTTACTGAAATATTCTAGAACCGAGCTCCAGAGGACAACAAGGCGCTCATACCGGATCCTCCTCACGACATTTCCTCCTCCCAGTGTGTGTGACCTAAGAACCCTCCTCACGATATATCCTCCCAGTTTGTGACCTGATACTTAGGGACTCTAGTGAGATCGGTAATTTTTTATAAAACTATTTGTATTTTTTTATTAATTTAAATTAAAAAAATGTAAAAATCTACTTATAATCCTTGTTTCTCTTAGGTTTAAGTTTGATTTGTTACAGTAGGTAGACAGTAGATTTATTTTTTCTTTTTGATTAAATATCAGGTACTTGTTGACAGGCCTACACTGTTAGCACATACATGGGATCTTTTCATGGGAGCTTTTAGCAATTATTTTATAAATAGTAGCCGTGGAGATCCTTGCTGGCTCTTCTCCATAAGAAACGACCAACTGGAACCATACACCTGGCTTCTGACGTTTCTTAAGTGCTCATGTAGGGATATGTGAAATAAAATATTAAGATTTTGAATTGCCGTGATGCCAGGAGATGGGGTCGATGAAACAGTTTAGTTAGGTAGTTCAAGAAAATTGGAACGACAACATAATCTTTGAAAATGGTTTAGCATTTTCTATGGTCCAGTAGGTTGATAGTTTTTGCAAAGGTAATAAAACTAATGATGTCTTTTCTGTCTTGTCTTTTGATGTATGAACATAAAGCAAAAGGAGTATGTGAGGGTTTTAGCAGATGGCGTTCTGACTACCCCCATGGCAAAAAGGCGTGAGTTTATGTATGTATGTGTCTTTTCCTGAAACGCCAGCCCAGACGATGTACTTACTGGATGACAAAATTCGTTTTTTAAACTCCTCTAAAAAATATCATCATCTGCCTAGCCTTTTCCCAACTTACGGACAACCAGTCTTACCGGAAGCAGCTGAGTATCAGTTTTTTACTTAGAGCGACTACCTATCTGACCTCCACAACCAAGTTACTGGGTAACCTAACAGGGTCATGTACCACTAGTTTTAAGCCTAGCTTATAAATATGGTTGTGTACATCGTGCATTTAACAAATAAATAATACGATACCGCTTGGTAAGACTGGTTGTCAGACTTTTGGGCTTTTGACGACCCGTAACGACTGTCAAAGATCAATGAATGACAGCCGGGACCAAGGATTCAGAGGGATCTTGGTATGTAAAGATCTGCCAGGGTCGCGGATTTGTTCGAAAGAGATACCGTGGCTACTGGCACAGGCAACTGAAGTAAAACGGTTTTTTTTTTTTTTTGCGGCTTAGTCAGTAAAAGTCTGACACCCGCCTCGCCCAGAGCGGGAGAAACCATTTGATGATCTCCCACACAAAACAAAAAATTGTAAAGTGTGTACCCATCCACGGACCGACCGCGGCAAGCGTAACTTAACCTGATCGCTCAACCCCTGCAGCTATTATTACCTAAACACGAGCTTCTTAGAATCACATTAGTCCATGCAAGAATAATCCCTTAAAATTCATTTTCAAAATAATGTTTGTATCGTCTAAACTCATTCTAAAAACAATCAAATTGGAGAGCAGTTCAAATGCTAATACATAGCTACAGAGGCGCCCTCTGCTTGCGGATATGAACGGCAATTTGAATGCTATTACTTCCGGCGTCAGTGTTTGACCTCTTCACTTAATATTGGGAGGCTGAGTTTAAAGATATTGGATTCTAAACCTCATCTGAATGTGTTTGCTATGTGCTTAAAGTTTTGATATTGGGAATTGGATTGGGTTCTCGAGGACGCCGCCTCGGATCTTTCTTATACTTAACACTACTACTGCTACTTTACTTAACTTGCTACATTCGGGTATTTACAAAACAGCACTGTTCAGGAAAAGTGTAATGACAATGGGACCTGTCATTTAAAATAAAATACCTCATACCTACCTACTCATCGTTTTAAGGACTATTCTGTAAAAAAAATTAAATCTAAGGTAACTACACTACTTTTAAGCAAATGTTACTACTCGTACTCGGTGACAGACTTTCCAAATGATATGAATATAACCTGATTATGATTGTTATAATTAATTGCACATTTGACCATTTATGACTTAAGTACCTGACTATAATAATATTAATTTACTTCATTTTAATTTCTATTTTGTTTTGCCGACATTATTTAATTTGTATTAATATTTTAATTTATGTAATAATTTGTACGCCGTAAGGTAGATTGTAGCTGATCTCATTAATTTATTTACAACATGTTATACCTGCACCTACATTCATAGCAAATAAGGTTCTGATTCTGATTCAGAATCATACCAATCACGGGTGTCATTAAATCACAGTTCCTACTGTAATAAAGGATTGTTTGTGGTAGGTTCAAACCCAGGCAGGTACTTTGTGTATTAATTTCATCATCACTGAAAATATTATACTTACCTACTCGTAAGATTCAGAGGCAAGAAAGTATTTTAGTGTGGTGTAAAAGAGATGGGTATACAATTGTGTTCATTAATTTATTTTTGGTGGGACTATACATATCAGGGCATAGACATTGCTGTTTTATTTTATTTTTCGTCAATTGAACTGCAAAAAAACACCCGGAGTTACTTTTCAGTGGCACAACGCGATATAAGCCCGAGCTTGCAAACTGTTGTGCCAGTGGGCCTAAGACAATAAGTAGGTATAAAAGAGGTAACTATGATAGCATTACGAGCTCTCAGAGTATCGGAATGATTCAACTAAAAGAACGTTAAAATGATTACGTTCATTCCAAGCGTTCGAGTTTACATCAACGTGCCCATGTATTTTTTTGTTTTTATTTTTTTCAAACAACAACATATGACAATAATTTTAAAGCTCATTCTAAACCAACTTGACAGTTTGAATGATACTTTATTCTTAGAGGCATGACGTAGAAGGTATAAACTTCAATCAACAACCTCCATGGAAAAGGGAAGATCCTACGACCAGACGGGTGTTCTGTCTGGTAGGTGTAGAATAACTCACGTTTCCATCCACAACCACAGAATCAAACCCTGCACCTAAGACCAAAACAACACTTGAGGCCCAGACGCTACGCACAGACGTCATGCCGCTATCAGCCACTAGGCGGCTCTCACATCAAAGAGCCGTCTGCCAGATAAGCACATCTCGAGGACTACACAAATACATTCAAGTATTTTTAGCTTCCGATTGAGTGGTGTGGTTGTACACGGAGGTATTTTTATGGGTGTTGTGGTTGGAGAAAATGTAATTTATGTTTGTTTGCTTTTGGCTCAAGTAACAACAGCTACACGGGTAGATCAATCGGGTTTCCACGAATAACAGCCGCCACCAACGGTTTAACGTACTTTCCGAGGCACGGAGGGATCTTGGTATGTAAAGATGTTCACCCTTCCAAGGCCCAACCGCAGCAAGCGTAGCTTAACTTGACCGATCGACCTGGGCCTAGAGACAAAACACATTTCTGTTAGCGTTCACGTCAAACGCTACGCCAAAATGTATGGGAATCACATTACCTGCGGAAAGGACACGACGTAACTTTTCCGCAGGTAATGTCATTCCCGTACATTTTGGCGTAGCGTTTGGCATGAACGCTAACAGAAATGTGTTTTGTCTAGGCCAGCTGTTCGGCTGATATTAATTCGCCACATGCATCTAACCCCCCCCCCCCCCCCCTATTATACCCGGTATAATAGCATATCTCATGAATACTGATTCTACCATTATTCACTGTGTAAGATGAACGAAGAGAGTAAATAGGTACCTAAGCGAAAAAGATAATTCCAAAGACACGGCTAAAGTATACGATAAGAGACGCTTGCCACCATTATTTCAGCCGAAAGACGTCTACTGTTGGACATAGGCCTCGTCCAAGCACCGCTACTTCGACAGGTTCTGTGCTTCTCGTATCTAGGGGATTCCTAGTGGCCTTCACCATGTCTTCAGTCCACTTTGTGAGAGGCCTTCCAACCCTATGGCTTCCAGTACGCGGTTTCCACTCCAGAATCTTTCGGCCCCATCGGCTTTCTCTTCTGCTAGCTAAGTGTCCTGTCCACTGCCACTTAAGCTTGGCAAATCTTCGGGCTATGTCGGTTAGAAGCCAATCTTTCAACGAAAATCAAAATTGACTACTACTTATTCAGAAATTACAACTTACACAAAAAAACAAATACAAAAATCACTCAGCAAATATCAATACAACAATAACTCAAACCGCCGAAGAAACATGGAATCGAAACAAACAAATCAGAATCCACTTAAATTCCAAAAATATTCTCTAAGAGCTCACTATTATTTATTTCAAGCAATATTTCGATGTTAAAAGCTAAATGTGAACTGACGAAAGATCTACTCAGAATATTACGCGCGTCGATACATTTATCATTTACTAACTTTTGCCTGCGGCTTCGCCCGCGTAGAGATAAAAAGATCCTGCGTATTAAGTTATAACCTTATAACTATCTGTGTGCCAAATACCGTCTAAACCAGTTCCGCCGTTTTCGCGTGATTGAGTAACAAAATCAAAAGTCATTTATTCAAACTATAGGCTGAGAGTCATAAGATTGTCCCTTGGCACGCTCGCTCTTCAGCAGTTCCTAGCACTTTAGCTAGGAAGAAGTGGCCCAATTAACTGTCCAGCAGCTGTCTGTTAAGTTAGAACAAACATCTAATAGGCACATACAAACTCTCACACTTATAAATATTAGTAGGATAAGATAAACTAGCGACCCGCCCCTGCTTCGCACGGTTTTACAGCTTGATAATACATGGATATTTCTTTATGATATCTAATTCTATATCCATATTGTATAAAGAAAGAAAGAAAGGAAAGAAAGAATACCGTTTATTTGGACACAGTTCGTGAAACACAAAATACAATAACAAGTAAAAAAAGTGAAATTATATAACTGCAACAGTGTGTGCCTCACGGCTGCGCCAAAAAGGTTCATTTCAGCATTAATGCCAGACAAACTGATGCTGTCTGACGCTGGTTTTCTAATGAACCTTTAGGGACAGTGACGAGGAGTACAAAACAGTTTGACATAGGTACCTAATACGTAATTTTTATACTTATAAATAGACGAGTAATCACATAAACTTACAAAAGCAAAATAAAACGTAATAAACATAGCCTTAAAAATAAATTCTGAACATGATGATGAAAATGGCATCAAAAACCATTGCGAAGTTTAGCAGAAGAACGTGGTCACACAGACAGACACGAAAAGCGACTTTATTTTGTAATGTGTATAGATATAGAATAAACATTTTTGGACTTTTCCTTGCGCACGCGTCGGCCGGGCAGCCAATGAGAGCGCGCGGTGGAGTTTCAAAGCGCGGGGGGCGTGGTCTAAGGTACGCTGATCGGCAACAAGATTATATGGTGCACCGTCATGCTTTCTGGGAAGCTGTTGTCAAAATATTGAGGGTTCCGTGTGAGGCGAAGGGTTTTCTGCCTCGTATTGAGGCATTGGGCATTTCTTTGTAAATTTCGAATAGTTTCAAGACAAAAAGAGAACCGCCTCACTTTAAGGCTTTGAAACCTATGACAGGGTAACAATTTTATTGTTACAAATATTTGAGCTACTAACAGACAAATTACTGAGAGTTACCCTTTAACCAGAGTTAATCAGCGTCAGACAGCATCAGTCTGTCTGGCATTAATGCTGAAATGAACCTTTTTGGCGCAGCCGTGAGGCACACACTGTTACACTTATTTATTATCACTTTTAATTTTTTTTTTTTGTATTTTGTGTTTCACGAACTGTGTCCAAATAAACGGAATTCTTTCTTTTCTTTACTAAAAAGTGGGGCTTCTGGCTAAGTAATAACAGCTGCACGGGTCGATCAATCAGGTTAAGCTACGCTTGCCACGGTTGGTCCGTGGATGGGTGACCATCTTTACATTCCAAGACCCCTCCGTGCCTCGGAAAGCACGCTTAGCCGTTGGTCCTGGCTGTCATTCGTGGATCTTTGACAGTCGTTACGGGTCGTCAGAACCGCGAAAGTCTGACAACCAGTTTTACTAAAGTAATCGGGTTCTGGAGGTCAGATAGGCAGTCGCTCCGTGTAAAATACTGGTATTCAACTGCATCCGGTTAGACTGGAAGCCGACCCCAACATAGTTGGGGAAAGGTTACACAGATAAGATTACCCTTTATCAAAATATTGACATTGCTTAATGGGAATTGTGGTTGAGTAGAAACATAATAGATTACACTAACCACAATAATAAATTATTATGGGTGAAATGAGATGCTTGTATTGAGCAGTGTTTGCCCCGAATTACGAGTTGTAAGTAGGTAGTGTGTTCGAACCTAGGCAAGCACGTTACTATGAGTAAATAATTTCATCAGCACTGCTCTCAAAACGGTGAAGCAAAACATCGTGAGGAAAAATGTTGTAGAACTAAAAATGTAAGACATGTGACATCCATCAGGCCACACTGACCAGCGTGATAGATTACAGCGCAGTTCTTCTCATCCCATGTAACATTTAAGTACCTAATGATTGTTAATTCTATCTTACCAAGCTTCTGAAATCTAATAAAATAAAGTTGCTAAACTTGAAATTCTTTTGCAGATTCAAAGACGTTGGCGTCGGAAGTTGGCTTAGTGGTCGGAAACGCTACTGTTGAGCATGAGGCCCTGGGTTCGATTCCCGGGTCGGGCAAACTGTTATTGAGTTTTTCCGTCTGGAATTTCACAGTACCGGCCCGAGACGCGACGTCTGGATGTGTGAAAAAAAATCGAGAAAAAATTGAATACTGTTTCATTGTTAAAGTTGCTAATGGAAAGTAAAGATACCACAGTTTACGGTAACTTTTCTATAAAATTACTGTTAGATGGAACCTATATTCAGTTCAAAATATAACCTTTATAATATTTAGACTCCTACTGAAAGGTCTAAATGCAAATGTATTCAATTCGAGTAGAGTCTAAAATCGAATGAAGAGTTTTTTGTTAAACTATCTTGCTACGTATAGGTATTGTATGAGTAATATTCCCAAATGATTAGTTGTATTACGTATTATGTATATTCGTTTTCTGAAGTCTAAATTGGTTTCCATTTATAAATTGACCGTTTTGACTCATTACTTAAGAAGGTGACGTGTTCAAAAGTAGCTTTTTGTTTAATAATTTATTAAGAACACAAAGGAGACTGTCAAAGATGTTGGAAACGTCTAAGTTATTAACCGACTCCAAAAAGGAAGAGGTTCTCAATGCGTCTGATTTTTTGTTGTAAGTATGTATTTTCCGCGATATCTCCAGTAATTGTCGATCGATATCGAAATTTCTTTTTTAATAGATTAGGTTATGCGTCAGGATTGGTCCTATACAAATTTTATTAACTTTGCTAGAGTAGTTTTTGCGTTAGGTTCGATAGTACGTATTTAAACGTCTTTGTGCATCTTGATGACGTCCTTATACTTCCTGCCAACGTTGTTTACATATTAGGAAGTGGTATAAGCATTGGTGTGGGGTAGGTACAATAACAAGAAGTCAAAAAAACTTTTTTCAAAAAAATAACAACCGACTTCCAAAAAAATACTACAAAGTGCAAAATAACTTTAATTTCGGAAGTCGGTGACTTTGGATGTGTATTTTAATTATTCGTCACCGCCTTCCGAAATTAAAATTATTTTGCACTTTGTAGTGTTTTTTTGGAAGTCGGTTGTTATTTTTTTGAAAAAAGTTTTTATTTTTCACTTTTTAGTTACCTACCTCACACCAATTCGAAATTTATGCCCGAACATACATAAAAAAATAAAAAACGTCGAATCGATAACCTCCTTCTTTTTGAAGTCGTTTATTAAAAATGTAGATATTTGTGATTTGATTCGAGATTTTTTTTCCTTTAGGTATAGAGAGACGACCAACAAATCGCGTGCCAGTAAAAATGTTGACCAACATTGTCGTATGTAGCTACAATGTAAAACAAGTGTTACAATAAGCCAAAACAAACTACTTTAAAGCTACTGTTTATTTAATCTTATAAAATATCTATATCAATGTCTGAATCTTTACCAAAACATGAACATTACACGCCAAGTTCGTACAGAACGAAGGGTCTGACCTTTGCATAAAAACCTTTGTAACAATCTTATCGTACCCTTAACAATGCCAACTCACGATAAAAAACGATAATTACTACATTACCTTGTTCCACACAAAAAAGAAAGTAAGGAAACGTTTAAAAACTTTATCATCTGTCAAATCTGACGTTTCGGCGGCCATTGTGAAGCATTACTGGCCAATAGCGGCGCCCGCTTTGAATTTAGAATGTTTTCTTTTTCGAATTCAACTGTCTATTGTTTGCGATTTGTATCTTTTTAACGATCTATTTTTAGCTGTATTAAGAGGTTATTCCTACTGTTTGTGTATATTTGAGTTTAGTTAAATTGTTTAGTTTTTTATTACAAACTAGCAACGCTCCGCGGTTTCACCTGCGTGGTTCCCGTTCCCGTAGAAATACGGGAATAAAATATAGCCTATGTCACCCGAGGATAGGTGTAGCTTCCCAACAGTGAAATAATTTTTCAAATCGGTTCAGTAGTTTTGGAGCCTATTCAATGAAAACAAACAAACAATCAAATCTTTCCTCTTTATTATTAGTGTAGATATAGATCATATTATTACTAGCAACGCTCCGCGGTTTCACCCGCGTAGTTCCCGTTCCCGTGGAAATACGGGGATAAAATATAGCCTATGTCACCCGGGGATAGTGTAGCTTCCCAACAGTGAAATAATTTTTCAAATCGGTTCAGTAGTTTCGGATCCTATTCAATGCAAACAAACAATCAAATCTTTCCTCTTTATAATATTAGTATAGAATACTCAGGCGTAAGAACAACAACCTTTAAAAACCGGCGAAACGCGAACTGGACTGCAGTCACTCCATTTAAAACACTGGTATTTAGCTAAATTCGGTCAGACTGGAAGCCGACGGATTTCACCATAGTTAGGAAAAGGCTAGGAAGCTTGATTTTGACAGCGACGAAATTTTATTAAATGATATCAAACTTTTTAAATATCCACATTTTCTTAGTAATTATTAGGTAAATTAGGTAAAACTATGAATGTTAGTCATAAGGAGGTCAATTAATGTATTTATGGAACGTAATAAAAAAAATCAAAATAAATAATATTGAAATAAATCAAAATAAAATTGTTATAAATTAGAATTGAAATAATAAAATTTAAATACATAACTGTAAATAAATTTATCATAATTATGCTTGTTTGTTGTTTGGCGGTAGAAATAACCTCAGTGTTTCTAGTTTCCCTGACGACGAGCGACGAGACCTTACACAAGGAAGCTCCACTATAATACTCCATTTTTATAGACAACTTTCAATGACCATCAAATTTTATTAGACCTCTTAAAATCCTGTTCTTTTATAGGCGCTACCCAACATCAAAGAATAAACACATTTTACCATTAAGCCAATTTCGTCAAAATCACTACTATTACACCAAAAATCAGTCAATATTTTTACCAAAATAAAATAAAATGGGTAAAAAAACTTCGTTTCACATTTGATGTTACAAAATTAGCCATCGGGACGAAAATAGGTCTAATTTAGAGTTGAAAAGTATTGTGAGGGCTAAAAGCTTTTTGTGCCATCTCACCCTTCAGAGGAAATAAGGGGCAATTTTAAATCGTGGGTACAGTCGGAGACAGTCTACTGCCTTGTGGCATTCCGGCACTTTTATGTGAACTTTAAACTTGTAAGCAGTGCTGAAGTATTGTTCATTCTGAGAACTCAGTCATTTATAAACTGATTTGAAAAAATCTTCTTTGGTTTAAAAGGGTATAATTATCGAGTGGTTCCATTTATATTTGGTCAAGTTCTGATTAGTCGTTTTTAAGTTAGCTTCAATAATACGCATTTTTTGCCTCTTCGTATATGTTGATGATGTTATGTGGTATATTTTCATGGTGTGGGTATGTATGTAGTGACAGTTTTCCATGAAGATAGTAATATCATATTTTCACATTTTCATGTGTTCAGTTTCATAGTTCAATTGAATTAAATGTTTAGAGTTTGACTTTGAAATTGTCTAGAGAAAGACCATCTACAGTATTTTTTTAAAGTAACTTTAAACAATTATGAAAGCTAGAAACAGTTACAGTTACGATAGTCATAGACTAGAAAAAATTAAAGAAAAAAAAAACTACTAAAGCACGAAACTAAAAAGTAGAAAATTATCTTCAATGACATTAAAATAAGAAAAGTGATTAGCAAAAAAATTAAACATTTTATTGGAAAAAAGCGTGGGGACCTTTTTACGGTATTTTCATAATGACTAGTATTAACAGCATATAATGTTCCCACTGCTGGGACACAGGCCTCCTCTCTCGAGAAGGATTGGGCCATAATCTACCACGCGGGCCCAGTGCGGGTTGGTAGATGTCACATGTCACCGAATTTTTGGTTCTAGGACATGCCGGTTTCCTAACGATGTTTTCCCTCACCGTTTTTGGGAGCAGTGGGGATGAAATTATTTACCCAAAGTAAAGCGCCTGTCTGGGTTCGAACTCACGACCTACAAACTCGTAAGTCGAGGCTGATACCACTAGGCCACCACTGCTCATAATGACTACCTACTGTTTGTAAATCAATTATTTATAACAATTGAATTTAAAAAGCGTATTAATAAAAGAATCCGAGTACAAATACTGTTGTTACTATTTCGAAACATTTTTTTTCAATTTACTTATTCCCTCTAAAAAAATATTTTATTACCTCGACTCAGAAACAGGTTACGTCAAGTTTCTTTGTAATTAAGAAAATACTGTCATATTCCACCAAGACTTCCCAAAATATTAAATCAATATTTTCGTCCGACTGTACTTCCTCACCCTTGAAGCGGCCGACAATATTTTGACAGGCCATTTTTGGGGTACAGCGCGTCAAGTTAAAAGCTTTTTTTAAGAAATAGCGGCAAAAACATACACACAGTCAGTTTTGCATAAGACGAGTTGCAAGATTTTTATACTGATAGAGGAAATTGGCCCTTGACTGTTTAAATGGCCCTCAAATTGGGGCTCTTGGCATGATATGGAATATTTTGGTGAATTTGTATCATCATGTCCGTTTGCGTGTGGGAAATTGGTCGTATGTTAAGAATATCACCCATTTCAACTGAGCTTATTTCTTGTATACAGAAAGTACAGAAAAGTAGAGTATAGGATCAACGCTACCCTGAAACTGTCACATTTCAGGGCAAAGATGGTGTACCGAATAGACGACCTCTCGCTCATCGATCAGTTTTAACCGCTGCTGTACTATTGCCACTCAATATGAATCAAACTATGAGAAACGATATTATCCTATGGGAACGTTGATTCAACATAGATTACAGGAAAAAAGCATATTTAATCGAGCTGTTTCACACAATAAGATAGTCGGGAAACATTTAAAACTTTATCACCCGTCAAATCTGACGTTTCGGCAGCCATTGTGGAAGCATTACTAGCCAATAGCGGCGCCCGCTTTGAATTTAGAATGTTTTCTTTTTACAATTCTACAGTCCATTGTTTTCGGTCGGTATCTTTTTAATCTGTTTTTAATTGAACAGCCAATTTTAGCGGACTATACTTAGGTATTTATATCTATTTTGAATGCTGTGTGACCTACTTGGATGCAAATGTATATTTATTTAAATACTTAAGTAAAATTTATTGACTCGTTTTGAGAGGTCATGGCTATCTCGATAGAAGTTATTGTAAGATCATATGAAGCGCACACATAATTATGCAACATCAAAATCAAAAGTCATTTTTTCAAACTAGGTTTAGAGTCAGCACTTTTTGGACGTCATAATTACATAAGACAGTCCCAAAATGCTCGAATTCGAATTCCGTACCTCTCTACATTTTGCTAACTGTATATTCTTAAGTTCTTACATGTTTTTTGTTAATAATAAAAAAATAAGCTAGATATCTAAACCGTTTTACTATTATATTTTAAAGAGGTAAAATTTGTTTGCAAGTTTGATATGTAGGGGTTAATTTCTGGAAGTAGGTATCTCAATCGAATTCGGAAAAACATATTTTTGCATTTGATAGCCCAATTCTTGACGGAGGGATATTTACCATCACGATACCAATCTAAGGAGCCGTGAAAAAGAAAAAAAGTCAGAAAGAAAGCTAAAAATAAATTGGCTGTCGGGCGATGCGATGCTATGGGATAAAATGTATGTCAAAACAAAAAAATAAAACACATGGATCACGAGGATGAAGTCGCGGGCAGAAGCTAAAGATCTTAAAAGAACATACATACTTGGTACGCCTCGGATATAACTAGTTTGAGGTAAGACGAGCAAAAGACCAGCTCACCATAGCTTGCAAAACGCTCCGAGGCACTATTGACGTGCCCGGGCCTAGAGACAAAACACATTTCTGTTAGCGTTCACGCCAAACGCTACGCCAAAATGTATGGGAACGTCGTGTCCTTTCCGCAGGATAAGTCATTATCCTGCGGAAAGGACACGACGTAACCTTTCCGCAAGTAATGTCATTTCCATACATTTTGGCGTAGCGCTTGGGTGAACGCTAACAGAAATGTAATTTGGCTAGGCCTGCAGATCTGCATGCTGTGCTGGCTCGTTTTTTTGTCCCAGACAACTACTGCCGCGGCAGAAAACACAGGCTGATAGCTGTGCCTCCATGTCACACCGTTGCTCGTGCTAAGTCCCCAGTACCACGTACTCTGGCCGCTCTTAATGATCTCTTGGACACTAACCCAACAAACGATCTGTTTGCGGACGAATGGACGAAGATTTTATCGGCATGTCAGAAGTACTGCGGGAGGGATTTATGAATGTTTTTACTTTGTCTTAAAATTTTGTATTATTTTCACTCTTGTGCATGTTTTTTTTGTGGAAGCTGTGTCTTTAATTTCAGTAATTGGTATGAAACCGTTTTAATGAAATAAATAAATAATACTTTTACAGTATTCTTTCATTTCTCTAATGTTCTTCTGAACTCAGTTTACTTGAAGAAAAAATAGTTAGTAGTATAGAAGTAAGTACCCCACACAAATTCGTATACCTATGCACTTGCTAAGTAAAGCTAACACACAATCAGCCCATAATGTTCCCACTGCTGGGACACAGGCCTCCTCTCCATACGGGGACCGTATTCCACCACGCGGACCCAGACCCAGTGCGGGTTGGTAAATGTCACATGTCTTCGAATTTTTTGTTTTAGGCCATGTCGGTTTCCTCACGATGTTTTTCGGTTTGTTTCACCGGTAAGGAAATTATTATAAAATCATACACAAAAAAAAATTAAAAATTAATTAATTTTTTTTTTTTTTTACAGCTTAACTTAAAAACCACATAACAGAACTTGAACAAACTGATATGGGACCGTTGAAAATTCTCTTTTTAGCCGAGTGAGTTCAGAACTTTACAAATCGTTTTATAAATGACGGAGATCTGAGGTAACCAGAGGTGCCAAACATAAAAATAAAATATGACTGTCATTTGTGGATCGACGACAGTCGTTACGGGTCGTCAGAAGCTTGAAACTCTGACAACCAGTTTTACCAAGGGGTATCGTGTTACCTAGTAAATGGGTTGTGGAGGTCAGATAAGCAGTCGCTCCATTTGAAATACTGGTATTCAGCTGCATCCGGTCAGACTGGAAGCCGACCCCATCAAGACCAAGATTATGTCTGGACTTTAAAAGAGACTGTGACCTCTGAGTTTGTTTCGACCTTTCTTCTCAGAGTAGTCAGATAGGAAATGCCGACCTCATCCAGTTTAAAAAAATACGATTGACGTTTGTACAGACCTACTTACAGGAATAAAATCATTTATCATTTATACATTCTAGGTACCTATACTTCCTTCCTATGATACCTAGTTTTTTGGCAAACCTACCCTTTCTATTACCAATTCGAAATCACCGTGAAAATTAAATGAACAATATGAACTGATCCAGAACTTAGTGAAGATCATCGAGGATCGTGAGAACTCAATTATAACGTATATTGTGTTCTGATACTACCCTCGGTTTTAGAGTTGAAGCGGTGGGAAGATGCTCTGTTTGGTGAAGAATTTATTCTTATTCGATTCTATTGACTTCTCAGTTTTTGCTTCAAATAATTTCTAGTTAGAATCATATTGTTTAATTGTGTTCATAAAATAATACTACTTAACCCCTCCGTTCCTCGGAGAGCACGATATAAGCCGTTGGTCCCGGCTGTCATTTTTGGATCTTTGACAGTCGTTACGGGTCGTCAGAAGCCTGAGAGTCTGCCAACCAGAGCCATCAAGGGATGCCCCTTGATGGCTCTGGTTGGCAGACTCTCAGGCTTTTTACCCAGTAACTGGGTTAAGGAGGTCAATTAGGCAGTCGCTTCATGTAAAATACTGGGATTCAGCTGCATCCGGTTAGACTGGAAGCTGACCTCAAAATAGTTGGGAAAAGGCTAGGCAGATGATGATAAACTAGATTATTTTAACGCTCTTTTACTAATAATCTGGTGTTTCATTTTATGGTTTATTTTTAAACCGACAGAAGAGACATTTGCTTTTAGTATTTACCCAGCTGATAATTCTGTAAAATATAAGCTCATAAATATGGTAAAAACCATTAACTTAAAGGGTTTGAAACAGAGCATATTTCTCTTCACACTCCCCAAATCGTATCGTCACCGTGTCGGATCGCGGACGTGGGAACTATCGCCGGAACAAATCGGACACGTGTCGCGACCGTCACGTTGTAGTGTACCTACTAATTAACTTTTATTGAGTGTTAAATTGTGAAACTAGGTAAATGAAATTGCTAAAAAATATATTATGGCCGAAGTGCTTTGCCTTATCCTGGGGAAAACAGACTAGTCTGTCTAGCCTAGGACTAGGATTTTAAACGGAGCGACTGCCCATCTGACTTCCACAACCCAGTTATTGCGTAACACGATATCTAAGACCGGTTGTCAGAATTTATTACTTCAGACTACCCGTACCCACTGTCAAAGATTTACAAATGACAGCCGGGACCAAACTGCTTAACGTGCTTTCCAAGGCACGGAGGAGCCTAAATAATTGATGGCTATCGGCACCCTCAAAAACCACGCGAACAACGACAACCAAAACGACACCCATTTTTTTTTTTTTTTTTGGTTGGGAAATCATCAAATAACTTCTCCTGCTCTGGGTGGAGCAGGAGGGCGTGTCAGACTTTTACTGACTAAAACCCACCCGTGTTCCTTCAGTAGCCCGTATGCCAGGGGCTGTGGTGTCTCTTTCGAACAAACCCGCACCCCTGGCAGGCATCGACCCTTGCGGGCCCCATCACTTTTTGTGCTGACATCTCTTTGAGGCGCGCGTGGAACACAACGCGCCGTCGACTTGGGCTTGGTCCTTACCGGACAGCGAGCTACCCATTACTCGCCGTCCGCAAGCCCATGCCTACGGTGGCCGGAAATCGGCCTGGGATTCCCGATGCCCAGGGCGTCTCCGTATCCTGCGGCGGCTAGGGTCGCGAGGGCGCATATGCTGCCTTTCCCTCACGTGCGCCGCCTCCCTCTTCGCGAGCTTCACTGCTTCGCTGAAGGAGGTGACGGCTCCCCATGCCCTCTCGCTCCGTACCATGGCCTGGACCAGGGCCGGACGCGAGAGATCGCCGCCGCCGATCGCCTCCACGAGGACACGGCGGTGCTCCACCCAAGCAGGGCAGACCGCCACCGTGTGCTCCACCGTGTCCTCAGGGCGATCTTCGCAGTGGAAACACCCGGGCGTTTCCTCCCGCCCTATCCGAAACAGGAACCTCCCGAAACAACCGTGACCGGTGAGGACCTGCGTCAGGCGGAAGGTGAGGACGCCATGCCGCCTCTCAAACCACTCCTCAAAGAGGGGACTTACCGCCGCAATCGTGGCGTACCCAGCACTGGGTTGCGACAATCGCTCTCTCCATGTCACCATGAGATCCCGCCGGAGCTCTGTCCGCTGTGCCGCGATTTCCCGCGGCAGCGCAGTTACGCCCCGGCGTTTGGCCTCCTCGCGCCACTCCCACATTTGCGTGAGGACCTTTGCCTCCAGATCCCATGGCGGTAATCCGGCAAGGAGGCCCGCCGCCTCGCCGGAGATCGTGCGATACACCCGGATCATTCTGATCGCCATGACCCTATGGGACGCCCTCAACCGGCGAGCTGGTTGGCGCCTCAATGTAGGCACCCACACCGGCGCCCCGTATAGGGCCATGGACCGCACGATCCCCGCGTAGAGCATCCGGCAGGAGGCGTTTGGCCCCCCCTTTTTTTTTTTTTTTTTTTTGGGTGGGAAATCATCAAATGACTTCTCCTGCTGAGTAGAGTAGGAGGGCGTGTCAGACTTTTACTGACTAAAACCCACCCGTGTTCCCTCAGTAGCCCGTATGCCAGGGGCCGCGGTATCTCTTTCGAACAAACCCGCACCCCTGGCAGGCATCGGCCCTTGCGGACCCCGCCTGTGGTTGCTGACATCTTTGACGGCGCGCGTGTGGAACACAACGCGCCGTCCCGTCTACCACTTTTCGGCCGCAGAGGATAGGGAGAGCGGTCAACGCTATACCGACACTCCTCTTCCCCTGCGGCCCCACCGCGTCCGCCATCAAACGGTGGCGGCCCCGTCCAGGCCACGGAAGGGAAGAGCGCTGCTCAGAAGCACCGGCACTCCTCCTCTACCGCAGCCCGTAACCCTCAGCCGCGATGCCTCCCATTCGACATCGCGGCCCACCTCAGTTGCGGTGCACCTCACCGCAACCTACTTTTTGGCCGCTACGTCAATGGCTTGAAGGCAAAAGCCCTGACGAGCGGCCCCACCGTTGGGTTCCTCTTGGCTTCACCGTGGATGGGAGACCACGGTTACTAAGCCGCCCCGCAACGACAATGCGGGAACCCACTCGGGGGGGGGGGGGGCCCTAGATTGGGCAAGAGCCGCTTCAACGCAGCCCCGGCCCGCTCCAGTCTGGGAGCCAAACGGCGGAAATGCTCCGAAAACGACACCCATAACGAATAATTTGAAAGTTTTCGCAACTGCTATTTGGATTTTAATTTTGACCTTACTATTGGCTTCAGTACCCTCGAAAACTATAAAAACGATATCTTTCTCTCTTCCTATGATATACGATAGAAACCTGGATGGCGGGGGACATAACACTTTTTCGTTACGTGATGATTTCTACCAGTTGACTCCTACCGCAAGGCACGTTAAAGACCTTCGTTCCAATTACGAATTTTTCGATGAACCCTTACATTTCTTACCTACAAGGGTCAGGATAGTTTTGACATGGTCTCCTTGACCTCTTCCATCAAGTCATAGTGTAGACGACACGTACTCATCAAAGAACAATGGGCGGTCGTTTTTGTTGCACTACAGTGTACACGTGAATACTTTTAACTTGAGTAGGTAATTATAACGTGCAGACAGTACACTGTAAGGAAGTAAGAGGATACAGTCCGGCTGCTAAGGTCAAATAAAAATAGGCCGTAATACCGGCGGACCGACGCGACGCGACTCACAAATATCAATTTGAATGAAGTTTTCATGCTCGTAGAAATTGTTATACATATTAGGCACACACACAAGGTGCTCACATATTTACAAATATTGTAAAAGTAGGTAAGTGATTTGCCAATTATTTCAACAAATAATTATTTAGTGTGTGAGTTAAAGTAATTACATAATATAAAATCCGTGTCATAAAAATGATTAATTATCTTATCATAGATGTTAGCAAAAACTTTGATGTGTTTACAAAAATTACGCGGACGCAGGAGTATAAATGTGGCACAGTTATAGTTTCTATAGAGAACACTACCAGCACTAATGTAGACAACACTACCAGCTGTCAACCGTACTTTAAAAGCTTAAAAATTCTGACACTGCCTTCGTTATACATTTATGAACTAAATGTTTTTGTCAAATTAAATCCTAATTATTATAAGACTACTTTTAAAAGCTACTATAGACAATTACGTGACAAAAAAAGATTAGAAATTGATATACCTTATGGGAAAACAGCACTAATCAATAAAAGTATTCTTTGTAATGGCATCATTGATTTACAACAAGTTGCCTGATGATGTGAAAACGTTACCTGTTCACCAATTCAAGTCGAAGCTGCACAAATTACTAGTAAATAAATGTTATTATAATGTCAAGGAGTACTTAGAGGATAAAAATATAGATAGATACCTATAGTAAGAGAAAATTGACATTGAATAATATAACAATAAAAATAGTGTGACATGTAGTAATAACTTTATATGACATTTATGTATTTTATTTTAATGACATGAATTATAATTCATCTGACAATTTGTATTTTTAGTCCTTTGACATTTGTACTACTTATTCTGAATTTATTTTATGATTTGTCATGTTATTTTAATAATTATACAATTAGATAATCGAAAATGTACCTAAATATTTGCACATCTTTTTAGGTAATGATACAGTGTACTTTATATTTATTTGTAACATCTCTTATACCTACCTGTATTATGCAAATAAATGATTTGATTTGATTTGAAGGAGTAGAGAAAACTAACATTTTATATGTATAATAATGCACTATAATTAATTAAAAAAACGTGGTCGGATCACGAACACTGGGTGACCACTAGTACAATTAAATTAGCAACCAATTTGATTTTATTTTGTCTAGAGTCTAGACTCTAGATTGTCCTATGGAGCTGGACCAGCATGTTTCCAAGCATTGTTATCTAGGATACAATCCTCTAATTTATTATTATTTATTTATTTATTCAAATCTCCCTTACAACTATCATCACAGGCGTATGTACCCAATGCGACAGTGCGGTCATCTATACCCACTTATTTGTGATTATGTGTGTATGTGTTGTGTGTGTGATTTGTTATTAATTTAACCAACTATTTTTATTGTTCATAAGTTAACAAGAACATACAATAGGTCATTAAACACCACACAATGCTTTCATGACGTCACCCAAAACAAAGAGCATATATAATCGGATATAATGACTAGTCATGCTGTACGTAGTAGTACAGAACAGACTACGGAGGTTACACTAACTTAGTTCTACACCCCACCTTCACGAGAACACCGTTACAATGGCGGACAGATAAATGGGAAGCTATTGAATGTTTATATTTGTTGTCTGCTAACTAGGTAGGTAGGTACATTTTTTTTTTCTCGTTGGTCTGCGGTCGCAAGTCATATCAGCGCTAGATGGTGTGGTTCTAGGTTTGATCCATAGGTCTGTCAATTTGTGATAGGGTGTTGTAGTAAGGAAATTTGCTGCTTGCACTCTAGATTTTTTATTATCGTTTAAATGGCAATATCGTACACACCCGCACAGAACCGGTCGAAGTGGCGAAGCTTGGGGTGACCTATGTCCAGCAGTGGACGTCTTTCGGCTGAAATGATGGCAACGGGCTGGATTCTATAAGGGACTTATACTAAAACGTGTCGAACTATGGCGACATGAACGTGGCGGAGAGTTTCGGTTCTCCAATTGTAAAGCAGTTTGTGCAGAGGGTGATTGGTACTAACACTAGATAATAAGTTGTTTTAATATTATGTTACTAACACTCTACTAACACTATGAATTCTTTTTCCTAAATAAAAATAAAAAATATTATTTTTTGGGATTATACGAGTATTATGGGAGTAGGCATGATGGTGTAAAACGTATGAGCTCTTAAGAATCACTATTGTTTGTCTGTAAAATTCATGGAAACACCTTTGTATAATGTTGTCAAAAAGCCATTTAAAAAATAATAAATGGATTCTCAAATCAAATCAAAATATTTTTATTTCAAATAAACCTGCATGGGCACTTATAAAACGTCAGAAGCTAGGTGCACTTGTCTCATAAAGGCCACACATAGATAAGAACAGAACAATTACACTACCAATCAATACATTGACCCACTAACGAAACAATTCATCACAGAGTGTGCCTGTAACATTGTACGTCAGTGTTCGGAGGGCGCACCTCCAATTTCCCTAAAAGCTTCGCGGGCGCCGGGCGAAGCGCTCTGGTGTAATAAATTGAATAATAACTATGTCGTGTGATGTATTGTTGTGTTCTTCTACACTATTACTAGTATGACGTAATTTTTTTGTCCCGTATTGTAATGGTTTTTGTCTTTCTTTCTTTCAAAATTTCCTGTGTTACATTACAATGTATTTTTGATGGTGTTTTTACCTGACTACGTCGAAGCATAATCATTCATTTGTTCCTTCATATCTTCTAAATTACTTATCGTTATTTGTTTTGATCATTTTTTTTAAGCTTTTTTTTATGGTGGGAAATCATCAAATAACTTCTCCCGCTCTGGGTGGAGCAGGAGGGCGTGTCAGACTTTTACTGACTAAAACCCACCCGTGTTCCTTCAGTACCTGCCTGGCAGGCAACGGCCATTGCGGGCCCCATCATTTTTTGTGCTGACATCTCTATGAGGCGCGCGTGGAACACAACGCGCCGTCGACTTGGGCTTGGTCCTTACCGGACAGCGAGCTACCCATTACTCGCCGTCCGCAAGCCCATGCCTACGGTGGCCGGAAATCGGCCTGGGATTCCCGACGCCCAGGGCGTCTCTTTATCCTGCGGCGGCTAGGGTCGCGAGGGCGCATATGCTGCCTCTCCCTCACGTGCGCCGCCTCCCTCTTCGCGAGCATCACTGCTTCGCTGAAGGAGGTGACGGCAAATTGGCACACGGCCACGGTTTACAGATGAGAATATTTTCTTGTTTGATACTTTTTAGAACGTGGTTTTTCAACTGTCGCGTTGTAGTTTCTGAACTTCCTTAATTTTTAGTCTACAGCTGTGGGCTACGGAGTTTTTCTTGACAAAACTGACTACTACTGAGACAGTTATTTACTGTAAACTCACAGCCGTATCATAGAGTTGATAGAAAGAAAAACACTGTTCATTACATACATATACACACCTTGATTTTTAATAGACTCGCTTACTACATCCATACATGGGACTATCAACATCTCCCGAACCTTCTGAGATAGATACGATATTTCTGTTACTTGAGTTGTAGTTTGAGGATAGCGCACTGCTTTTCGGAGGTGTGACATTCCGACGTTTCGGAAAGCACGTTAACGCGTTGGTCCTGCGTCTGTTCTCTCTCCGGTCGTGTCGGGTTGCCGTCCCATCTCGGACTATGAGAGTAAGGGAAGATTGGGAGCACCTGTGTCTGCGCATGTGTTCTATAATATCTCCCGCGTTGGCTAGTCTTCGCTGAGATTGATCTGACGTGACCGAAATGCGGTTTAGAGGACCATACTTTTCTACCAAATTACGTATTTCTCTACCGTATATTTTGACCGCGTAGGTACTGCACTTTTCTATAAAAACGCTGATTTTTATTTTGATTACAGACGAAATTCCTCTACGTTAGTGGATCTAGAATAGTGCTCGAATATTGCTAAATTCATGGTCACAGTTTGGGTACTGATTAAAATGTTATCTTGTATAATCCTTGATGGTAGGTAATCCCTAAATTGAAAACTGCAAGACGGTAACCAAACATGATTAATGTAAATACCAAAAGAAAACAGGATTGTTGTATTAGTATGTATTGGTAGGGTGTAGAGGTGTAGGGTGTAGGGTGTCCAAGGTCTCAGTCCGTGTGGGGTGTCCACGTTATGGATGCGTATAATCTTGTCGGTGCATTTATAATCTTGTGCTTGTTTACTGTGTGGCCACCCCCACGGGGTACGGACTTGGGTGGTGGAGTTTTTTTCTTGGAAAGATTTTTCGGCTTCACTCTGTTGTGGCATATTTAGACCTAAATCAATCCACTAAAGTTATTATGTTTAAACATTCAGTCAAAGGCCTTTGCACATTGTTCTTTGTGTCTAGCTTTTTAACTAGCATTAGGCGAATAGTTATTCCTAGCTAACTTCCTATGAAATGTTTTTATGGAATACGAATATTTACATCAGAATTGTAAACCCGAATGCATTAAATCAGGTGAGGCAGCGAATCTGTAATTTTCGAGAAGCGAAATTGCAATAGACGCCTTTAAAATGTTGAACGTGTTTGTTAATAAAAGTCATACCTAAGAATTATTATGTAATTGGTGGGCTGCAAACGTCGCGCGAATGCACCCACAGAGATGGGCAAAGATGATCACTCACTGGACGCCTGAGGAAGTACATCACCGGTGAGGTAGGCCACGGCGAAGGTGGTGTGACGATCTAATAAGGTTTGCAGGGCCAACATGGCCAGAGGACGCACAAGACAGGGAGGTTTTGAAGGGAAAAGGGCAGTCCATCATCAAAAGATAACAAAACACAAATCAGTACTCAATTTTGTATCAAAATCGTTTTTAAGCGACTTATAATCATTTCTCCATATAGCTAGTCAGACTAATATTTACTTTAACTCCGTCCCTGCCTACTAATGCTAGTTCACAATCAATTTCCTTAATGCACAGTGCACTGCACTTTTCCTGCGCCGCCGCGCCGCGGACCACAGACCGCGGTGGAGACGCAGCTTTGTGAGCCGAGCTGAATAGTGGAATGTATTAGGGGCTTGGATGGAGAAGTAGGAGAGGGACCCAGTAACGAAAATATAGGACGAAAAAGCTATTTAAGGAACCCACACATACTATAAAAGCAGGTACCTCATGCTCAAAAACGTTCCAAGTCATCATCTGCCTCTCTCTTTTTTCTATCTATCTGACCTCCACAACCCAGTTACTGGGTAATACAATACTCCTTGGCAAGACTGTGACAGCCAGTCTTGCCAAGCGGTTCTTCAAATGTGCCTAGCTTTTTCCTGACTATGTTAGAGTTCGCTTCCAGTCTAATTGGATGCAGCTAAATATAAGTATTTTACATGAAACGACTCTCTATCTGACCTTCACAACCCAGTTACTGGGTAGACAATACGATACCCGTTGGCAAGATTGGTTGTCAGACTTGACAGTCTGCTTATGACGACCTTTATTGACTGGAATGACAGCCGAGACCAACCATCAGAAATAATATTTTCAAAATATAAATAACACAAAACAATCAATAATTTACGTCCTTGTAACGTTGGTGCTCTTTAAGTACTATAAGCTTATTCAAATAGTTATTTGGAGACTGTTTGAATTGATCAATAATTAATATAACTTAAATATAAATATTTGTTAACATAAGAATGTGCAAAACTTCTGGTGCCCTCTTTAAAAAGATAAATCATAGGTTAAATACTCGTAAAAGTTCATCAGAAATCATCTAATCAGAAAAATTATCAAGTTAGATTCTTGCTTCCCTCTCACATAACACAACAATAATTTTCCTAGTTCTACCGCACAATATCATAATAAATTGGCTCAAAGCGCTGACAGATCGGCGGCTAATCCGCGGGCAGGGGGTTCGATCCCCGGCGCGGTCATAACTAATAGTAATACATATTTATCAATTTCTCTGAGAAGCATTACAGACTATTAGCGGTATAAACCAATATGGGTAAATTAAGGCAGTTGAACAAGCAAAGAATTCGTTGCATAGTGCGGTGCTTTTGTACATTGTGTGAAAGAGATTCTTGTGAAACAATTCGGAGATGCAAAACGATAGAGTAGGAACACATGTATTGAAACAAAAAAAAAAAATTGGACAACTGAAAAATGAAGCTCTATACAAGAAAAGTTTTTATCCAGTGCGCAAAATGTAACCATGAATTCAGCATAACATTGTACACCCCCTAGCGAATAAATTTTTCGCCGGATATACAAAAAAAAAAAAACAGTTTTTCCATACATTTTGACCGCGTAGGTATTGCACTTTTCTATGAAACAGCTGATTCTTTTTTGTACAACCGGCGAAAAATGTCTGCGCTAGGGGGTCTAGAATGATATGCTGAATTCATGGTTACAATTTGCGCACTGGTTAAAAACTTATCCCGTGTAGTATGAAACAAGAAAATATTGACATCTGGAAGCGATTTTGTTTTTGGTTCATGGGTTTATGTACTCTAGAGACATATATAACTTAATACAACGTCACATAGAAGCAGCAGCAGCCGTGGTCAAGTAATTGTCTGCTGCACTGCGAGTCGCGGGTTTGATTCCCGCACGCAACAATTATTTTTATGACCTACAAGTAGTTGTTCCGGGTCTGGCTGTTTGTGTATGTGAGTTGTAAATGTTTGTAAACGTACCCACAATATAGGAGAAATTCCTAGTGTAGAGAAAAGTTTTATTTAAAAAATAACATAAAAATCAAGACGCTTCCAACGATACCTCATTTGTCTAATTATGATTAAGAAGTTTAGAAGTTATGAGAAAACAGATGAACACACCTACATATTGGTCAAAATCATACCACTCCTTTTGCTTCGCCGTAGTCGGGTATAAAGTATTGAAATTAAGTGGTTTTTTGGATGATTGGATTGGATCCACAGTAAATATAATGCACAACCGATGGATGCTTTCGAATAAATTTTAATTGAACTAATAGAAAACAAACAGTTTGTATTTGAAATTTTATTTGAAAACATACTTAAATTTCTTATTAAACTTTCTCTTTAATCGACGACCGTGGTTATTGATCTCTCTTGGTGACCGGTACCTACGTAACGTTAAATTTTGCAAGAATTTTTTTACACGTCATAGTCAATCACATTTTTACAGGAAAACTAATAACTTTCGCTACCAAAACGGTATTAAATCTCAACCGTTACTAAAGTTAAGCTACCCAAAAGGATCATCCCCCATTTTTCCTAAAAGGTTACCCCCCTAAAACATCCTTTTAGACAAAGATTTGATCCGGAACATCGATCATCCCTATTCCGGAACCGGAAGTATTCCCGGATAGATTTATCATCCAGAAAAAATACGCTTGTCAAGTATAACCGCCATTTTGGTAATGGCGGAAACTCCCGCCAATTTTAATTCAATATGGCGCCGGCGAGATTATGAAAACGTTTGTTATTTATGGTTTATTTTTTTTGTAAAATGTTTTGCTTTTTTAAATATAAACTTATAAACCAGATTTCCATAATGAAATAAATTGTGTGAATATTTAAATCTTTACTTTTCCTTTTCGGAAACCTTTACAAACAAATAAATATAAATCTAAGTAAGACAAATATAATGCACTTTAAACAGCGTATGTATGTATGTAGGTACGCCCAGCGTAACTAATCTTCACATACATTATAAAAATGACAATATTGGTGAAGATACCAAATTTTTAGGATTACAAATAGATTGCAGCTTAAATTGGAAAGCGCATATAGATATTATGTGTAAAAAACTGAGTTCATCTGCGTATGTCTTATGTAGATTATCCTCCATAGTAGATATCAAAACACGTCTTACGGCTTATTACGGCATAGTTGAATCTCGCATACGCTACGGTATCATTTTCTGGGGGAATTCAACTGATAAAGATACAGCATTCAAGGCCCAAAAGAGATATCTCCGATCATTATTTAAACTGCAAAGTACAGACAGTTGCAAGCCATATTTCAAACAATACAATATCTTACTTCCTTGTATTTATATTTTCGAAATAGCTTTGTTTGTAAAGCAGAATCCAAGTCGTTTTGAACGCCTGGCTGATGTATTCACAAGGAATAGGCGAGACAATAGCAAGCTATGTCAAGTATCATATCAAACCACTTTGATGCGTAAGTGTTTATTGCATGGCCTCACTTATTTACAATAAATTACCAAGTGGTTGGAAAGATTTAAATATACTTAGTACTGTTTTTTTTTTTTTTTTTTTGGGTTGGAAATCATCAAATAACTTCTCCCGCTCTGGGTGGAGCAGGAGGGCGTGTCAGACTTTTACTGACTATAACCCACCCGTGTTCCTTCAGTAGCCCGTATGCCAGGGGCTGTGGTGTCTCTTTCGAACAAACCCGCACCCCTGGCAGGCATCGACCCTTGCGGGTCCCATCACTTTTTGTGCTGACATCTCTTTGAGGCGCGCGTGGAACACAACGCGCCGTCGACTTGGGCTTGGTCCTTACCGGACAGCGAGCTACCCATTACTCGCTTACCCATTATTAAGGTGAGTACGCCATGCCGCCTCTCAAACCGCCTCAAAGAGGGGACTTACCGCCGCAATCGTGGCGTGCCCAAAATATAGTACTGTTTAAGAGTAGACTACGTAAATTTTTGATAGATAAAACGTACTACAGTGTAACTTTTTTTTTTTTTTTTGGGTGGGAAATCATCAAATAACTTCTCCCGCTCTGGGTGGAGCAGGAGGGCGTGTCAGACTTTTACTGACTAAAACCCACCCGTGTTCCTTCAGTAGCCCTTAAGCCAGGGGCTGTGGTGTCTCTTTCGAACAAACCCGCACCCCTGGCAGGCATCGACCCTTGCGGGTCCCATCACTTTTTGTGCTGACATCTCTTTGAGGCGCGCGTGGAACACAACGCGCCGTCGACTTGGGCTTGGTCCTTACCGGACAGCGAGCTACCCATTACTCGCCGTCCGCAAGCCCATGCCTACGCCGCTCCGCCCAAGCAGGGCAGACCGCCACCGTGTGCTCCACCGTGTCCTCAGGGCGATCTTCGCAGTGGAAACACCCGGGCGTTTCCTCCCGCCCTATCCGAAACAGGAACCTCCCGAAACAACCATGTCCGGTGAGGACCTGCGTCAGGCGGAAGGTGAGGACGCCATGCCGCCTCTCGAACCACTCCTCAAAGAGGGGACTTACCGCCGCAATCGTGGCGTGCCCATACTACAGTGTAACTGAGTTTCTAACAGAGAAAAATGTATTAGTCGAATAACTGATATAATGAATGGTAATTTTGATTAAAATGATAATTGTAGTGATGGATGATATTTGTAATGATAATGGTAATAAAAATTGTCATGATAATTGTAATGATGATTGTAATTGTAATGATAATTCTATTGATTATGATAATAGTAACGATTTTTTATTTTTATTTTCTGTGGTTTCAAATTGTAAGTACAACTTACATAAATAATGTAAATGTTTGCATGCCGAATGGTAAAATATGGCTGACCTTAAATGTATATTAACAACTATTGTGTACTACCCATATTTGCAAAATAAAATCCTATTCTATTCTATTCTAACATAATTTTGGCCAGTTTTGTAATCTACGTCTTCGTTAAAGGAACGCTTATGTAGGAAATGAGGTTGCCTATAGATTTTTTCCTCTTGATTACCAATGTTACATGAATTTCTTTGTAATTTAAAGTATTTAAAAAAGTGAGTGCCTCGTTGGCGTTGTGGATGCTAGAGCTACGGCTGAACACGAGGTTCTGAATTTATTTCCCGGGTCGGGCAAAGTGTGATTGAATTTTTTGATCCAACCAATTCTGATGTGCTGTTGAACGAGTTGAAGAGCATATAGTATTATTTTTTCTTTTGGGAAAATTAAAAGCAGTCAAAGTCGATATCATCATCATCATCATCATTCAGCCGAAAAACGTCCACTGCTGGACATAGACCTCTTCCAAAAATAGCCTTTACCGCTACCGTATACCGTAGCCAAAGAATGTCGGGCAGCTGCCGCGCAGATTACTAGGGGCCGTTTTGCATTAGTGCTTGTCATGTATTTGGTAGGGTTTTGCCATAATCACCACGCTTGGCAGGTGGGTTGGCGATTGCAGTTTGGTGCTAAAATACATAGAGAACGCTGCTGCCCATTCTCTGGTAAGTTCCTTAGTCGCCTCCTACGGATCCCACGGGTAGAAGTAGGATACTTTTACGTCTAGCACCACATGGATAAAAAAAAGTTAATCTATCTATCTTGAAACGTCTGTATCGCCCACAAGACCCTGCTTTAAGCGATGGGGTACTTCAACACTTCCTTCTCCTTTTTCCAAAAAGTATCCAAACAGAAACCACTTTCCTACCCATCCGTGACGTCAACAATAGCCCACATTACGGCGCACGCGCCGCCCGCCGGCCGAGACGCACCGTGCCACGCCGCGCCGCGTGGCGCACATCCACTCATTACGGTGTTTTGTGTTGATTAGATTAATGTCCCGACGGGCTTTTAGGGTAGATAGGAAAGACAGGAATTTAAAGTATTTGATGGTGGAGGAAAAAGTACTGTAGACGCTATAAATAATGTTAAAGTCAACGATAGGGTAAGAAATCCCGATAATTTGTCAAGCATTGATTTTACGAGTGAGCTTGTGTATTTTCATGGGTATAGGTCGTATGGTCATGAATTCTAAGTATTATAAAGTAAACGTTTTAGGAAAATAAAGTCACAATCTCAGTAAATAGTCACTCAGAGAAAATATTAATACCTATTAAAAAGAGCTTTATATCAAAGTTTGCTTGTTGATAGCCTTGACAATGAAAAAAAAAAACCGTTATCGCAAACGTTATTAGGCTAGAAATTATTGGAAGTTTCAGTTGGTTCTTATTAGAAGCAGTTGAGGAACACAATAGCATAATTTTATAATGTATACCTACTTCTTTTTTATTAAATGGCCATTATTGATGGCAGGCACACGTCTTTAAAATTATTTGTCCTTTTATCTGTGTAGCGTCTTCGTAGCTCACAGTTTGCAATAAACGTATTGAATTTAATAACTTTTTTAAATTAACTTTTTGTCTACAAATATCCAAGACCTCTTCAACCAACCCAAAATCATACAACAAAAATACCAATATCAATATCAGAACCACTAATTCCAAATTCAAAACTCATAGCCCTCGCGTTCATACCGTAAAGCTGCAATCGGAAGTGCCGGGGTGTGTTCCAAAAGTTATTTTATTTCATTTCTGATGACAATATGTGACCGCACGCGTTTGGTAATGTTTCCGTCGCGGATGAGGTACCGCTAATTGTATGAATGTTGATGTTGTTTTTAGGGTTCCGTACCTCTAAAGGAAAAAACGGAACCCTTATAAGATCACTTTGTTGTCCGTCCGTCCGTCCGTCCGTCCGTCCGTCTGTCAAGACCGTTTTTCTCAGGAACGCGTGGAGGTATCAAACTGAAATTTCTATATGATACTTAGTTCTACTGTCCCTGGAAGCTGTAGAAAAATCAACCTTCTAAGTCAACGCAATCAAAAGATACAGCCATTTAGGCCGCAAAATTCCGCAAATTTTCGAAACTCGCACGGGAATCAAAACCTACAGGGTACTTCCCGTGAACTTAGAATCTTGAAATTTTGTACGAAGTCACGTCTTATAGTACAGATATAGGAAAAATTACGAAAACCGAAAATTTTTAGTTTCGTCATATAAAAAAAAATATTTTTGACAATTTTGAACTTTTACTTATATACCCACAGGTTTGTACGGAACCCTCGGTGCGCGAGTCCAACTCGCACTTGACCGGTTTTTTTTATGTGGAATATATTATTCATGTCGTGGATGACGTATGTACGGTTAATTTTGGGTAATTGTGTTTTAGGGATTATATTAATGTAAGTACACTACATAGTACGTAGTTGAAATTGGAAATTATTTGAGACAGTTTTTGCTGATTGATATTTCTTCAATGTCAAAAATATAGGTAAAGTCAGGCACTTTTGATACTCAGCAAAAAAAAAAAAAAAAAAAATTGTAATTAATAACTCCAAAATAAATAAATAATAAACTTAAAAGTAAAAAAATCATGGACGTACCCTCGTGTTTAAATTCTGTATTGTAGCGGCTAGCGTGATAGAGAAAGCAGGTGCTTTTACTTTAGGACCTAAAATAAACCTTGCCTTCAATAATTATTAGAAATACAAAAAGCAATCAGCACTCATATTTTAGCGATAAACGAAACTAAACCCAGGACAATGAAACGGAAGCGACCTAAGATTCACCCCTGCGGCACACCCTACCATTACTGTACATTTTAATCAAAAAACCTATGGGTGTGAAGCCCAAACAAACAGGGGAATTCTTTCCCATAACGATAATGAAAACAACGGGAAAATATAACAAAAAACATGATTTTTTTGTATGTATTTAACGCGTGCGAGGTAATCAAACGCTGATCAGGAAATAGTTTCGGCAAACAATTACTGTGATTGTCGCGGTGATTTTTATGATGACTTTAGATAATTATTATAGGGGGTGTCGTCGGTTTGTTGTGCTTCGTAATATCCTTTTTGTCTGTGAAATGTACAAAATCGTCTTCGAGGTTAACTTTCTACTGGATGCGGTTTAATAAGCTAATTTTCCATCAGACATTAATAGATCAGACCGTTCGTTAGACTTTTAGCTTCCGCAAGCGTAGTATGACCACTTCTACCTTTACTCACACATATCATATCACAAAAATCGGACATCTCTTTCTATTCAAAGTGACATTTCTTTGCTTCATTTTTGACTTCTTTTTAGAGTATCTCCCGTTTCTACGGTGGTCAAGCAACGTGTGCTTCATTAGTCCTACCTGATCATATGAGAACATGTGCCCACGGAAAACAAAACAAATATAACTTAGGAAATCATTTAAAAAATATAGTGCAAAGGTAAAACGTATGGAAAGAAGATCAATATACTTATTCACAATTAACTCTATCCTCTAAAACATAATTCAATAAAAACTTTCGAATAATTTGAATAATGAAACTGAATGAATCGTAATATAATGACGGGTGATCACAATGAGCGCAATGAGCCGAGCCGAGCTGTGCGAGCGATCGTGCATATGGCTAGCAGTGCTTTATTGTAGGGTGTTGCGATGCGTCTTGATGCTTGAATACGATAAGGAATATTTTAGTGATGTAATTTTTGTGTGCTTATGAACTAACTTATGGGAATCTGTGGTCAATGTTAGTACTGTTCTCTTTACTTTCGCACATTTGTGTTTTGTTCTCATGAATATCTTCGTGCAGCTTTTCTTATTTTAATATTACTTTTACAAAAAGCTTGGAAACGAATGACTAAACGATTTTGTCCTTCGTAGGAAGTTCAAAATTGATCGGAGTTGCTAGGAAAAATATGAAATAAGAATTGCATTATGAGTGTTATAGAGCCACATCATGATCATTTCATAGTTATTTTATTGTGGTTACAAATGAACTTGAGAGTTCAGATCAATATGCAACGGATCAAAACTTCTTCCTCAGACTATGCACACCCTGCTTCAATAAAGGGGTACATTTGACTGACAACTAAATGAATATTTTTTAACACATTTAAATATTAATTATATTATAATCCATTCAAAACATTATGCCGTAATTCGTGTAATATGCACTATTGTGCAAAATGTTGTGCATTTTGAGATTCATTCAATTATTTAATAAAAAAGGTGATAGGGTGAAAACAAGTGCTTTGTTGTAAATCTATTATGTCTATTAGAATACAGATTAATGTTTATCGTTGTATTAAAATAAATCTCGTAAATAAGGACTAGAGTAGGAAGATCAATGGAAATCAATAATACTGTAGTGCCTGTGACGTCAATTTTATAATTTTCAACAATATGTAGAATGGAGTACCTAATTCTATATGATAAATTACTGCCAATGATGCTAATAAATAAAATTCATTGCTCTAAAAAGATGAATACAAATCTTAGCAAAAGCTGATACAGACAATAAAAGAAGTAAGTGTCCACCCATCTCTGCAAATACTTTTTATATACCTCAATGTTAAACGTGACTTCAATAGTCAAGTTTTTCTTTTTTTTATAGTAATAACGCTCAAAATAACAATTAATAATTAACAACGTGATTGAACTATGTTCGTACGGTTGCTTTGTTGGTCTAAGCATGAGGCCCTGGGTTCGATTCCCAGCTCGGGCAAAGTGGTATTAGGTTTTTCTAAATGGAATTTGTCAATAGCAGTCTGGTCAATCATTTTAAGTACCTGGGTCACGTTGTCACCAGTGACTTACGGGATGACGAAGACATAGAGCGCGAACGCAGGGCGTTGGCGGTGAGAGGCAATATGCTTGCCCGCAGGTTCGCTCGATGTACAGTAGACGTTAAAGCGAGTTTATTTAAGGCGTTCTGCCAGTCTTTTTACACGAGCGGCCTGTGGGTGTCGCACACGAGCCGAGCCTACAACGTCCTGCGTGTGCAATATAACAACATTTTCAGGATGCTATTGCGGCTGCCGTGGCGTTGTAGTGCGTCGGGGATGTTTGCGGAAGCTCATACTGATGGCTTTCATGCCATCATGCGAAAGAAAGCAGCATCCTTACTACAACGTTTACGTAACAGTCGGAATGGCATCCTGAAAATGATTGTTGCGAGACCAGACTGCCTCATCCAGAGGCACCTGGTGGAGGTGGCTGTAGGTTTAATCATGTAAAGACACTCATAGTTATCTAATTACTAACATTACTAACATAGCAGATAAGCATAAATTGTTACTAACTAATTACTAACAATCTATGGACTGTAACGTCTGAAATAAATTATTTATTTTTTATTTGTATCCGGTTGATGACAATAGGCTCGCTCTCTATTATATGGAGCTTAAAAATAACTGGCGAAATGTGGGTCTACTATAGGTACAACTCTGTCTAACCCTTCGTGGAAAAAGGCGTGATGTAATGTAATTAAAATATACCGATAGATATACTTTGTCTATACTAATAAGTTTGGCCTCTTATTGGAATGGCCCAGAGTCCCACTGATCCTATAAGTAAAAATATAGATAATGCTGATACATCAATACAATGACTGGCCAACATTCATAACTAGATCAGTAATCATTAATATCAATTCATTGTTGAAATGTAACGTTTTTTAGCAATCCATGCGCATATGCGATGATAGTGCAGTTTTTTACTAAGGAGGGTTGGTGTTTATGATATAGTGTGGTAATTATGTTTTATTTGTATTGAATTTTGTATCGACTGCCTGGACAAACATATTCATGAAGTTGACTGGAAAGTTGATTTGTAAATAGTAGTGATAGCATAGAATGGAGCGCTCACGAGATAACCAAATATGTAAGAAGAGATCGTTACTAGGGGAGCCGATACTAAACAAGAACATGAAAAGTATTGCTATGATGAACACCAAAGGACTAAATTAAAACATTCAAGAACTAATGACAAATGCGCCCCGCGGTTTCACCCGCACAAGTTTCAATTCCGTGAAAATATCGGGATAAACGTATTATGTGTTCTAATTCATACAAAAAAATCATAGAAAGGTTTTAGGACAAACAATACATGGATTAGAAAGCGAAGGAAAAACTCTGAATAATCGCAATTAGGTTATGAGAATTGCAACAGAATTCTACAAAATACTCTATAGCACTCAAGAGTATGAACATATCAACGCCAACAACAACTATCATATAATAACAAACCAAAGGATGAGTATCACATTGAAAGAAGAACAATCCATTGAGCAAGCGAGATTTAGGAAGAATTTCCCAACTATAGACCATCTCCACACCCTGGAACTACTCATTGGAAAATATCAAGAAAGACAGAGAGCTTATATATCACTTACCTCGACTACAAAAAAGCCTACGATACCGTCTCACATTCAAACAACTGGAAAGCGCTCACTGAGCAAGGCAAGGGATATAGAAGGAGTATATACAGGTATTAAAAAGTATAAACTAGAATGAATCGACCCAACCTTCTCCGGCTGGTCCAAGCTCGTTGCAAATAGCCCAAGATAGAGAGGGCTGGAATTCTTTGGCAGAGGCCTTCACCTGCGGAGGGGTTCTTGCAAATTAATAACTTTAATTGTTTAAGGTTAACATTAGTTCACTTTGTTATTGCATGAAATAAAAGCCTTTTTCGTTTTATTTTATTATGTTCTAATCCAGGTCATGTTTAACCCATGTGCCAAATTTCATCCAAATCCTTCGCTTGAAAGCGTATCTAATAAACAGAAATCAAATAAGAGTTGAAACTAGAAGGAGAAGACGTCTACAGCTTAGAAAAAGACAGAGAGCGAGTTGGAAAGTAGACATCGAAGACACTGACAGCAGTGGCACGTAATCAAAAATCGTATGATTTATTTGATTTAACATCAGGTTCGAAACACTAAACTGTTGAATAATTCAGCTTCCCATTCACCTACGCTTTGGAATGGTCAACTATCTTCATCTTTCTAACTCACCGACCTTGACAATTCAAAAGTGCCTGTAATTGGTTTATTTGAAATAAATGCTTTGAGTTTGATTCTTGCATCTTAAAATAAACACTAGAATATATGTAATTGCTAATAACCAATAGCTTTTTCTTGTCAATTTCAAGGTCTAACATTCGATTCCCATACAAAAAGACCAACCACGTTCTCACTTATCAATGAATGTTCATTAACCTCAAGAACAGGATCTAGAATCCGTCTTCTATTTTAAGAGAACACTCAAGTACTTAAAAATCCATGGTTTCCGGTTTCAAAAAATCAAGTTGCGATATTTTTTTCGTCGTCTCTTGTCTTAAGTATGTCGGCATGTCGCGCGTGTCTCTAAGATTTATTAGCCTACGTTTGAAATGTTCTGAAGGGTCGGTCCATCTTGAGTATTGGCGTTCTCATAAATTTTGATAGACACATGTCTAGCACACGATGATATTTTGGAATTTTTGGCAAATTTTATTCGATAGCAACCATCAATTTCTTACTAATCTTCAACTATATCCGACGACCATTGTTACTTAAATCTTTTGGCGACCGTACATACTTGTTCCTTTTTTTCTAGAAAAAACAAAGCTTTTTCATCCACACTCTTATCATAATGGAAAGCCATACATCGAATGATAACGCCGTTTCATAGATGAGTGTACAAATACAGCGAACAAGTTTATCGGGCCACGTAATTGTGGGCGAGTTATCTAAATAAAGCAAATATTGGAGAAGCCACTACATTAACGATAGCTACCAAGTGCCATATGGCTTAGTTGTGTATATTTTTGTAGGTTTACTGGACAGAAGTTACCGCATAACATCAGAACATTCACCACTACATAAACACGGATGATCTGATCATACTGACATTAACAAAGAGGGACACTTCTTTAATCAAAATACTCAATGTTTATTTTATTCATTTTGAAATTACGCATATGATAACCATGTAAAAAGACATTCACATGGGCACACTAACCTGGGTAAGGACAGAAGCTACTTTTCATCCGGGATCGCAGACGCGGGCAACTGATAGTCCCAGTAAAAAAAAAACATTTGTATAATCGAAAACGTTGGTTCTTTTTACACGCTTTTTTTATATTATTAACTTCACCTGTATGTATGTTTGTAACCGACTTCTTTGGGCGCGATTTTGACCCACTTTAAACGGCCAGATTTCGTTCAAACTTTTTAGATTTATCGAGGACCGATGACAATACTCTAATTTGATAAAATTATTCCATTTTTCAATTTGAAAAATATGTTTTTTGTTAATTTAAGTCGATAAGGTAAGAAACTTAATTTGAATTTTTTATAATTTTTCTCTACAGTCGATAAGACAGGACTTGATGTTAATTTTAATTTCCAATAATTATCTTTAGTCTTTCCGATTTCTCTAATATTGACAAATTTTCGGACACTAAGGAGAATTTTAATTCTACAAAACAAATAATAGTTTAAAAAAACTAAAAAATCACGCTTTTATAAATAAACCAAACTAAAAAGTAGAAAATAAATAATAGTTAAAAAAAACTAAAAAACACGCTTTTTATAGAAAACCGAACTAAAAAATGGAAAATAAATTTTAATAAATTTAAATTAAGAATAGTGTTAAAAATTTCAATAAATATAAATTAATAATAGTGTGAATAATTTTTTTTTTTTTTTTTTTAAGCTTGGGTTGCTTTTTAAGATATTATCAAAATGATAATCACTCTTCTCATATCTGTCAATAAAATATTTATAACTATTGACACCATGCACCCCACGCTTTTCTTCTTTATTGTAAAAGTTTGTTTTACCAATATAAAAACATTGCGGTTTCATATAAAAGTGCAATACCTTCGCGGTTTAAATGAATGGAACGCAATTTTTTTATTTTTTACTACCGATGATTAACTTCTACGCTAGGTCTAGAATCATATTATGCTGAATTCATGGTGACAGTTTGCGCACTTGTTAAAATTGTATCCTGTAAGTAAGTTTTTCAGTTAACGCTACTGAAAACTAGTCTGCCATCTTTATCCTGTACTGAACGACAGTGTTCATTCAAACCAGAATATAATACTTTCTCACGACATGTTCTGATGTCCAATGTATCTCATGAACTCATTTACGAAGGCACATGTTGTAGAGAACAAGGATTCCATACAATTTGTCAAGTGCTTGAGGCTCGTCAACTAAGTTTGAATTATAGCTACTGCAGTTACAAATTGTGTTGATACAGACAAAATATTAATGAATGCCTCGACTGGTTGTTGATCAAGCGGTTGCAAGCGCTTCTATTGAGCATGAGGTCCTGTTCGATTCCCGGTTCGGGCAAAATTGTATTCGGTTTGCTATCTGGAATTTCTCATTTCCCGCCCGGAGTCCTGTATTTTTGCCTGTAATCCCCCATGACGGCCCAGTACGGGGCATCATCGGGGTGTCATCGATTTTGTTTGTTCTAGGACATGCCTGTTACCTCACGATATTAGCCTTCACCATTTTTTGAGAGCAGTGGTGATGAAATAATTTACAAAAAGTAAAGCGCTTGTCTGTAAGTTGCGGTGCCACTACCTGCTCTCGGTGGACCAAGTTCAATAGTAAATGTTGACAAACAAAATATGGAAGTACTAAATCATACTGCTCAATGCCCTGTAGAAAAATATCGTGAACCAGAATTGCGTTTTCGATATCCAAATAATCCTCAACTCAGAAATCAAACCCAATATATACCAAATCACATAAACTCCACATATCTCGAAAACATGCATCTGAACAACATACGCATACAACACATATTATTAAAGAATGACCAAGTTACCATGCGTTTTCATTGCACCTTATAACTTGCAGATACAGTTCAAATTGCCTTGGCAAGTGTGTGTTTAAGTTTGTTTCATATATCAGGCTGATAAGACGGGCCGCACATTACACGATCATTGATAACGCTAGGCGCACACTTAGTCGGCCGTTTTGTAAACATACTTTTATCTTTACGTTTCGATAGTACTTATCCGATCGACCGGAGTGAGGTTATGATTTGTACTTTGAATGCAGAAATGATCGCAGTAAGGTAAAATGTTAAGTTCAAGGCTGATTGTGGAATAACTGGATTTTGTCAAGAATGCGAAGACTTGCAAGAGTCAGAGATTGTCTGCAATATGCTATTTTGTGGGACGGGGATAGTGGTCAACTTTCAGTACCTGGTTCATGTCCCATCTTGCACCGCATGCCCTATTACCAGCACACGTGAGGACATAATAGCTGCATTAGCGAACGGTATTCACGTTGCTGAATTTTGGGCCAAACTAATTTAAATAACTAAAAAAAAAATTTAATGAATAAAACGTATGTTTATAATGTAGACATTTTTTCGTGTTATTTTTGCCATCGACACGCTAAGAAGAAGAAGAAGTACCTTAACATTTTATTGCCACGCATATTGCTAGAGTAGTGTACCAAATCTAATGGAGTACTTGGCAATTAACTAAGTACTGGTTTGCCCTGTCTTAGCTGAATAAAGAGCTTTATTAGCAAAAATATTCAGCCTATAATGTTCCCACTGTTGGGACACACACCTCTTCTCTTTGAGAGAGACTATTAGCATGCTTGTTGACTATTAGAAGGGTTTCACTTTTACTTAGAATCAAAGATCGGTATATCCTACTTATTAATGTTATAAATGTGAAAGTTAAGATGTTTTGATGTTTGTTACTCAATCACACAAAAACGGCTTAACGGATTTGGATGAAATTTGCCACACAGATAGATTATAACCTAGATTAACACATAGGATACTTTTTATCCCGGTAGGATGGTTCCGTGGTATAATTTCCTACTTACATGTGGGCGAAGCCGCTGGCAAAAGCTGGTGTATAATTAAAACAAAATCATCAAAATACCAAAAATGTACCAAAATCATTAAAAAATCTTACGATAATGATTTTGAATTTAATAGGTATACATCTAACTATTGATGTCGAGCAATGGTGGCCCAGTAGTTTTTTTTTTTTTGAGGGTGCGAAATCATCAAATAACTTCTTCCGGTCTGGGTGGAGCAGGAGGGCGTGTTAGACTTTTACTGACTAAAACCCACCCGTGTTCCTTCAGTAGCCTGTGTGCCACGGGCCACGGTATCTCTTTCGAACAACCCGCACCCCTGGCAGGCATCGGCCCTTGCGGGCTCCATCAGTTTGTGTGGCCCAGTGGTATCGGGCCCGACGAGGTTGAGGGGGTCAGATTGGCTCTATGATAAATACTAGTGACTAGTACTACTACTAGAAAGCAGTTGTGACGAGTGGTAATGGCCTCGACTTACGTGTTGTAGGTCTTGAGTTCGAACCCTCACACTTTACTTTGTGTATTTAATTTCATTACCACGATTCTCAAAACGGTGATGGAAAACATCGTGAGGGAACCGGCATGCCCTAAAATCAAATATTAGATATTCAACAACCCGTACTGGGCCCGCGTGGTGGATTATGGCCAACTCCCTTTCAAACAGAAGCATAGGTAGCAGTGGGAATAATATAGGTTGATTATGATGAATAACCAATGTGCTAGGAATAAATATAGCTAGAATCACCATAATATGCTTGTTGTATATTTGCAAACTGGAAGATCGTCATCAGGTTATTTTGCATACATTTTGATTAGTATGTATTATTTTGCATACGGTTAAATTTTAGCCAACCTAAAGTATTCGCGAAAGTGTTTGTGAAAAGGCCTACTTATGCTAGACCTTGCATTTTGAAATTAAACCCCATAGACATAATAAATATGCTTGTAGAGGCCTTTAAAACTCGGTTAAGCTACGCTTATCGACGTTAATCCGTGGATGGGTGACCATCTTTACACAACAAGACCCCTCCGTGCCTTTTTTTTTTTTTTTTTTTTTTTGGGTGGGAAATCATCAAATGACTTCTCCTGCTGAGTAGAGCAGGAGGGCGTGTCAGACTTTTACTGACTAAAACCCACCCGTGTTCCCTCAGTAGCCCGTATGCCAGGGGCCGTGGTATCTCTTTCGAACAAACCCGCACCCCTGGCAGGCATCGGCCCTTGCGGACCCCACCAGTGGTTGCTGACATCTTTGACGGCGCGCGTGTGGAACACAACGCGCCGTCCCGTCTACCACTTTTCGGCCGCAGAGGATAGGGACAGCGGCTGACGCTATACCGACACTCCTCTTCCCCTGCGGCCCCACCGCGTCCGCCATCAAACGGTGGCGGCCCCGTCCAGGCCACGGAAGGGAAGAGCGCTGCTCAGAAGCACCGGCACTCCTCCTCTACCGCAGCCCGTAACCCTCAGCCGCGATGCCTCCCATTCGACATCGCGGCCCACCTCAGTTGCGGTGCACCTCACCGCAACCTACTTTTTGGCCGCTACGTCAATGGCTTGAAGGCAAAAGCCCTGACGAGCGGCCCCACCGTTGGGTTCCTCTTGGCTTCACCGTGGGTGGGAGACCACGGTTACTAAGCCCCCCCGCAACGACAATGCGGGAACCCACTCGGGGGGGCCCCTCCGTGCCTTGGAAAACACGTTAATCTGTTAGTCCCGGCTGTCATTCCTGAATCAGACAGTCGTTGCGGGTCGTCAGTAGCCCGAAAGTCTGACAGCCAGTCTTACCAAAGGCTATCGTGTTACCCAATAACTGGGCTATGGAGGTCAGATAGGCAGTCGCTCCATGTAAAATAGCTACTGGTTTTCAGCTGCTTCCGGTTAGACTGAAAGTAGACCCCGGGAAAAGGCTAGGCAGATGACGATTATTCTTGTTGCTCCTATAACTATTGATGGCATGGTTGGCCCAGTGGTAAAGCGATTGACTGCTGCGCTGCGTGTCGTGGGTTCGATTCCCGCACGGAACAAATTATTTGTATGACCTACAAGTAGTTGTTCCGGGTCTGGCTGTTTGTGTATGTGAGTTTAAATGTTTGTAAACGCACCCACAATACAGGAGCAATTCCTAGTGTGGGGCAACGTTTTTTTTTTTAATAGCCTATACCTACTGTCCCACTGCTGGGCAAAGGCCTCCCCCAAATCCTTCCAGGAACTCTTTTCCCGCGCCACTTCGAACCAGCCTTCGCGGTACGCATCCAGGTCATCTCACCCGCCACCGAATCACTAAAGTTCGGCGGAACTTTAGTGAACACCCGCCACCGAATCACTAAAGTTCCGCCTTGGAGTTTGCCAAAGAGCGATGGAACGCAGCATTCTGGGTGTGAAAAGACAGGATAAGATTCGGAACACCACGCTGCGTTCCAGAACAGGTACAAAGGACGTAGGCAAGAAGGCTGCCAGGCTCAAATGGGATTGGGCGGGTCACATCGGCCGTATGCAGGATGACCGCTGGGCAAAGATCTCAACACAATGGGTGTCTGAAGATGGACGACGCCGCCGCGGTCGGCCCAGAACGTTTAAAAAAGTAAAAAATTGAGCACATAATGATTTAAAAAAATGAAGAAACAATTCCAAATCTAAGAATAAAAATAAGCTGTGGAAGTTAAGAGACGAAAGTTAGAATGTTTTCGTAACGACAATAAGTCCATAATTTCATCATTAGCATTCAATAAGATCTCCTGTATCAATCTGTCGGTAATTAAAGTAACCACAACACAAAGCCTCAACTCAAGAAATAACAATAAAACTACCGCGTTGTGGGACAGACGGACAGACTACATTCCTCCGTGGCGACGCACTTATCTGCCAAATAAATTTAACAGTCCCTTACCGGCCGATATCTATGTATAATAAAACTAAAGGTTTGTCTGTATGTCTTAAATTCAGAGTTAGGTACATAAATGGTGGTTGATGGGAGGAATAGGTTGGGCGTTGTTCGTTTGTGACAAATTATTTATTTCAACTACTAAGCGACGTCGATTGGGATAGGCAGAGTTGGTTCGGAATCTATCGTACCACCATCATCATTTCAGCCGGTCCACTGCTGGAAATAGGCCTGCCCCAATACGGGGCTTGCCGTTTCGTCCGTAGATGGGTGACCGTCTTTACATACCAAGACCCCTCCGTGCCTCAGAAAGCACGTTGACCCGTTGGTCCCGGCTGTCATTTGTGGATCTTTGACAGTCTTTACTGGTCGTCAGAAGCCCGAAAGTCTGACAACCAGTCTTACCAAGGGATATCGTGTTACCCAGTAACTGGGTTGTGGAGGTCAGATAGGCAGTAGCTCCATTTAAAATACTGGTATTCAGCTGCATCGGGTTAGACTGGAAGCCGACCCCAACATAGTTGGGAAAAGGCTAGGTAGATGATGGAAGAATGGTTATATCGCATAACTGATCTGAACATAATATTTCTTAGTAACTTCCCAGGTATGGTTTTCCTTGAAATAGCAGGACTGTCTCATAAATGACGTACGATGTAACTAATAAAACCTTCTCAAAATTCTGCCCAGCTCTGTAACTAAAAGGCCAAACCGACCCAAACACATTGCTTCTCTAATCTCAAGAAAATCCTTCACATTCACCCATTGCTGTCCAAATAAATAAAGCTTACACAACATGCGCAAATTTCACTGCTGCTTTAGTATTGAAAAACTTTTAAAATAGTAGACAAAACCGTCAGTGTACATCAAAAATATTTCAATGTTGGTATCAACGTAGCAGCCATTATGATTTTCCGCTTCATCAATTTTAAACGCACATAGGAATTCCACACACGAATTAACAATAAAAAAAATGAAGCAAAGGCGATTATCACTTACAGCCACAATGGCGGGTCGGGTGCGTAATCCTCTTTAGGTACGCACTGGACTCGTAAAACGCTGCAGGTTAGGAAGATGTTTGGTTTCCTAGAAAGATGAAAGTGGGAAATAACATTTACGGTTTAAGATATTTGTTTCTCAAAATATATATTTAGCATTTTACTTATAGATGAAGAAAAACAATATTAGGCATACATTAAAACAAAATATTGTAGACATAGTACGCATCCTAAAAATAAATTTAAAATAACTCTCTAAAAACTTACTAGTTTTGGCATACAAATCAAAACAAATCAGAACGAGCTATGCTGGGAGTCTCTCTGAAGGATCGAATCCAAAACGAGGTGGACCGGCAGAGAACTAAAGTTTGTGTTCTTGAGTGGAGACGGCGATTCTGCAAACGTTAGGTTTGGTGGAGTGACGATTTTCACAGGGCCTCTGTTAGGCCTATGTCCAGCGGTGGACTGCAGTAGCTAATGATGAGTTTAATACAAAGAAGTGGACCTATGAGCGATTACGGCGCATTTCAACGATTGTAGCATGTTTAATAAGGCCTACACCGCAGTGTAGATCATAAAGCTTAAAGTTCGTAAAACAGACATCAGTACCAACCTATTATTTAAATAAATTATAATAAGTAATTAGTTATTATTATATTATTTATGCTGAGTTGGTTTAAAAGTGCCTTCGAAAGCACGTTAAGCCATTGGTCCCGGCTGTCATTCGATCTTTGACAGTCGTTACGGGTCGTCACAAGTTCGACAGTCTGACAACCAGTTTTACTAAGGGGTATCGTATTACACAGTAACTGGATTGTGGCGGTCAAAAAGGTAGTCGCTCCATGTAAAATACTGGTATTCAGCTACATCCGGTAAGACTGGAAGTAGACTCAACACAGTTAGGAAAAGGCTCGGCAGATGGATGACTTATAGTTTATTTAAAACGAAATGTCCGCAGAGATTCTGGCTCGTTCTTCTCCATAGAAACTTATTACGGTTTGGAATGGGCAAAGAGCTTCATCTTTCTAACTGACTATCTTTTTTAAGACCAAACCAATAACATAGGCTAAATAAAATTGACGCAGACATTTTCATAAGGCTATGTTGCCAGTGTCTGTAATATAAGCAATGAGGAATTTAGTCTACATCGTAGAACGGTCTACAGTTGGCGTTTTACAAAAAAACGCCGCTTCCAAACGACAAAGTGCGTACAAAAGCGGCTACCGTACTAAAAAGAGCTTACGCACCGCTGCGTGCGACGCGACAGCCGACAGAAACTGTTGGTCTGTAGCGTGACATGATGATACTCTATGACAGTCCACTGGCATATAACACAACACTGAGTTTTGTATTAAAAATAAAACTCTGAGTGACGCGTTTTTGTGTGAAAAGATCTTTTCTACGTACAATGCCTATTTTGCAGCCTGTTGAGTCGTGTCCACAAAAGATAGCAAAGTGTTGGATAGTAGATCGTCATTTCGTGACAGTGTTTTGTTTGGACAACATTAAACTACTAGCTTGTCAGAAAGTTCTGATTTTAGCATTCCAGCAGGCTTACCGATTTGTCGACGGAAGAATAGACATGAATAACTAAATGATGAGGTACAATAGAAGAAGATAGCTATGTTTTTCTATTAATTATTATCATAGTTATGCGTTCTAAACGAATCATGATTTTGTGGATAATCGTATACCTATACTTTGTGGCCGTCGAGTAGAAAGTTTGTTGTCAGTGTGATTTTGACAGTTTGGGAAGAAATATTCTTCTGGAATAGTCTACTTTTATGAGGACCTAGACAGTGATCGTTAGAAACGAAAGAAAAAATGACAGATTGTGGAAGGATATCTACGGTGCGATGTCTAAAATGGTGCAACGAAATGTCACTTTGTATTGAAAAAGCACTGTCTATTCTACGTAGAAATAGAAAGCGTTATGCTAAGCCTGCTGTGTGCAAAGAGATAATTGTGGAATTTAATAGTTTGGTCATGTTGAGAGGATAAATGAAGAATGGCTTACAAAAGGTATTTACAAGGCAGATGTGAGTGGAAACGCCGGGAGGGGACGACTTAGGAGGACATGTAGTGACCTTATTGGTGAAGGTCTTCAGAAAGGTCAAGTGTGTAGTACTAGCAACCGGCGTGCGTGTATGACCAGGTGTATGAACGTATACGAGGCAAAAGGAATATGTAAGGATCGTAGCAGGTGGCGTTCTGTAGTTACTGCCTAACCGCATGAGGCATAGGCGTGAGTTTGTGTATGTATCTATCTAACACCTTTAAACGAGCAATAGTTGTTTATATATATATTTATAAAACCTGAATCTCGGAAACGGCTCCAACGATTTTCATATAATTTACGATCTAGCTAAGTTTTGTTTTTAGAAAACTTAAAAAAAAAAGAACATCGCGGTCATCCATATATTGTACCAATATTATAGTAGGAAACTATTGTGGATCTTAAAAGTCAAATGTGTCCAAAATTTCGCTGTGAGTTACCATTGATTATTTAGTGCTAACTATGTATGAGATACAAGATAATATCTATCCGTGAGGGGTTTGTGGTAAAGCAACATCCGCACAGTTCGATTGATCAGCGAAAATTACGCTAGCCGCAGTTAGCCTGTGGATGGGTAACCATCTTTACATACCAAGATCCCTTCGTGCCTCGGAAAGGACGTAAAGCCGTTGATCCCGGCTGTCATTCGTGGATCTTTGACAGTCGTTAGAAGCCCGAAAGTCTGACAACCAGTCTTATCCAGGGATTTCGGATTACCCAGAACTGAATTGCGGAGGTTAGATAGTTGCTCCATGTAAAATACTGGTATTCAGCTGCAACTGGTTAGACTGGAAGCTGACCCCAACATAGTTGAGAAAAGGCTGGGCAGATGATGATAAACTCTGTCTGTGCTAGCTAAGTGAACACCAGATTTATGTAACTTAAAGTAGTCAAAATGATTTTATACTTTATATTTCAGTCCCATTAATACATTTTACGGCTTTGCGGTTAGTCATGCAATGCAATATGTTGTCTATAAACATTAAAGTAACTATCAATGATATCTATTTCTTTCCGATTATAATACGTCTCTCACAATCAACCCTTAGAAAAGAACTAACAAATTGACACAAAAAAAGTCATCGTATTCAAAATCTATTGAAAACATAACACACTGCCGCCAACAGAAACCAAATACAACAGCAAAATGAACAACAAATGTATGTACAACAATAAACAATGTTTTTTTTCAGCCACGCAACTCAGTAAGGGCGGCAACAGATTTGAGGCTAATCGCATCAGCGGCGAGCGTGAAATCCGCACCTTTGTACGCGGCCTAATGCGCGACGCGTAGTCGCGTACCGATTTCCAACGTAATACCTTCGGGGAAGGTCGGTGGTGCCGAAAGATGACGGAGTTTTACGAAGATTGACGAACTCGTTTGAATTGGTATTCTTTTAGGGGGGTAAAAGTGTTCATGAAAATGACAACTATTAGAACGGGACCAACCACAAGGCTTAGATGAGTGGAGATTCGTATTTCCACACCACTTTTCAAGGGGACTGAAATAAGATTTTTGGCATATTATGTACTCTACAAATAATTTACTTAGCTCTCTCTAGTTACAAAGTGACATTTCTTTCTTCATTTTTGATTGAGCGTCGCACAAATATTTCAAAACATTTGTGTCATTTTCTCTTTCTTTTCTTCGGAGACTGCAGTAGCCATACTAAACGTTTTACTAAATACTGGAAAAAAGTGAGTGAAATAGCAAAAGAAAATGCGAGATATTCGACTCGGAACTTTCACCCTCTAAAAAATCCCATGAACTTATGGTAAGCCTCTATACCCAAGAGAAAGAACTGTGTCCGTGTCTACACTATTGCAAAGCACACCTCCATTTTGAAGAAGATCGAATACCTTTTATAAATTATTCAACCGATTTTGACACAATGTTATACACCACTCCCGAAAAGCGCAAATAACAAAGAGTTTTTCAATAAAAACTAAAAATTACATCGATATTAGAAAAAGTTTACAAAAAAAAAGTACATAAATGACAAAATAATGCGTCACCGACAAAGGTGAACGCGAGATACCTTTGTCATCGAAAAAAAAAGTTTAAAACCTCTTTTGTCAAAATATGGGCGCGTTTAACACATCGTTGGCGCCATTAGAATTGTGAGTGAGATGTTCCAGATTATAATTTAGATAGAAATCGTATCGTTTCTGTATAAAATATTCGTCTAAAAGCTGTGTCATTACATCTTAATTTTGGACGAGAGATTTTGATCTGTCATATTTTTGAGGCAAAATATTATGCAGTAATAAAGTTTTGGAATAGAAGTACTTATCTAGTAGAAGTCCTTATCGTGGTTTGCTTAAGAAAAATCCAGCGAAAGTATTTACTGCTTCCACGTTTATTTCTGCATCCAAGCAGTGTTATTATTTTGGGCACGCCACGATTGCGGCGGTAAGTCCCCTCTTTGAGGAGTGGTTTGAGAGGCGGCATGGCGTCCTCACCTTCCGCCTGACGCAGGTCCTCACCGGACACGGTTGTTTCGGGAGGTTCCTGTTTCGGATAGGGCGGGAGGAAACGCCCGGGTGTTTCCACTGCGAAGATCGCCATGAGGACACGGTGGAGCACACGGTGGCGGTCTGCCCTGCTTGGGCGGAGCACCGCCGTGTCCTCGTGGAAGCGATCGGCGGCGGCGATCTCTCGCGTCCGGCCCTGGTCCAGGCCATGGTACGGAGCGAGAGGGCATGGGGAGCCGTCACCTCCTTCAGCGAAGCAGTGATGCTCGCGAAGAGGGAGGCGGCGCACGTGAGGGAGAGGCAGCATATGCGCCCTCGCGACCCCAGCCGCCGCAGGATACGGAGACGCCCTGGGCGTCGGGAATCCCAGGCCGATTTCCGGCCACCGTAGGCGTGGGCTTGCGGACGGCGAGTAATGGGTAGCTCGCTGTCCGGTAAGGACCAAGCCCAAGTCGACGGCGCGTTGTGTTCCACGCGCGCCTCAAAGAGATGTCAGCACAAAAAGTGATGGGACCCGCAAGGGTCGATGCCTGCCAGGGGTGCGGGTTTGTTCGAAAGAGACACCACAGCCCCTGGCTTAAGGGCTACTGAAGGAACACGGGTGGGTTTTAGTCAGTAAAAGTCTGACACGCCCTCCTGCTCCACCCAGAGCGGGAGAAGTTATTTGATGATTTCCCACCCAAAAAAAAAAAAAAAAAAAAGCAGTGTTATTATTTCCTAGTTTGATAGGTACGCTGGTGACATCTACCGAGGCATAGGAGATAATCCAAATTTCACTCAAAGTCAACTCTTCAACTTGGTGCTGCAATTGTTTTAATGTCAAGTACAATATTATCCAACAGTGGACGTCTTTTGGCTGAAATGATGATGATGATGACAATATTATAACAGTCGTTGATTCGGCCATACAATTTTTTTTTTATTACTGTTAAATAGGGCTGTTCTTGACCTCGATCGCGCCTGATGGAAAGCGATTGATGATGTGTATTTGAAATGCAAAAAATGAAAAAATGCTTTATTATTTTAACAAGTAAAACTTAAAAACTAGTGATTGGAGCCTCCTTTTAAGCAGAAATGCCTGTGTTAGGAGACTCCGCTCTTCCATAACTTAAATTAATATCTTTTACTTGTTTATGCAAATATATAGTTATCTAAGTAAAGAAAAAAGTAGTACAAAAAATAAAGAGTAAAAAAAGAGAAATAATAAAGCTAAGCATGCCAGTACAGCACGCAGGCAGGCATGCAAGCGTGAGGGTCTGTGAATGTGGGAGTGTGTGAATGTGAGAGTGTATGAATGTGAGAGTGTGTGAATGTGAGAGTGTGAATGTGTGAATGTGATAATGTGTAAATGTTAGGGTGTGAGAATGTGAGTACATATGAATCAGAGCATACCGTATTTACTACGGTAGACGGGTTACATGTGGAAGGGGACACAGACGCAGGCAGAGAGTTCCACACGTTGGCTGTGTGCATAATAAATGTAGAGGAGTAGCGCTGGGTACGACTGGTCGGGATATCAACTAGATGGACGCAGATGGTACCCTGCAGTGCGTCTGGCAATCCGGTAGTAAAAGGGTGATGGTGAGATCAGTTCGGTGTGCTCCTGCGCACACTCTCCGAAGTACAGTCTGTAGAAGACAGACAGGCAAGCAATATTACGCCGATGAGCCAGGCTGTGAAGCTTAGCAACCGACGTTTCGTTGCCTATGAGCCTTTTTGTTCTGCGTTTTACCGAGTCAAGGGCAACAAGCTGGTATAAGCAAATATTGGGTTTTTATTCTAGTTGTTCAATCATCACAACACAACACCGACTCTAAAACACATGTATGCCACAATATTTTATTTAAATTTATTTGTAATTCTATTAATTTATTATATTAGCACCAGTTATAAGTTATAAGTTATTGTACTACTAATAAACTGCATCTTAGTTTTCATAGATTAAATTTTTATTATATAATAATATTATTACGGACACACACTTCACTATGTATTTATTATTCGAGCGTATGGTACTCGTGGGTTGCAGCTGAAAATCAGCGTCAGGTGGTGCATACTGTGTTGCCATCTGATAATATGCTGAGCTGAGGCCCTTTTGGCATTAATAACATTGTTGTATTTTTTTATAGTTCTAAGGTTTTATAAGCTGTAATGCCAATAAACGCATTTTACTTTCTTCTTTTTCGTTCTTTCTATTTGCTCCATAAGGGAATTGAACCCGCGACACGTAGCACAGAAGCCATAAATATTTCACAACTTTACTAATAAACCTGACATGACTACTATATTTGGACATGTTGTCTCCGGGATCTATGTCAACAAATTTACCAGTACTGTAAACAAAATCGTTTAAAATAGACCGAACATTTTCTACGTAGTTAGCGTATCAAGAGGGAAATATTGACTAAATGTGGGCAGATTTCAAAGGTAAAGGTTCCGTACTTTTTTTTTGTTGTTGGGTAAGTTTGTTGGTTATTATGGAAGTAAAACAATGACACTATAAGTACTTACAAAAAATAATATGAAATCTTTTTTCAAGGTCAAAGTTACAAAAAATCAAGGCAATATTAAATAAATGGGCTACATAATTAAAAATATTGACATTTGTAGAGTCGTTTTATCCTTTGGCCGAGTTTTACCAAAATTTTCTTTATATTACCTGTCATGTCAATCAATCAATCAAAATATTTTATTTCACATAAACCTGCATGGGCACTTATGAAACGTCAGAAGCTAGGTGCACGGTTCCAAATTCTTGTTTCCTATGGAGAAGAGCCGGCAAGAAACTCCACGGTTACTCTTTTAAAAATAATTGGCTTTAACAATGTTTTCAAATTACAAAGATAAAATGTATGAGAGGACAGTGCAGGCCTGTCAATAAGTACCAGGTACTTAGACGAATACAGAATAGAAAATCGTCTACAAATCTACAGTCTGTTAGGCCTACAACGTTCTCTCATTCACAATATGTAAAATAATCATGAATTAACGAAACCTAAAATCATATTCAGTCTATACTGTTCTCACTGCTGGAACATAGGTCTCTCTGTGAGAGGGAGTGGGCCGCGGGCCCAATGCGTTTTGGTGGATGTCAGATGACTTTGAACTTTTCGGTTCTAGGACATGCCGGTTTCCTCACGATGTTTTCCTTCACCATTGAAAGCAGTGGTGATGAAATTAAATATACAAAGTAAAGGGAATGCCTGGGTCCGGAGTCACGACCATAATTCGTAAATCGAACCCGATACGACTGGGCCACCACTTTTTTTTTTTTTTTGGGTGGGAAATCATCAAATAACTTCTCCCGCTCTGGGTGGAGCAGAAGGGCGTGTCAGACTTTTACTATACAACGCGCCGTCGACTTGGGCTTGGTCCTTACCGGACAGCGAGCTACCCATTACTCGCCGTCCGCAAGCCCATGCCTACGGTGGCCGGAAATCGGCCTGGGATTCCCGAAGCCCAGGGCGTCTCCGGGGTCGCGAGGGCACTTATGCTGCCTCTCCCTCACGTGCGCCACCTCCCTCTTCGCGAGCATCACTGCTTCGCTGAAGGAGGTGACGGCTGCCCATGCCCTCTCGCTCCGTACCATGGCCTGGACCAGGGCCGGACGCGAGAGATCGCCACCGCCGATCGCCTCCACGAGGACACGGTGGTGCTCCACCCAAGCCGGGCAGACCGCCACCGTGTGCTCCACCGTGTCCTCAGGGTGATCTTCGCAGTGGAAACACCCGGGCGTTTCCTCCCGCCCTATCCGAAACAGGAACCTCCCGAAACAGCCGTGTCCGGTGAGGACCTGCGTCAGGCGGAAGGTGAGGACGCCATGCCGCCTCTCAAGCCACTCCTCAAAGAGGGGACTTACCGCCGCAATCGTGGCGTGCCCAGGGCCACCATTGGTCCAAAACTAAAATCTGAAACTAATATTTTTTTTATGGTATTTTGCTTTAAATTACTCCTCGTTCAGCGTTTTCACCACCGGAGCACAGACCTCCAAAACACTAAACATCTCTCTCAAACCATTGCGTCTAATGGTACTAATTAAATTAGTTCCTACTACAGTCAATTAACGTCATATACACACACTTACTGTATGAACAATAATAGTACCATACATGTGTAGGTTCTTCTTCGTCGTATCGATGATTCAAATTGTTGGTTTTAAATAAGGTTCGACTAGGATTCTGCCACTTCGACACATCTTTGGCCTCGAAAAGGTCTTCCAAAGTGCAGATGTTAGTCCACAGCACAGATAGTACGACCAGAGGTGAGGCGTAGTTTGAGATGTGGCTCCACAGTCGAATTGTGGCTCATCAGAGTATCACCACCTGATCAAGTGTGTGGCAGCGACCCACCTCGCTTCTAAGATTTATTCCTCACACGTGTAGAAAACATCAGTTTCTAAGGTATGCTCGATTCTCGGCAACTCTCACCCAGCTGCTATCAGCCACTCTGGGTAGATCGTCGCCCCACCTAGCTTGAGGGCCTTACGTTTGCCGATTCGTGGTCTCTACTCAAGAACATGTCTACCCCAGCGTTCATCGGTTATACATTGCCACTTCAGCTTGCTAATTTTGTGAGCTATGTCGACTAATTTGGTTCTCTGCCGGATCACCTCAATCCGGATTCCAACCCTCAGAAATACTCAAACCATAGCTCACTGAGCGACCTTGAATTTATGGACCAGCGGTACCGTGAGGTTTCAGTCTGGTGTTTGGTAAACAGATTGGCAGAACAGCCTTGGTGGTAGTGTAGAGACTGTAGCCTGCATGAAATTTCCATGCAACTTCTGCGAGTATTTTATAACTTTATGGCATTATGAAATAAACACTATTTCGTATTTAGATTATTCTTTAATACTAAATACCTGTTATTTACTCGCGGGGTAATTGCGTAGGTACCACACTATCAGTAGTAATCGCTTTCATTTTGGCAGTTCACAACTTGCGTTCCGTTATTTACGTTCCTAAGCAGATGTAATATATTTTTAGATCATTATGAAGCGATGGGTTAGCAATATTTGAGGGCACGGTTGGCGCAGTGGTTAAGCGATTGACTGCTGCGCTGCGTGTCGCGGGTTCGATTCCCGCACGGAACAAATATTTGTATGAACTACAAGTGGTTGTTCTGGGTCTGGCTGTTTGTGTATGTGAGTTTAAATGTTTGTAAACGCACCCACAATACAGGAAAAATTCCTAGAGTGGGGAACGTTTAAAAAAAAAACCTTTAAAGTTATTCAGATTCTGATTGATAGTGTGTTACGCAATAGGGTATTTTCTAATTTATAAAAAACTGATCTAATTTGAAAAAAAAAAATGGGACGAAATAAATATAAAGATAATTTTATTTGTCAAAACGTGTATAAGGTACCTACATGAAAATTAAGCATGCACGATGTCACAACATTAATACATATTATTATATTAATACATAGTATTTCGTGCGTATATGTTTCACCCATATGGCGTACAAATGTATAAAATTGACAAAAAAAAAACTTTACAAAATAAAAACTAAATTAGTGAAGGCACTTTAATCCAAGTACACAATGGTCAGTAAACAATAATATGTTAGTAGAATTAATTAAGCATAAAATGTCACAATATTAAGGAAAATATTAAAAAAAAATGTGTAACAGGAAAATAAAAGTCAAGTCAGAAATACTTCTCTTATAGTTACTTCTATCTAGATACCTACGTCTTTAAGACGCATTGACAACAAACAGTGTTGACACCTTCTCAATATAAAGGACATAGCGATCTGAGATCTTGATGGAGTACGATTTTTTATAAATATTTTTAAACAACACAAATTAATTTACTTACGTCTTTTGTAACCTTTGATTTTTTAAGCCTTCACCAATACAGCACTCATTGTAGAGTTCCGTAACAAAATGGTAAAATACCGGCCAAGTGCTATTCGGACGTGCTCGCTGGGTTGCGCTGTTTCTGCGAACAGTATCGGCACCCTGGGTATTTTCCAATTTAATAATAACTATTAGACGTAAACACACTGAAAGTATAAAAAACGTGATTTGATCTTGTGTGAAGATTTGGTTTACAAGTAACCTGAAAAATTGCATGGAAAATAATCGTAAGTTTTTTTTTCGTTTTCTTTCTTTTGACATGTAATTTTGTGTAGGCAGTTTTTTTAAATACTTCTATTTATTTATTTATAATAAGCACACCAACAGCACTGTCACTTACATTTCAAATAAACTTACATTTAAGAACGGCATTTCAGTAACCAGTAAGTATTCTATTTATTAAATATTTTTCTATTTTATTTTTATGATCTGCGTCGTGTATCGGAACAGGAATGATCCTAAAATAAAATTAACCAATAAACCTCCAAAAAATCGCAGCATCCGAACTAAGATATCATCAACCAATTAGCATTATCACAACATTGGAATGTGAAGCATTTACGAGCAAAAAACTAAGGACGACCGCACACGAGGGGCGCCAGCGTCGATACGAATATGTCACCGAAATAGTGTAGTGTGACATTAGGAAGGACGGGGAATTTAAATAGACAACGGCTTAGAATAAAGTGGCTTAATTTTTAACCGATTTCTATAAAGGAGGAGGTTCTCAATTCGTCGGAAACTTTTTAATTTTTTATGAATGTTCCCCTATTACTCGAAGACGCCTGCAGGCTTCGCATAACGTTTTCTATTTCTACGAAGAATAGACAGTGCTTTTTCTATACACAGTGATATTTCGTTTCTTTCTCCATTTTTAACATCGCACCGTAGAGATATTCTTCTACAATCTGTCATTTTGTCGTTCGTTTCTAACGATCTATGTCTAGGTCCTTGCAAATAAATGTAGACTATTTCACAATAATTATTCTTCCCAAACTGTCAAAATCACACTGACCCAAAAACTTTCTACTCGACGGCCACAAAGTAAATACGATTATCTATAAAAACATTATTGGTTCAGAACGCATAAGAGTGATAATTAATAGAAAAACATAGCTATCTTTAGATGATTTTATTTCTTGTAGGTTTGTACAAACACTTTTACACGTCAATCATATTTTTTAAACTAGATGAGGTCGGCGTTTCCTATCTGACTACTCTGAGAAGAAAGGCCGAAACAAACTCAGAGGTCACAGTCTCTTTTAAAGTTCACACATAATCTTGGTCAGATCATGTGAAGACCATGTGGATTGGTGTCTGAAATGGTCTTTTGAGGAAAGAACCACACAGATTGAGTGGACCTGTCCATTCAGTGCACGCATGTATCAGTAATCATACGGCTCAACTCAGAACTTGAGGAGCTCAACGATTTGACGAACAATACCAAAGAAAGGACATTTGGGTAGGCCGCATAAAGTACTCAAACTGCCAGATTAACATTAAAAACGAACTGAGAAAGAGACGAAACACAAAAACAAAAATACCACATAGTCCTCACATTCACAATAATTAAAGCAAAAATAATATTATACTTCTCAAAGTAAATATTCATGTCAAAGTGTATATAATAATAATGAAATGTCAAAGTGTATATAATAATAATCATATGTAATCAAATGTCAAAAAACAAAACAAAGATAAAAACAACATTCAGTATATAAAATTGGAACAGGTCAATCCCAAGCTTTTTTGTCCTCAATATAATCTTAAACGGTATAAAAGGCTTTCAAGCACAACTTAAGTTTGATGAATGATCCTATTGTATATCATTTAGTTATAATCATCATCATCATCATCAGCCTATAATGTTCCCACTGCTGGGACACAGGCCTCCTCTCGGTGAGAGGGATTGGGCCATAATCCACATCGCGGGCCCAGTGCGGGTTGGATGTCACAATACATGTCTTCGAATTTTTGGTTCTAGGACATGCCGGTTTCCTCACAATGTTTTCCTTCACCGTTTTGAGAGCAATGGTGATGAAATAATTTACACAAAGTAAAGCGCCTGTCTGGGTTCGAACTCACGTCCTACAACTCGTAAGTCGCGGTCGTTACCATTTGGCCACCACTGCTCTCGTTATAATAGTCATGTCTATTCTTCCGTCGACAAATCGGTGCTCGTGCTAAGCCTGCTGAACCAATATAGAAAATTATTTTTTCGTTTGAAAAGTTAAACTTCCCAGGTGGTTCCATAGTCATCAGGTCAGGATTTGAATAGGTCAGATAGGCAGTCGCTCCATGTAAAATACTGGTATTCAGCTGCGTCCGGTTAGACTGGAAGCCGACCCCAACATAGTTAGGAAAAAGGCTAGGCAGATGATGAGCAATCCTTACCTTTGACCAATCCTGGTAAGTACCTACGTTTGTGAAACTTGTTATATTTGGATGTTTGTTACTCAATCACGCAAAAACGGCTCAACGGATTTGTATGACTGGCACAGATTGAGTCTAGGTAATCACCTGCCTAGCCTTTTCCCAACTATGTTGGGGTCGGCTTCCAGTCTAACCGGATGCAGCTGAATATCAGAATTTTACATGGAGCGACTGCCTATCTGACCTCCACAACCCAGTTTCTGGGTAATACGATACCCCTTGGTAAGACTGGTTGTCAGACTTTCGGGCTTCTGACGACCTGTAACGACTGTCAAAGATCCACAAATGACAGCCGGGACCAACGCCTTAACGTGCTTTCCGAGGCACGGAGGGGTCTTGGTATGTAAAGATGGTCACCCATCCACGGATCAACCGCGGCAAGCGTAGCTTAACCTGGCCGATCGACCCGTGCAGCTATTGTTATTTAGCCACAAGCCCCTCTAGATAGAATCTAGGTAATCTGGATTAATGCATTGGATACTTTTTATCCCGGTACCTACTATGTCTCCCTGGGATAATTTTCCACCTCTACGCGGGCGAAGCCGGAGGCAAAACCTAGTATTTTATAAGAAACATCTTCAAGAACTCTCATTCTCAAATAACTCCAGACAATAAAATGAATTAGCCACAATCAATAAGACGTCTACGTCACATCCGGCCGGTCAGCCGCTTCCGGACCGTTTCCGTTTCCTCCCCGTATCCGGTTCCGGTGGAAAAGTATCGAGAATGGGGAATATTAATTCTCTTTGTTTAAGGATGTTAATGTGTTTGTATTGTGAACTCATCTCGGGAATTGCGCGATCGATTTTCGTGATTGCAATTTTTGATTTTAGGGTGAAATGGCGTCTTATAAATGGGCATCGTGATACCTATTAACTAGGTTGTGGATAAATGATTTTATTTATGTAAGTACTCGTAGGTTTGTATAAACATTTTTATACGTCAATCATATTTAAAAAACTAGACGAGGTCGGCGTTTCCTATCTGACTACTCTGAGAAGAAAGGCAAACTCAGAGGTCACAGTCTCTTTTAAAGTCCAGACATAATCTTGGTTAGACCATGTGAAGACCATGTGGATTGGTGTCTGGAATGGTCTTTTGAGGAAATAATCACACAGTTTTATTGGACCTGTCCAGTCAGTGCACGCATAAGTAGGTATGTTCGTAATCGTGCAGCTCAACTCAGAACTTAAGGAGCTCAACGATTCGACAAACATGGAGCTCAGATAGGCCGAAACTTCATTTTAAATATCTACTAGTATTCAGCTGCGCCTGATTAAATATGTATGATTAGGTTAAGGTCTATGGATCTGTGTCGCCTTATATAAATAGAGTATTATTATTATACTACTACGAGCAATGGTGGCCCAGTGGTAACGACCGCGACTTACGAGTTGTAGGTCGTGCGTTCGAACCCAGACAGGCGATATACTTTGTGTAAATTATTTCATCACCACTGCTCTCAAACGGTGAAGGAAAACATCGTGAGGAAACCGGCATGTCCTAGAACCAAAAATTCGAAGACATGTGACATCTACCAACCCGCACTGAGCCCGCGTGGTGGATTACGGCCCACTCCCTCGCACGGAGAGGAGGCCTGTGTCCCAGCAGTGGGAACGTTATAGGCTGAGTATGTATTATTATTATACTGAAAGCTGCCCCAACTCAGTTGAGCAAAAGGCTAGGCCGATTAATATATTGATTGGGTGTACGAGTACACGTGACCGTTATAACCATGCATGAAATGATTGAATAGAATTTGTGCTTTTGGATTTATTAAGATACCGCCCGCGTGGAGGTCGAAAATTATCCCACGGGAACCGGGATAAAAGTATCCTATGTGTTACACTTAATAAATGAGGATAGGAAAAAGAAGTTTTGACAACTGTTAATATTCTTTTTCCTATCGTCATTTATTAAGTGTTTCCAAATTGGTACAGTGGTCAAGAATGGGTTAATCCAGGTTACAAAGTATTTTTGTGCCAAATTTCATCCATATCCGTTCAGCCGTTTTTGCGTGGTTGAGTATCAAACATCTAAAATTTCACATTTATAACATTAGTAGAATAAGTTACTACTTATTACCCTACTTACTATCCTACTGGATAAGACGGGTCATTCTCAGGAGACTCATTATTTGTTTGACTTCGGTGTCATTTTTGTTATCTAATTTAGGCATGAAATAACAAATCTAGAGTTAACACTCTACTAACATGCTTTAAATTAACTCTAGATTTGATATTTCATGTTAACAAGGCCTAAATTAAAAAAAGAAATGACACCGAAGTCAACCAAATAATGAGTCTCCTGAGAATGACCCAGATACATTTTATGATTTTTCAATGTATATTTAGTACTTTGTAATTTTTGCCATTATTTTGTAGATTTTTATGTTAAGAAACGTGATTATGTAGTACTTAGGTACATAAGATATAACCGGTTCAAAATGAAATTAATTCGATTTAGGTAATCTGAATTTTGACAAGCATGCTTGATTTTATTTGATTACCTTTGGATGCATTTTCAAAGTATGAAATGTTGTCTGTAGAGACTGTAGAGCCAAATGTTGAAATATATTAACATGAAAATAACTGATTACCTACTTACGTTTAATATACATTCGTATTGTTTTTTTTTTTATTGCACTATCATAGGTACGCATCTACAGACCTACATCATTTTTTAAAAAGGAACGTATCTTTTACACGTACAAAAACCAAGAATAGGAAAAGGAAATGCCAAAAATACCTTCATAAAAACCCATTCAGCCTACCATCTGCTTCAAGATAAGGTTATCTGTGGCACTATTTTATCTGTGCTTAACGACTTTTGGCGCGAACTCTCGGCGCCATTTTTTTGCGTCACCTCACACATCGTTGATGAAGTAATTAGGAGAAAATTGATGATTTTTTTGTTAAAATAGGTGTCAGTTTTTTGCAAGAGGAGTGTTGAAGCAATTTTGACCTGGGTGACAAGCTTGTTATCAAAGAATAGCAGCCTCTTTCTTTAAACAATAACGTTTAAGACAAAACGAGATTACTTTGCTATAGTAAACTCAAACTACTGCCAACAGTTTGCTATTTTTAAATCAGTGAATTATCTACTAATTAAGTAAGTCATTGGCACTGGTTTAAAAAAATCAACCGTTCTGTTGTTTTCTATAATAAAATAGCCTTGAGTGCGTCGTGATTTAGATGTAGGTAATTGTGTAGCCTCTGTTGGAGATCCCAATAAATAAATGCTGTACGTCCATATAAAATGGTTCCGTAATTGACCGATTAATCGACAAAGTACCAACCTACTTACAGCCGAAACAACTGCAGATAGAAACATTAAAGAATCGTTTCTAATGCAGGAAGAATAGGCCAATACCCGTAGCCCAAGTTGTCGGTTGTGGGTTCGAATCTAGGCAGCGAACATTATACTTTGTGCGAATTAATTCATCAATGCTTTTCTCCAAACAGTGACAGAAAACATCGTTAGAAAACTTGCATGTCCTGCCATAAAAAAAAAATCGGAGACGTACCTATCCTCCAATCCGCACTTAGGCTTCGTGGTGGACTAGATCCGGGCCATCACCTCCTCCAGATGGGATTCCTGGCATTGAGAACATGAGTAAGTAACTTATTGTGATGATGTAGTCTAAATCACGGCAACAGTTAAGTAAACCCCAATTAAGTACCTACACTATACGATATTCCACGATATTCACGATGTTTCGTGTGGTGCCGGACGTAAAGAATAGCACCATCCCATTTCTTCCCGTTGGTGTCGTAGAAAGCGACCAAGGGACATACTAGAGAATGTGCAGCAGTGTTCTCTATGTATTTTACCACCATACTGCGATCGCCAACCTGTCTGCCAAGCGTGACGATTATGGAAAAACCCCCTTCTGGGGGAGGCCTATTTCCAGCAGTGGACGTCTTTCGGCTGAAATGATGACTACACGACATTTAGGGCCCGATATTTAGGTGATGTATTTTTTTAATAGGGGTATCCTCCCTTTCTCTTATTATCCCAATTTAGGGAAAGGGTCCCTGCATATCACGTAGTGTAACTGATTAATTACAGTACGCGATATGCAGGGACACTTTGCTTTCTTTCTTTCAGCTTTTACTCAATTAAAGTATTTACGTAAGTGTAATATAAAAATACTATTTACAAAGTGGTTGGTCATCTATAAATGTATATCGGAAGACATTTTGTTAAAGTCGTAAATTATTGTCACAGTTAAAATAGGACTCGTAGCGCTAAGTGCGTTGGCGTTATAGTGTCCTAAAAATAGTCTAAACTAAAAATAGGTAATACTTTGTCGAATTAAAAGTAAAAATAAGTCTGTTCCTAGAGGAACAGGACTTATTTTGACTCTACTCAAAATGTAGGTATCTATTTCAATGCAGATTAAGAATAACCGAAAAGATTTTTAAAAATGATTGAGAATAGCAATACCTAATAGATAAAAAAGTTATAAACAGATCGTGATAAATTAGTAAATATTTGAGTTAATATGTATGAAAATAAATAAACGAAACAATAATAAGTTATTACCAATTGAAAAAATAATTTCTAGTTTTAGAAATAGTTGTGTTCTGTGACTACCTAACCACCATTTCTTTTTTGCTTTGCCATAAAACGTTTAAGTAAGTATAACCGGCTATGAGAACCGCTCCCTTATTATTTTATTACCTATTAAAAAATATAAACATAGATATTAATAAGTATTATCTCTAAGAAAGTGGAACTGACTTGTGTAAAGTGGATAGGTACCATCAACATTATTTTAAGTTTTAAAGTAATTATCACGAAAAACTTAAGTAAGATAGAAATTGCTTATTTGTCTTAGATTGTACCTACTTACGTAGGTACTTTTTACTAAGGGATATTTTTTACACTGTAGGTACCACCTACTTTATTGCAGTAGAATTCAATCCCATGCAAAAAGCCGATATGATGTTACCTATAAATTATTTTTTGGAAGTAGTATTATGGTACAAAATTGCACGTGGTAGAAGTTGTCACTAAAGTCAACAGAAGATGAAGTATAATGTGACTCATTTGTGACCTATTTCAATAATTCGCACAGACGAACAGCTGTTATCCACCCTTCCCTCATCCCCTGCTGGCACAGGCTCGCAATACGATCAATAAGACGCACCTCCCATCAAACAGTACTACGACTTAAAATAAAGGTACCTAGCTACGCTTCTGCTTTTCCGAGATAAAAACGCAAGCGTAACAACGCTTACTTAAAATTCATCGAACAGCCAAAGCGAAACACAAATAATACCTTTTAAACACCGTCCGTATCAAATAAAAATTGGCTTGCGATTAATCAAAAACAAAACACGAAACTCCAAAGATTAACATGGCAAGATTATAAAAAAGTAAAATAAAAATAAAAAAATTACCAAGTCCACGGATCAAAATCATAAATCATGCTCATTATATCCGAACCGGATTATTTTTTACCGAATAAAATGTTCAAAAAAGCATCAAAAGGCTGTAGGGAGCGCCATTTTGTAAGGGCACTGTCGATTTGGGCGGGAAAATGGGAAGCTACTAACCAATCAGCGCGGCCAATGCCAATAGGCGTTCTAGGATTCCACCAATGGGAGACGAGGACGGTCTGATCATGCGCTTTCGAGTCGATCCATAGAATTATAGATATAATACGGCAGTGTGGGCTTGGCCGGCGCGGTGACACGACGTACGTGATATAAACGAACATTTTTTTTTTGTAGAAATAAATATGTCGAAGTGCCTAACCGTAATTAGTGGATTTTTTATTTAAGCCTAAATAACATTTTTGGTGTATTCCGTTTGTGATAGAACTATAGTGATAAAAAATACTTATATTTTGCGTGTGTAAAATAGACTTAAAAAAAATACATTTATATTCATAAAGTGTGATGTCATTGCAATAAATAAACAACTGGATCCAGTTTTTAAACACACAACTCACCTTAAGACAAATAGTAATACAAAAATAAGTTGAAATTAAAAAAAAATTGGGTGTGAGCGGTTTTTATAGGATATTTTGTTAAAAGTATTAAAGGTGATCACCGGTGAAGATATAACTGCGTCAGTGATGGTGATGGCCAGCGGGGGCGGTGGTGGGCTGGTGCAGTCCCCACCCGACATGTTGCATCACCACAATATCATGGACACATCATCACACGTCGAAATGATGCCCAGTGAGTAGTTTTGTTGTTTTTAATTGCTGTTTTTTTTAATTGTCTTTATTTCAATCATGATGGATGATGTCTATAACCGTGCCCTGTAGATTGTTTTATCCTTATGGAAAAGTTTGGTAGTTCAGTGACAGTTGACATACAGGGTGACTATTTAGTCACATGCATCGGTCAAGAGGGTGATTCTCCCTTCATTCTTATCCTTACATAGTATAAAACAAAGTTGTTTCCGTGTTTGTACCCTTATATTTTTTAAACTACGCGACGGATTTCAATGCGGTTTTCATCAATTGACAGAATGATTAAAGAGGAAGGTTTATAAGTATATTACAACCGACCTCCACCTCCAGCGGGCGAAGCCGCTGGCAACAGCTAGTATTAAATAAATTTCGCTATGGTACTCACTAATACAAACAAAGGTTTATGCACCGAAATACTCGAAGTAGTCTGTCTATTGTATGCTTGTATATTTAGGGTAATTTTTTAAATCGTCAGATAACTTATTTCTGAAAAATATATGATGTTATGATATGACAAACTGTTATTCTTATTTCTTAGATTAAATTATTCTTATTTTTTAGATTAAAATTATCTGACGGTTGAAGAATTAGCCCTGAAAGGAGGACTGACCGAGAATACGGCCTTAACATATTACAAGCAAAAAAAGAAACTGCTTAGGTCTTAATGAATATTGGTTGAAGCATTATTAAGAAACATTTTTATGGCATTTTAATAATCAGGGCAAATCTAAAGGATTGCGGTAAAATAAGGAGAGTTTTGGAAATGTCTGTACATATTTTAAATAAAAATTCACTGAGAAAAATCTATGAAATTAAGGCACGCTTGCACTCGCATCACTAAATGTGTTTAGCGCTATATATATTTTAAACATTATTCTGTCTCTGCCTGTCATCTTTACACGGTTGAAAGAAACAGAGCAATGTTTAAGTGGTGTAGGTATATACCAACTTTGAGCGGTAAATGAATTGGGCTATTTCTGGTGCAAGCAGGCCTTAGTAAATAAACTTTTTTCTTTTTTTGCAGCAAACAACAAAGGGATATAAATTTAAAATCTTGAAAGTATCTACAAAAGTATAGATAAATGTACTGTTGTAACTGTTGCATCTAATGAATGATCGAATTTCCGAAAGGACAAAAACAGATGTGTGTCATGTCAATCTGGGCCCACAAAAAAAGTTAAATAATTGTATTTGGGTAGGATCAATTTTTAGATCAGTCGCTTGTAAATTTTCGGTATTCAACTTGAATTATATCTTTGTAAAACATTATTTCGATTACCGTGGACAGCAAAAATAATAATAAAGTGTAATTTAATTTCGATATTTAAACAAGACATAATAAAACAATAATAGAAACACGCTATTATACAATAGGTATCCAAAAAGACTAAAGATTAGCGCACAAAAACAATAACTAAAAATAATTTGACAGAACAAAATTTCAAAATAAATAATTGTCGAAACTAAATTTAAAACTCCACAAACCGCCAAGCAGTCTAACCTGCCAGTATCAAAAAATCCCAGTACGTCGTTAGCACAGTAAGTGATAATGTAATTATTAGTCACCGTATGTGGCATTCAACTTCACCCGGTTTCATACCGGTTCGGTTCCGATCAGGCTATAAGAGAAAGGTGACAATATTCACAATTATCAACGTCGTGTGGATACTAATTTTGGTCCGGTTTGGTTTGTTTCAAAAACTTTGTTTCTGGCACAACATTTGACTAATGTGTCGGAATTATCCTAAATAGGATGGGAAAGAAATGAATGTGTTTAGTTTTGGCACTGTCTGTTCTGTTAACCCTAAGCTACTGTTTTTTTTTAAATTGCATATTTTTAAAGTAAGTTTATTTTAGACATTACTGGCATCGGTGATGGAAAAGCATCATGAGGAAAGCTGGTCGTTAATATAAGTCTGAAATCGGCAACCCGATTTGAGTAACCACTGTGGTCTGTGCTCGTGCCTTCTCTTTATGAGAAGTGGCCTCTGGGCAGCTGCAGTGGACCAATAAGTTTATTTATTTTCTCACAATAATAGGCGGGTATTATTATAACTACTAGTGGTCGCCTAGTGGTGCAACTTGCCCATGTTTCTTTTTTATTAATATAATGTGTTTCTAATCATTATTATATAAAAATATTTGCTTTTTGCACTTCTTCTCCATATAAACTTTAACTGTGATAAATTCATACTCTTCCGTCAGCGTCATTTTCGTAAAACGGGGTAAATTCAAAGTTTTTACACCACGCATTAGTATATTGATACATTACTAATTACCAACTCCTGTATTCGAGTTAAGATAAACCGATCCATAACCAGTGATTAGCAGTGTTTTATTCGGCGTCGGCAAACTCAAACCCAAAGCATATAAATATTCCAAATAAACCAATTACGGGCACTTTTGGATTGACAAGAGAGACAAGTCGGTTAGTCAGAAAGATGAAGCTGCCCATTCTAAAGCGTAGTAGGTTCCTATAGAGAAGAACGTCAAGAAAGTCCATGGACACACAGTGATCTCAATATTAATCTTCTCGTTAAAAGTACGTAATATAAGTAATTATGACCAACACTCGGCTTGAGCCGTTGAAAAAGCTCTGACCAAACCAAATATTGTCTTAACTGAAATAAATTCCGTAAACAAAGCAGATTGGATCACCGAAATAGAGGCCAATTAGTAGCTTAAAAGATCAGATGACCGTTTATTTGTGAAAACGGATTTTAAAAAAATTGGTAGGTATCTTCTTGACATCCTCGTTGGCTTAGTAGTAGCAAATGCTAGTGCTGAACATGAGGACCTGCGTTCGATTCCCAGGTTGGACAATGTGTTATTGGATTTTTCCAGCTCTGAGCCTAGATTTGTACCCGATTGATGGCAATAGGCACGCCCCCATTTACATGGGATTAAACCATAACTGGTGAAATATGGGTGTGAAATAGGGTACACATCTGCCTTACCCTTCGGGGATTACCGGCGCCATTTTACTTTCTGTTGTATACTTTAGTTTTACTAACTTTTTCCGGAGGTACTAAATCCCAGATTTAGGCAGAATCCAGATATGATTTGATAGACTGAGGTACCCAAAATCATTTCTCACAAAAATATTTTTTGGCGAACAAATCTTAATGTTAGCGTTCAAGTAAATCAATATTTTACAACTCCAAGGCTTTTTGTATTGCAAGATTTTGCACCGTGATCATTCTTTGCTCAGGCTTCAAGGTTGGACATTAAAATTGAGAGTAATAAGTTTTGCAAGCTTTCAATCAAGTTGAAAGAACAAATCGTATCCATTGTGGCCGTGGAATACATTTTTTTGTTTTTATATTTTGAGGTGAAAAGAAACGAGTTAACTGCGTAAGACGCAGTTAACTCGTTTCTTTTGTGATTAATATTATCTTTTATTACAACTTGTTTTTAATGAATAAAATAATAATGTGAAACAATTAATTTATTGCTTTTTGAATAATTTATAAAATACGTTGTGTGATAATTATTTAAGAAACAAGGTCAATAAAAAACGTAGACTATTCTAAAGTAAGTAAATAAGAATTTTAACAACTCTCATTTTTAATTTTACTTTAGTCGTAAAATATATAACAAGGCATGGTTTTGTATCAGTTTCTAGAAACAAGTAATAAAATAAAACAAAACGTAAAATAAAACATGAAATAAACAAATATACCTATACCTACATACTCAAAAATAAAACATGAAATAAATAAATATTTCAGTTTAATTAAAAAATGTGACAAATACTCCCATTTTTTTTGTGAACTACAATAAAATCGAACTAAATCTAAACACTAAAATAACACTTTTAACTGAAAAATAGTGGTGTACATTGTTAATCAAATAAGGGATATTCCATCTTCTATACAATCCTACGCCAAAAGGGGGAGATTTATAAATCACGAGGTCTTTGGGAGCATTATTTTTGGCAGAGCAAGCGTAACTGCCCATTAGAGGGTTACGCATAAAATTTATGCGAAAGAAAGAATTTATTGAACACTAGTCTGGCGTGCGGGTAGGGTTTATTTTAGTCGATTTTTATATTTGAATAATTTTACTTGAATATTTTCGCCTACTCCTTTAGGTTGTAGATATTATTCAAGAATACTGTTAGCGAGAACGAGAACTGTACCGACAAATTGTACTGTCATTTTAGTTGTGGTCGTTTTAGTTCTTTTTTAATTTATCGGAAGATTTGTGTATTACCAGATTCGTTCTAGCTCTTTGAAAAAACAGGTAAAAAAAAGTAGATAGGTACTCTGAAAGCATTCTTTTGTTTAGTTGTTAGGTATTTCATATTTATTATCGTGTAGAAGTTATTAAAATTCGGAACTTATGAGAAGTTTTAGCCTCCAAATTAAAATATTTTAATATTTATCGAGTTATTCTTAAACGTAAAGATATGTACCTATTTATACAAAAAGAATTCAAGCGGACAATAATGTTGACACAAAAAAATACTTGGAATTTTATAGCAACCGTTTTTCTTTTAAATGTAATAAATTAGTTCCAGCAAAATATTCGCGTGTTTTACTAAAATTTATTAAATGTCAAACTAAAATTTAAAAAAAAATATGTCAAGCGAAATTATTTCAATTAGCGTAATTAAAGTTTAAAATGTATTTTATTGTGCAAACTATCGTTGTTAATAATATTGATAGCTCCAGTTTTAATTTTCAACGTTAACTAATAGTGTAATTAAATTTTGTTAAGTTTAATTTTGTATTTTTGTCGCGTGGCAAAGCCCCATTAGGCTAAGATAAAATGTTAACTCTTCGTGCAATTTCTTTACTAAAACACCTAAGTATATTCTTAAAATGACTAAATATAAAAACAAAATATAATGTTGTGTATAGCTCCTTAAACGTATGATAATATTATTTTAGGTCCATCCATAAATAGGTAGGTACTACCTAAAGGTACAAGCTTGCAACATCACCCACCCTTTAGACTTAAGGTGAATCTAGTCCACATTTTCCCCATAAAAACTTCGGGAGTGTATTACTCCACTGTTTGACAATGTACATCAAAAATTAAACATGGTATGGTTTTGTCCTATTATTAATATTGTCTGTACGGAAACAGAAAACTAAAATTAAAACCCATTAAAAAGTAGCCAACAAACATTCGTTTTTTTACTAATTTAACCTAACTTTGGGCGTGTTTAAGTAATAAAAGAAGTGTAAATCTCCAAATATAAGTCGATACCGACAAACCTTAATTATCGAAAAAATCAATAAACTTTATAGGTCATTGATTTATGCAGCGTTTTTTTCAGAAAACCCGGTTTTCCGAAGGACTATTCTTAATTTTTTACGCGCCTGTTTTACCTACTATAATTGATCCTGCAGCTCACTCAATAATGTTGTGCGTGTAGATTAGCGTCTAACTGCTCATCACGGGTACTGCCTCTGTCGGACGCGAAGCCTGGTGAGACAGCGTGCTTTTCAGCCAGGCTCACCAGTGAGTTCGAGCCCGCGACTAGGTTTCCCTAAAGCTCTAGAAGACTCAACTTCTCTAATTAGAATATTGTTAAAAAAATGGGTCACTAGAGGCCTTCCAAAATTCGAAGCACATCCATACTTGGCTAGGATCGGCAGTATCTATGTGTCTTCATCAAAATCATCATCCACAGCCTGACTTCCACCCACTGTTGGGCATATGCCTCTCCATTCTTGTCCCAATCCCAACGCGCCTGTGCCAGCCTCATCCAGGTTTTTCCCGCGATGGTAACAATGTCGTCCACCCATCTCGCCACCACCGAACGAGCGATATTTCGTCTTTCAGTCCTTGGACGCCACTCGGTCTATAATACTTCTTCTAGGACCTGATGGGATCTTAAATCTGGAACTTTTCACATTTGTTTTATATAATTCAGCCGTGTATGATATGGATAGTTTGTCCGAGAAGGGTATCCCGGACAAGCTGCGCCACATAAAATACACCGAATGCACTTGTAAAATTCTGATTTTGAAAGTGACATGTAGATAACCTTTTTTACTTAACATTGAAATAAATAAATACTTATTATATTATATTCTATTAGGTCTATAAATATACAGATTAAAAATAAAAGCCTTCAGCATTTCGTTTCTGTCTTTCAAATTTCAAATTCATATTTATTTATTGGTAAGTAATAATATTGTACAAAAATAATGGGCGGTGACCCCCAAACTAGGCATTTGCCTGTATATTGGGGGTCCGAGTTGCGACATTTTCATAGTGAGGTACAAATTGGTATTAGAAATGACCGTGTGGTTCTTCTAATTCTTTATTTTAAGAATTTATCCCGTAAGGTTAATGTGATACATTAATAATGAACTCACCAATAAACAAATCTGGATATTTTGTCAAGTCTTTAAAACCATGCGGAGTAGGAGCAGGTCATTAGTACTTTAACAGGATGGCAGGGACATTGCCATTGTCCGTAAAATCACTCATAAAGTTACCATGAATTCAGTACTTACATGATTCTGAAATATTTCTTCGATTATAAAAAGAAAATCGCTGATGCATTCTGACTGCGTAGGTATTGCACTTTTTTTATGAAACTGCAGACTTTTTTTATGAAACTGCAGGCTTTTTATTATTACTAGAATCGTGTGATTCATGGTTACGGTTTGAACGGCGAAATCCGGGTCACCCTGTGTTTAAAACCAATCCTCACTATCGCATATTTTAAAGCCTCTATTACAACCTCAACATGTGGATTATCCTCCTCTCGTACCTACCCATAACTACAGTCCTTAGCTGAGATTTAGCACGAATGCAACTCATAATGTACACAGTTAGTTAGCAGGCTGGCTCGAAGGCAGAAGCTATAAAACCTTCACTGTGTGCTAAATGGTAAACAAATTAAAGAAAGTAGCTGCCACGTTCAAACGTCTGTTTTAAGAGGGATACCTATGCAACGACTGTCAAAGTTTCTGACCGTGGAAAGTACTGCTTAACATGTAAATTCCGACGCACATGATCATCATCATCAGCCTATAAATGTTCCCACTGCTGGGACACAGGCCTCCTCTCAGTGAGAGGGATTGGGCCGTAATCCACCACGCGGGCCCAGTGCGGGTTGGTAGATATCACATGTCTTCGAATTTTTGGTTCTAAAACATGTCAGTTTCCTCACGATGTTTTCCTTTACCGTTTTGAGAGCAGTGGTAATGAAATAATTTACACAAAGTAAAGCGCCTGGCTGGGTTCGAACTCACGACCTACCACTCGTAAGTCGCGGCCGTTACCACTTGGCCACCACTGCTCAACCGACGCACAGTAGACTGAAAATAAAGCTAGCATAGACTTTGCATCGCTACAAAAATCAAGTAGGTACCTAATTTTGAAAAAACAAAAATGCCAGTGTATTCGTTTACTGATTAGCAATATTTTATGTTGTGAAACTTTTTTTGATAAACCTATTTATTTAACCTTCAGTTCCCGGCTAATGAGACACAATTGATTTTCTATTGCGTGGACACGCATGCGTGCCCGGACGTTAGCGGTAGGATACACGGAGTTAATACAAAGGTAGGATACGATATTTTTAAAGATAAAGATAAAAGATAAAGATGTATTTATTTGTTTAAACATGTGTAAAAAGATACATAAAATATGCACATATGGATGGAAAGTTTAAAATTGTAGGTTGGAACGCGAATTTCAAATTTTCTTCCGTTATTTTGAAATTTGCAGACGGGTCTTTGCTAATATTAGGAATCACTTTAATTTTGACAGTTCCACAACATTCATGGCGTTGTTTACGTTGCTAAGCAGACAATTTTTTCGAACACAAGAAACAATGGATTAGCAATAACGCAATAATATAACGGTAATATAACGGCGAGGTATAATTCGGGTGCAGGGGGGTGTTAGGTTAAATGAATTTGGTGCATGAACGGAATTTTATAAACTAAGAGGGTTGTATGGGCCTCATAAGAAGGCCTAAAATCACCCAAAAGGCAATGGAGAGGGCTATGCTTGGAGTTTCCCTATGTGGTTGAATCAGGAATGAAGAGATCCGTAGGAGAACTAAGGTAGCCGATATAGCCCGAAGAATTTCCAAACTTAAGTGGCAGTGGGCAGCACATTGCTCGCAGAACAGATGGCCGATGGGGACGAAAGGCTCTGGAGTGGCGACCGCGTACCGGAAGACGTAAAGTTGGAAGGCCTCTCACAATGTGGACCGATGACCTTGTGAGGGCCGCAGGAGACTGCTGGATGCGGGAAGCACAGGACCGGTCGAAGTGACAGAGCTTGAGGGAGGTTTATGTCCAGCAGGGGACGTCTTTCGGCTGAAATGATGATGGTGATGATGAGAGGGTTCTATTGATGATTTTAATGATTATGATTCTATAAATACGTACTTGTTGCGGATGCGAACATTGATATACAAATACACAATCAGCGTCTGTCATCCTCATCTTTCATTATGTCTTTTAGATATTGCTTTGTAAAAACCCCTTTAAGGCATGGGTGTAAGGTTGAATTTGCAAAAAAATCTGTTTTATCGTAACTATAACCACTGACGTATAGTTGAGGACAGTTTTGAGTGTAAGTTCTGTTCGAGACTGCGTATCTTGAGGTTTTTGTATATCAATGGATGCGAATCATATTTTGTCCAACATATAACCTGGCACTGATATGCAAATTGCAAGAAACGTAAGAAACTTTGAATTCCGCGGGCTACACCGGCGCTGCCATCTTAACAAGATTATGCAAGTAAGTATCTAACTTTAAATGCACATCGGTGACAATTCTGAGAAGGATCGTCTAGACTTAACTTAGAATTATTTAGACACTAGCTTTTGCCAGCGACTTCGCCCGCGGGAAGATCGGATATTGTCCCACGGAAACGTACCACAGGTTATACAGTATATATAGACTATCTGTGTGCCAAATTACATACAAATCTGTTCAGCCGTTTTTGTGCGATTGGGTAACAAACATCCAAACATCTAAATATCCAAACATACAAGCTTTCACATTTATTATATAAGTAAGAAGTAGCATAGTAGGATGCCATTCAATTAATGTTAAGGTCCGTAGATGGGTTACCACCTTTACATCCCCACCGAGTGGGTTCCCGCATTGTCGTTGCGGGGGGCTCAGTAGCTGTGGTCTCCCAGCCACGGTGAAGCGAAGAGGAACCCAAAGGTGGGGCCGCTCGTCAGGGCTGATGTTGATGACGGACGCGGTGGGGCCGCAGGGGAAGAGGACTGTCGGAATAGCGCTGGCCGCTCTCCCTATCCCCTGCGACCGAAGAGTGGTATAGGCGAGACGGCGCGTTGTGTTCCACGCGCACCGTTAGAGATGTCAGCAACAACTGGTTTGGTCCACAAGGGCCGATGCCTACCAGGGGTGCGAGTTGTTCGAAAGAGATACCGTCGCCCCTGGCACACAGGCAACTGAGGGAACACGGGTGGGTTTTAGTCAGTAAAAGTCTGATACGCCCTCCTGCTCCACCCAGAGAGGGAGAAGTCATTTGATGATTTCCCACCCTCCAAAAAGTGGCTTACCTTTACATACCAAAACCCGTTTATGTCTTGGAAAGCAAGTTAAGCCGTTGGTCCTGGCTGTCATTCGTGGATCTTTGGCCGTCATTACGGGTCGTCAGAAGCCTGAAAGACTGACAACCAGTCTTACCAAGGGGTATCGTGTTACCCAGTAACTCGGTTGTGGATGTCAGATACGCAATTGCCCCATGTAAAAAAACTGGTATTAAGCCCCAACATGATTGGGAAAAGCGGCTAGGCAGATGATGATGGTTCAAGGACTGTCAAAGTTTAAATTACTTTAGATTAGACAGAAAAAGGCAAAAGATGTTTACAATCTTTTTGTAAACAGCTAGGATACAGTTTTGAACCAATGCGTTTGACATCTAATTTTTAATCTTTGTAACTTTAGGTTTTGTTAAAAAAATGATTGTATTTACATAATTTCTAGTATTTGTAAGTTAAAGACACAGATTAATAAAGAAACTTTGCTTATTAGCAAGCTTTAAACAGGGTGGTGTGTAATTTTGACAGGTACAAATCAATTGCATAGCGACTTCGTACCGCTGAATATCATTTGAAATAAAAAATTGCAAATAACGCCTATTCTATAATAAATATACAATAATGGTGTATTCGCAGATTTCTGTGGAATTCCCCGATGTTGTGGAGGTAGATACAGCTTCACGCTGAATTTAAACACTCTTATTTATAAACATCAATTAAGTTTTAATCAATAGCTAATTAACTGATTTGCATTTTTTTATTTGTAAACGCTATTTAGCGGTAAGAAGTCGTTATGCAATTGATTTGTAGCTGTCAAAACTACACATCACTGGTCTGTTTAAAGCTTGCTAAAAGGCAAAGTGTCTTTATTAATCTGTGTCTTTAACTTACAAAAGCTAGAAGTTATGTAAAATTAATTAGTAAATTAATAACCAACTTTAGACTCCCGCCTGAAATAAAAGTTTTTTTTTTTATATTGCACCTATTTCGACTGGCAAATAGACTGGCTCAAATCATGGACCAAATAATACGAGGTAACGCATAGACATTGGTGCCGATTCTGTTGTCACAAAATTCTCTAAACTAGACTAAAAATCACCAAAATTTAGTTTATTCCTGTCAAACGACGATTTCCTATTCTGAAATTGACTAAAGTGACACAACTTAACTATATTTTAGTTTGACAGCACTAAGATTGCACTGAATTATTAGTTTAGTGAAAATGGTAATTTTGCTATTCTGTTGTTGTCAATTTCATTATTGTATTTAACCTAAAATTTTGGTTGTCTAACTAAATCTGACTATTTTTAATCGCGATTAAATAGGTGTGGAATAAAATTAGTTGTCAAGAACTAAAATTCACACCGACACCTCGACTTCTGGTGCAAAAATAGTACTGTATTTTTTTTTCATTTCTTTTGCTTATATCTCGAAAACGGTGTGTCCTATCGCAAAAATAATGAAAATTTCGACCCCCTTTAGGAAGCCCCAAACACATCTAAAACTCAACATGTGGATAATAATTTTTCATATTTTCCATGAAAAAAGTTAAAATTCCAAATAAATCACGTCGAGGCTGCCGACCCCGGCGCGCTGCTGGCTCTAAAAAAAAACACGGGGTAGGGCAAACAAGTACCACGTTGCGAAGCCAAAACATACCACGTGCGAGTCGCGATTGTCAAATTCGATTTTAGTTGTGTCAAAATAGTTTTTAAATTTAGAGATACTTTTTTGCAGAATAGCGTTTAGATTCTCATAGTAAAAAGTAAGGAATTTTAGTTATAGTTTAGTTAGTTTAGTTCGGTGTACAACAGAATCGGCACCATTGACTATATTTCCAAGCGCGTAAAATCACTCAAAGCAAGAATAAGGTGCGGCAAAACGAACGAGAGGTCGCACCCATTGCATTATAATGTAGTACTGTTGTACCACTCCTCATATTTACACGCATAGTTATTTCCACTTTATTTCGCTATGTCGCACATAGTTCAAAATCCAGAAGAAGAATAATCCGGCTTACTAGCACCACTTTACCACCAACCCCCTAATTACGTAAGACACTATCAATCAGAATCCAAACCAAAATAATAATCAAAATATTTTATTTGACACAAACATGGGCATTTATGAAACGTCAGAAGCTAGGTGCACCGGTTCCAAATTGTTGTTTCCTATGGAGAAGAGCCGGTAAAAAACTCCACGGTTACTCTTTTAAAAATAATTGGCTTTACAATGTTTTCAAATTACAGTGATGATGGTATGGGAGGACAGTGGCCTGTCAATAATCTGAATTATTTTAAAGAATATTGTTAATCCATTGCTATAACTGATCGAAAAATGTGTTTGCTCAACAACGTAAATAGCGCAATGAATTGATTATGATACTGTGGTACGCAATTAGGGTGCAGAATCTTCGGTCGCGTTAAGAACCTTCATTTTAGGGTGTACCTACTGACTTAAATGTAGTGTAATGAAGTTCAAAAGGAGATTTAGCTGGTGTGGAGTGTGTGCGGTGTGCCTTAGAAAGTTGTAGTAAAGTTTCTTTGTTTAACCGGCTTCTAAGTTTCTATTTGTTTTATTTAATTTATAGAACTGGGCTTATACTGACATAAAGTTCTTCAAGAAAACTATAACAGGTTGGCAGAGACATCCAGGCTTAAACTGTAACCATGAATTCAGCATAAAAATATAGTAATGCGTTGAAATTTTTCTTCGGTTCTCAATAAAAAATATGCTGTTTCATAAATTCTACGTAGTCAAAATGTACAAATTAGCAAATTTCTTGGACAAAACCCAAGTCACACGTTGCAAGTCACTGTCCCTGACACCCCGTATTCAAGGATCAGAGGGTGTATTTCTACAACAGGTTTTACATAAGTTTTTCGGTAGCATAAGTCAATCCAATATTAATTTGACTTTTTCAATATCGTTAGAATGTCACTTTGTCTATGCCCTCAGATCTATGTTTTTCATTAATTGTGATGTAATAAAAAATAAACTCACGGATTCGCACATCACGAATCGAACATGGTTTTTTTTTTTTTTTTTTTTTGGGTGGGAAATCATCAAATGACTTCTCCTGCTGAGTAGAGCAGGAGGGCGTGTCAGACTTTAACTGACTAAAACCCACCCATGTTCCCTCAGTAGCCCGTATGCCAGGGGCTGTGGTATCTCTTTCGAACAAACCCGCACCCCTGGCAGGCATCGGCCCTTGCGGACCCCACCAGTGGTTGCTGACATCTTTGACGGCGCGCGTGTGGAACACAACACGCCGTCCCATCTACCACTTTTCGGCCGCAGGGGATAGGGAGAGCGGCTGACGCTATACCGACATTCCTCTTCGCCTGCGGCCCCACCGCATCCGCCATCAAACGGTGGCGGCCCCGTCCAGGCCACGGAAGGGAAGAGCGCTGCTCAGAAGCACCGGCACTCCTCCTCTAACGCAGCCCGTAACCCTCAGCCGCGATACCTCCCATTCGACATCGCGGCCCACCTCAGT